>OU343049.1:40522324-41014824 GCA_910593695.2 Ocypus olens
TGTATATTTGTATGAATAATGGAATAAATGAAGAAGTTAATAAGGTCAGACATATATGGCAACCACGGACCCGAGCGAATACTTCTCGATCGCCGAAAAATCTTCCGCCCGGGATGGGAATCGAATCCACACGGCCGCGGTGCAGCCGGCACAAGCGCTCGCGTCTACCCACTACACCAACGGGCCGCCCCAACTATTAAATGGTATTTAAAAAAAAAATTCAATAAGCGTGATTTTTTGGCACACGTCTAGAAAGATTTAGAAAACGACGAGCCTAGCGACGAGTTTTCTAATGGACAAGTGCGAGAAAAGGCCTTATGAACAAGTTTCTTACAGTATTTTTTTCTATTTTGCCCGTTTTATTCCATTTCTAAATTAAAAAATGGCCCATACATATTTAGAAAATTGTATGGTGGTTGGTAACACTAATAATTGACATTTCAAATTGAAATTAGTTTGCGATTTCCACACATCACATAACCTCAAAACTATCTCGCCGATAATTTACCATATTATAATAGATGCGATAACAGAAAATCGATAATTAATGGGGTAGCTTGACATTACAACAATGTACTGCATTGTCATAATCGATAACAGAAAAATGGTAATTAGGTGAGTAGCTTTTAAAATTATAAAAAAACATGATGTTCATGACATTATGACACTGACATTAAGTATTATTTTTTACAATTACTATTGTAGCAAACCAAACTATTCAACTTGTAATAAACCATAACGCTCTATTAAGAGCGTTGGGAGTAGTTGAGAGAATATAATTGTGAGAGGTACAACATCCATCATTTGCAAATTCGCCAATTTCTCCCCGAGTTAAGATTTTTTGAACAAATTTAGAGAATATAAATACTCAAATGCTCTAAATTTTTAATATATCCACAAGATTTAACATAAATTTTGATTTTTGAATTATACATTTTTTTAAATGAATTTTTAAGTGGTCAAATATTTTTACAAGGAAAAACTAGAAAAAAAATCATATCGATATGATTGAATTCCTTAAAAACTCTGATGAAATCATAATACATTTACCTTTAAAATTAACCTTGATTTTTGAAATTGAGTCGATTTTTGCGCAAATTATTAATTTTTAAAAATTAATATTTTGGCTAAAAAATAAATACTGATATAATACTAATTCCTCAAAACTGTTGATATCTCTACAAAACATTTACCTTTAAAACTAACTAACTCTGCCAATTTCTGCGTGTTATGAATTTTTGAAAATTGGTCGAAATATTTGAACAAAGAGAAAATAGAAAAATAAAATAATATCGATATGATTGAATTCTTTAAAAAGTCTGATGCTATCATAACACATTTATATACCTTAAAAAAAAAACTTTATTTTTTGAAAATGTGTTCTTTTTTGGGTTTTAAATTGTCGTTTTTGGCAGTTGAAATTGTCATTTTTGGCAGTTAAAAATTGTCATTTTTATCAGTTAAAAATTGTCGGTGCCGACACTTGAAAATTTGCCTTTTTTGCAGTTGAAAATTGCCATTTTTGGCAGCTTAAAATGGTCGTTTCCGACACTTGAAAATTGGACTTTTTGGCAGTTGAAAATTAGCCTTTTTGGCAGTTGAAAATTGTCCTTTTTAGCAGTTGCAAATTGTCATTTTTTGGCAGTTAAAAATTGTTACTTTTGGCAGTTAAAAATGGTCGTTGCCGACACTTGAAAATTGGCCTTTTTGGCAGTTGAAAATTAGCCTTTTTGGCAGTTGAAAATTGTCCTTT
Organism: Ocypus olens; assembly: GCA_910593695.2. Taxonomy (NCBI): domain Eukaryota; kingdom Metazoa; phylum Arthropoda; class Insecta; order Coleoptera; family Staphylinidae; genus Ocypus; species Ocypus olens. The sequence continues at coordinate 40,524,078 of OU343049.1, forward strand.
TTAGCAGTTGAAAATTGTCATTTTTTGGCAGTTAAAAATTGTCACTTTTGGCAGTTAAAAATTGTTACTTTTGGCAGTTAAAAATGGTCGTTGCCGACACTTGAAAATTCGCCTTTTTGGCAGTTGAAAATTATCATTTTTGGCAGCTTAAAATGGTCGTTTCCGACACTTGAAAATTAGCCTTTTTGGCAGTTGAAAATTAGCCTTTTTGGCAGTTGAAAGTGTCCTTTTTAGCAGTTGAAAATTGTCATTTTTGGCAGTTAAAAATTAGCCTTTTTGGCAGTTGAAAATTGTCCTTTTTAGCAGTTGAGAATTGTCATTTTTTGGCAGTTAAAAATTGTCACCTTTGGCAGTTAAACATTGTCACTTTTGGCAGTTAAAAATGGTCGTTGCGGCACTCGAAAATTCGCCTTTTTGGCAGTTAAAAATTGTCATTTTTGGCAGTTAAAAATCGTCGTTTCTGACACTTGAAAATTGCCCTTTTGGCAGTTAAAAATTGGCCCTTTTGGTCGTTGAAAATTTTAATTTTTGGCAGCTTAAAATGGTCGTTTCCGACATTTGAAAATGGGCCTTTTTTGGCAGTTGAAAATTGGCATTTTTTGCAGTTGAAAATTGGCATTTTTGGGAGTTGAAAATTGGAATTTTTGGCAGTTAAAAATTGGCATTTTTGGCAGTTAGAAATTGTCATTTTAGGCAGTCAAAAATGGTCATTTCCGACACTTGATTTATTACATGATATGCTAGAATTTATTAAAAATAAAAAATTGTATATTTACAAAACATCTGAATTAACTTTAATTTTTGAAAATGCTTGAGTTATAAATGTTTAAAAATGATGTTTTTTAATTTGTCGAATATTTGAACAAAGAAAAAATAGAAAAAAAAATACTGATATCAATCAATCAATCAATCAAAATTTATTGGTGCTACTACAGTCGTAGTAGGATTGAGTTCCTTCAAACGTTTAATGCAGTCATAATATATTTACCTTTAAAATTAACTTTGAGTTTTGAAAATGCGTGTTATGAATTTTTGAAAATTAATATTTAAAGTTGTCGAAGACTTGAATAAAAAAACAATTTTTTAATACACTCACAAAACATCTTCCTTTAAAACTTGCTGTAATTTTTGAAAATGCGTCACTTTTTCCGTAAGTTATGAATTTTCGAAAATTAACGTTTTAAGTTGTCGAACAAAAAAAAACTGATATAGAATTTCTCAAAAATTTTAGTAAATATATTCACAAAACATCTGCCTTTAGAATCAACTTAGACTTTTGAAAATGTGTCCATTTTTGCGTGAGATTAATTTTTGAAAATTAATATTTAAAGTTGTTGAAGACAAAAAATCGTTTTTTTTTCATATACAGGGTGTTTCAGAGCTCTGGGAACGGTCAATCACGTGCTTATTTTTCAAAATTTCGAAAAATGTTTTATACAAAAGTTGTGTATAAAAGTGAGCTGCACGCCCTAAAAATATTTAAATTTATACAGGGTGTCTCATAACAAAGTTACAGACCAAACTTGTTTTTTTAAATGGAACACCCTGTATTTTTTGTCATTTTTGAATTATATGGAGCAAATAAAGGTGAGCTACTTCAATACTCCCTATACCTATTGTTTGCCGTTTTCGAAATATTTGAAGATTTGTTGAAATGCATGGTCTGAGTGAAATTTTATTTTTGCCCCAGTGATTGATGTTGAACGATTAAAATCATTTTAATTATTTGCTTGAAGGTTCGAACTATAGAGCCAACCATGATTTCATACAAAAAATTATACTAGGTGATAGAAAAAATGCGGTAGAAAAACCGAACTTATAAAGTTAAATAACTTCGTTTTTTCAAATGGCACACCCTGTATTTAGTAACGTATTTTTAAGTAGAATCCAATAAAACGTTTTTTATGTGATATTTTCAGTAAAAAAAAAAAAAAAATTAGAAAACCTTCGCTTCACCTCTGAAATCGTAAGTTTACATCATTATAAGTGTGTATCTCTCGTAGTCGATAACCTAATAAATTATCACATTTAACATGTTTGTACGGTAATTTATTAATAAGTACGGTAATTCAGAGTACGCGGGTACGGTAATTTGTTTTCGAACGTGTGGCAACACTGAATGTTACTGTATTTTTCAGATGACATTTAAGAAACAGCGATTATCTAGTGGCTAACGCACCCGGCTTATATTTTTAGCATTTGCAATAATATATTTCGCACATCTGCTGGTGAATTTCAAATAAACCATTAAAAGAAACCAAACATATCGATATTCAAAGAAAGGCAGAGGAAAATGATTGTTACGTGAAATACAATAATCCGCATTTTTAAATCTGGATATAGCCTACGACGGAGTACGTATGTGATACCGTCTGAAAAAAAAACGAAATAACAAGGGAACGGTAATACCCGACTTATCAGTTTCCAGGAGATGAAAGTGGGAATATTGTTTGTGGCGTGTTTGCTGCGTCCGTCAAATTCAGACATATTTAAATGGAGAATTCAAGGACCGCAAAGCTAATTTTTCTTCCAGCGTCATTGTTTTTCATTATTCCGCTGCATGAAAATGAATATTGCAGGATAAAATTACACGCGGATTTGCTTTTGTTCGCAAACTGTAACGGCCGAGATTCGATATTGACCTTAATTAGAATGGTAATGAGAATTTAATCAGTTTTCGTTCATTTTAATATGCCGGAATTTTGTTTTGTCGGGATTGCGATGGTTGGATTTTGCATTATTATAGCTATTAATACATCGAGAATATTATGCGATTTATAATAATCGAGGGCGTTGTCTAAACAACGTATGAGATGGTTTAAATCGCGAATGTGCGGGTTATATTCAAGGCTTTATCGTATCATCGACGATGCCGACGCTAATACAGGGTGGCCCATCTATCGGTTGCTTTTTGAACTATCGATTATTTCGGCATTGACAGCTCGAATGACTTTGCCAATGTGTCAAATATTTAGTAAAAGGTTTGCTGTTTACGAAATGGTTAAGTTTACGCTCGAAGAACTTGGGAAATATTGAAAACTTACTTCCAAAATGGTGAGTCTTCAATCGAAACTGCAAGAAAAATGCGCACAAAATTCGGGAAAAATAAAGCGCCTTCCAGGCAGTTTGTGGATAAATTTGTGAAGCGTGTGCGTGAAAGTGGCTCGTTAATGGACAAAGCAACGCATTCCCGTGCTCGTCCAGTACGCTCAATCGAAAATATTGCTGCTGTTGCCGAAAGTGTGAGTGACAATCCATCAACATCAATTCGACACAGCTCGCAGGAATTGAACATTTCTCGCACGTCCCTTCAAAGAATTTTGGTGAAAGACCTCGGTTTGAAGCCGTACAAAATTCAGTTGGTGCAAGAGCTGAAGCCGCACGACCATCCGATACGATTTCGGTTCGCCCAATGGGCCGAAGAACGCTTGATGGAAGATGAGCATTTTTATCGAAAAATCATCTTTTCAGATGAAACTCATTTCCACCTTGGTGGTATGTCAATAAGGAAAACTGCCGCATTTGGGGCTCAGAAAATCCACACGTAATCATGGAAAAGTCACTGCACCCATAAGTGGCGACTGTTTGGTGCGGTATGTGGTCCGGCGGCATTATTGGTCCGGTTTTCTTCGATAACGAAGCAGCAGCCGCCGTAACCGTTAATGGTGAGCGCTATCGCGGCATGTTGGAATTTTTTTCTTTCCCCGAATGGGAAGAGGAAGACATCGGCGGCATTTGGTTCCAGCAGGACGGCGCCACGTGCCACACAGCCAACGTTACAGTCGAACTTTTGCGCGGTACGCATAATTAGCCGAAACGGCGATGTCAACTGGCCACCACGCAGCTGCGATTTGACCCCGTTGGATTATTTTTTGTGGGGAGCCGTCAAGGATAAGTGCTACGCCAACCATCCAGAGACGATCGATGACATAAAGCACGAGATTGAAGTCGCCATTGCAGCCAGTGAGGGTCACACCATCGAAAATGTCATGAAAAATTGGGTCGACAGAATGGGCTACTGCAAAGCCAGCCGGGGCAGCCATATGAATGAAGTGGTCTTCCACTATTAAACCGCAATGTTGGGGCTATTCAATAAAAAAATAATAATTGAAACATATCCACCCGTTTTTTTATAGCAATTTTAAAATGCAACTTTTTCGTGGGACACCCTATACAAATCAAGAAATTTTGTCTGTCACATAGAAATAATAATTTCAAAGCTTGCATGTTCCTATTAAATTATGTAAGATTTTGATGTTCCTACATGTATTTTAGAGGCATCGAATAGTAAGAGAGAGGACCGTAGACTTTTGCCTTCTTCGGCACGACAAAGGAAGATGGTACAATGGCGTTGTTTACCCCAACACTCAGCGGGGACTCAAATTTATATGGTAGTAAAATCTTCGGTTCCAGATGGGGTCGGTCGCATATCCGGGCGTGTGCAGGTATACAAACAGTTTTGCCTCATCGGGGCATTTTCAAGGGGATTTTAAACTAATTCATTGGCAGAAAAATACATAGAATTTGGTTCTCAATTTTTACTAATTTATACTAAAATAGTACATTGGTTGTAAAAATAGTTCATTTCCGGGTGACAGCCCAACTTAAATGACTGTTCTTTAATTATTAATGTATAGATAAATAATGTCATTTACGGATGGATATCAATTTGAATTATTTCGTGAATAAAAATTATACTTTGGGTTAACACTATTCCATAACGCATGTCTATGCATTGAATCCTTAAAAACATAATTATACTGATAACATCTATGAGTATTTCTACTATTATTATAACATTAGTTTAAGGTCGTCATTTTAGATTTTTAAATTATAGTACACTAAAATAATGAAGATATGAATATTCAACCTGTTCGTAACTTTAATTTAATGTATGTACGTTAATTTTTACTTTCTCCGTTACGACGTACGAGAAAGTATTGTGATCGTGATTTTTTCTTCAAAATTTTTTTTACGGAAATATCCGTTTTGGGATGACATTTCAACAATCTCTGTTTCGACGTATGAGAAAGTATTGTGATCGTGATTTTTTTTTCAAAATTTTTTTTACGGCAATATCCGTTTTGGGATGACATTTCAACAATCTCTGTAAAAAAAAATTGTGTCTGTGTGTGTGTGTGTCTGTGCGCGCTGTATCTCAAAAACTAATAGAGCAATTGCTATGAAACTTTGAACATAAGTCTAATTTGATAATCCGAAGAACTGAAAATAATACTTGGTAAAATTTCATACACCAGAAGTGGGTGTTTACCTTAACTGTTTTTGGTTTTTTGCCAATATTTTCTTAAATATGAAAAATATCACAAAAACATTTAAACAAACATTAAAGACAACAAAGAAATGAACATCTTTTGCTTGAAAATATTTTTCATAAAATCATTGCTATTCGAGAAAAAAAATTATTATTCTCTTTGTAATTTTTGGTTTATAATTATGAAACGATAATAGTTATAGCAATTTTATGTGAATAATAATTATAGAGAATGCCAAAATGAACAACTTCTAAGGAATAAGTTTTTTTGGAAATCTCGTTAGTTTTTGAATTTGAAGTATAATTTTTCCATCTTTCATAAATTTGATTTCAATTGAAAATAAACCATGAAAACGTAAATATAAATGGCTATGATACCATCAAGTCGGAGAAAGTAACATGATGGCCACATCACCATTTTTTAATTATTCTAAAAAACAGGCATATTAAAAAAATGCTGATGTGGCCATCATGTTACTTTCTCCGAGTTGATGATATCGTAGCCATTTATGTTATATTTACGTTTTCATAGTTGATTTTCAATTGAAATCATATTTTAAATGTACATCGAGCGTTGCGCAAACTCGGATGAAATTGACGTTTAAAACGTCAAAATTATGAAAAATGGAAAAATTATACTCCAAATTCAAAAACTCGGTTTACCGAAAAACTGACGAGATTTCGAAAAAAAATTATTCTTTAGAAGTTGTTCATTTTGGCATTCTCTACAATTATTATTCACATAAATTTGCTGTAACTATTATCGCATCCCAAAACGGATTTCCGTAAAAAAAAATTGTTTTGTTTCATTAATTACAATTCACAAACAGAAAAGTCAATGAAGTCGCATTCAATTCAATTAAATTATCGAGGAAAAAAAACAAATCTAAAAATGTTGTCATTTTCAATCTATATATAATTATAAAACGATAATAGTTATACAAAATTTATATAAACACAATTTCTGGAGAATGCCAAAATGAACGACATATAAGGAATACATTTTTATCAAAATCTCATTCGTTGACATTTATATTATTTATAATACAAAAAACTGCCAACCGCTTGAAATGAAATTAATAAAAGATTTTATGGTTCCAGAAAATTTTATCGAATATATACATTTTTTGATCAATTTTTACTTTCTCCGTCACGAAGTACGAGAAAGTATTGTGATCGTGATTTTTATTTTTAAATTTTTTTTTCTCGGAAATATCCATTTTGGGGTCCCTAGATGCCATTTCAACAATTTCTGGAATTTTTTTTTGTGTCTGCGTATGTGCGTGTGTGTGTATGTGTGTATATATGTGTGTGTGTGTGTGTGGTATGAAACTTTGAGCATGCCGCTGTACCCAGTTGGATTGACGAGTTTGAGATATTTAGCGATTTTCTCAGGCATATATTTTTTAATTTGGATACAGTGATCTTAGCATAGGACTATCAACAACAACCACATCTCATTGCATTCATTGGATATTTACATTAGTTAGTCAATTATTCACACGAAGCTACTGAGAGCCTTCACAGGATAGCGACCACTGCTTCGTGTGAATAATTGATTAACTGATGTAAATATTCAATGAATGCAATGAGATGTGGTTGTTGTTGATAGTCCTATGCTAAGATCACTGTATCCAAATTAAAAAATATATGCCTGAGAAAATCGCTAAATATCTCAAACTCGGCAATCCAACTGGGTACAGCGGCATTGCGTTAGGAGCGTTCAGCAAATTATCTTGTTAAGGCCGGTGGAAACATCTTAGATCATGGATGGGAGTCAAGTCAGTTTGCAAGCAATTATTTAGAAGAAAATCTAATTTCATCGAAGATTCAGGTCTGAAATGTTTAATTAAGCAATATATAGCAATTACTAAAGAAAAAATGGAATTATTCAAAGGGAAAGTTAGTCAAGCTATAGAAGACCTGGAAGCAATAATGGACACAGAAGGCATATTTTTTAGTTTTAGCAATAATTGCAGGAATATTGAAATTCATCATATTTGTCCTAAGATTACGTTTAGTGGTTATCTTTCGGATTTTATATTGTAATATAATGTAATTTAGTTTATGGGAGCCATTAAATAATATTTACAAAAATGATATACAAATTAGTTAGATCATGCGGTCCAAAACTAAAAATGTTCATAAGTTGGTAACGAATGCATTGCGAGTAACCAGGGGCGGCTCGTTATATAGAGCCACGGAGCCATGGCACTACCAGCAGTTTCAAGCAAGAATTTTTAATTAATTCTTAAAACATTTTTTCGCCAGTTACTTTGATCTAGGAAGATAAATCGTTCTTTCTTTCTTCAAAAAAAGGAGGGGGTAATGTATATTGTATAAGTGGCTTTGCCATCAACATGTTCCACGAGCCGCCATTAGTTATAACTGTTTTTTGTTAAACATGTATTTTTTAATTGCGTTCAAAATTGAGCATTTTCTAAAATAAATAAAAAAATTGTAGAAATTGTTTAAAAATTCTGAAATAATTCAACACAACTCCCACATTATAATATTTTAAGAATATAATCAACTTCTTAAATTCCAACAATTTTTAAATGGGTTATAACTGTTCGTTGTTAAACATTAATTTTTTAATTGCGTTTAAAATTGAGCATTTTCTAAAATAAATAAAAAAATAGTAGAAATTTTTAAAAATTCTGAAATAATTCAACACAACTCTCACATTATTATATTTTGAGAATATAATCAACTTCTTAAATTACAACAATTTTTTTATGGGTTATAACTGTTTGTTGTCAAACAAACATTTTTTAATTGCGTTCAAAATTGAGCATTTTCTAAAATAAATAAAAAAATAGTAGAAATTGTTAAAAATTCTGAAATAATCCAACACAATTCTCACATTATTATATTTTGAGAATATAATCAACTTCTTAAATTCCAACAATTTTTTAATGGGTTATAACTGTTTGTTGTCAAACAAACATTTTTTAATTGCGTTCAAAATTGATCATTTTCTAAAATAAATAAAAAAATAGTAGAAATTGTTTAAAAATTCTGAAATAATTCAACACAACTCCCACATTATGATGTTTTAAGAATATAATCAACTTCTTAAATTCCAACAATTTTTTAATGGGTTATGACTGTTCGTTGTTAAACATGTATTTTTTAATTGCGTTCAAAATTGAGCATTTTTCAAAATAAATAAAAAAAAAGTAGAAATTGTCTAAAAATTCTGAAATAATTCAACACAACTCCCACATTATTATATTTTAAGAATATAATCAACTTCTTAAATTCCAACAATTTTTTTTATATGTTGTAACTGTTCGTTGTTAAACATGCATTTTCTAATTGCGTTCTAAATTGAGCATTTTCTAAAATAAATAAAAAAATAGTAGAAATTGTTAAAAATTCTGAAATAATTCAACACAACTCTCACATTATTATATTTTAAGAATATAATCAACTTCTTAAATTCCAACAATTTTTTTATGGGTTATAACTGTTCGTTGTTAAACATGCATTTTTTTAATTGCGTTCAAAATTGAGCATTTTCTAAAATAAATTTAAAAAATGGTAGAAATTGTTTAAAAATTTTGAAATAATTCAACACAACTCCCACATTATTATATTTTGAGAATATAATCAACTTCTTAAATTCCAACAATTTTTTAATGGGTTATAACTGTTTGTTGTCAAACAAGCATTTTTTAATTGTGTTCAAAATTGAGCATTTTTCAAAATAAATAAAAAAATAGTAGAAACTGTTTAAAAATTCTGAAATAATTCAACACAACTCCTACATTATTATATTTTGAGAACATAATCAACTTCTTAAATTTCAACAATTTTTTTATGGGTTATAACTGTTCGTTGTTAAACATGCATTTTTTAATTACGTTCAAAATTGAGCATTTTCCTAAATAAATAAAAAAATAGTAAAAATTGTTTAAAAATTCTGAAATAATTCAACACAACTCCCACATTATTATATTTTGAGAATATAATCAACTTCTTAAATTCCAACAATTTTTTAATGGGTTATAACTGTTCGTTGTTAAACATGTATTTTTTAATTGCGTTCAAAATTGAGCATTTTCTAAAATAAATAAATAAATAGTAGAAATTGTTAAAAATTCTGAAATAATTCAACACAACTTCCACATTATTATATTTTGAGAATATAATCAACTTCTTAAATTCCAACAATTTTTTTAAGGGTTATAACTGTTCGTTGTTAAACATGTATTTTTTAATTGCGTTCAAAATTGAGCATTTTCTAAAATAAATAAATAAATAGTAGAAATTGTTAAAAATTCTGAAATAATTCAACACAACTCCCACATTATTGTATTTTGAGAATATAATCAACTTCTTAAATTCCAACAATTTTTTTATGGGTTATAACTGTTCGTTGTTAAACATGCATTTTTTAATTGCGTTCAAAATTGAGCATTTTTTTAAATAAATAAAAAAATAGTAGATATTGTTTAAAATTCTGAAATAATTCAACACAACTCCCACATTATTATATTTTAAGAATATAATCAACTTTTTAAATTTCAACAATTGTTTAATGGGTTATAACAGTTCATAGTTAATCATGCATTTTTAATTGCGTTCAAAATTAAGCATTTTCTAAAATAAATAAAAAATAGTAGAAATTGTCTAAAAATTCTGAAATAATTCAACACAACTCCCACATTATTATATTTTAGGAATATAATCAACTTCTTAAATTCTAACATTTTTTTTATGGGTTATAACTGTTCGTTGTTAAACATGCATTTTTTAATTGTGTTCAAAATTGAGCATTTTCCTAAATGAATAAAAAAATAGTAGAAATTGTTTAAAAATTCTGAAATAATTCAACTCAACTCCCACATTAGTATATTTAAAGAATATAATCAACTTCTTAAATTCCAACAATTTTTTTATGGGTTATAACTGTTCGTTATTAAACATGCAGTTTTTAATGCGTTCGAAATTGAGCATTTTCCTAAAAAAATAAAAAAATAGTAGAAATTGTTTAAAAATTCTGAAATCATTCAACATAACTCCCACATTATTATATTTTAAGAATATAATCAACTTCTTAAATTCAAACAATTCTTTTATGGGTTATAACTGTTCGTTGTTAAACATGTATTTTTTAATTGCGTTCAAAATTGAGCATTTTTAAAAATTAATAAAAAAATAGTAGACACTGTTTAAAAATTCAGAAATAATTCAACACAACTACCACATTATTATATTTTAAGAATATAAGTAACTTCTTAAATTCCAACAATTTTTTATTAGGTTATAACTTTTCGTTGTTAAACATGCATTTTTTAATTGCGTTCAAAATTGAGCATTTTCCTAAATAAATTTAAAAATAGTAGAAATTGTTAAAAAATTCTGAAATAATTCAACACAACTCCCACATTATTATATTTTGAGAATATAATCAACTTCTTAAATTCCAATCATTTTTTAATGGGTTATAACTGTTCATAGTTAATCATGCATTTTTAATTGCGTTCAAAATTGAGCATTTTCTAAAATAAATCAAAAATAGTAGAAATTGTCTAAAAATTCTGAAATAATTCAACACAACTCCCACATTATTATATTTTAGGAATATAATCAACTTCTTAAATTCCAACAATTTTTTTATGGGTTATAACTGTTCGTTGTTAAACATGCATTTTTTAATTGTGTTCAAAATTGAGCATTTTCCTAAATGAATAAAAAAATAGTAGAAATTGTTTAAAAATTCTGAAATAATTCAACACAACTCCCACATTATTATATTTAAAGAATATAATCAACTTCTTAAATTCCAACAATTTTTTTATGGGTTATAACTGTTCGTTGTAAAACATGCATTTTTTAATTGCGTTCAAAATTGAGCATTTTCCTAAATAAATTTAAAAAATAGTAGAAATTGTTAAAAAATTCTGAAATAATTCAACACAACTCCCACATTATTATATTTTGAGAATATAATCAACTTCTTAAATTCCAACAATTCTTTTATGGGTTATAACTGTTCGTTGTTAAACATGTATTTTTTAATTGCGTTCAAAATTGAGCATTTTTCAAAATAAATAAAAAAATAGTAGACACTGTTTAAAAATTCAGAAATAATTCAACACAACTACCACATTATTATATTTTAAGAATATAATCAACTTCTTAAATTCCAACAATTTTTTAATGGGTTATAACTTTTCGTTGTTAAACATGCATTTTTTAATTGCGTTCAAAATTGAGCATTTTCTAAAATAAATAAAAAATAGTCGAAATTATTTAAAAATTCTGAAATCATTCAACACAAATCCCACATTGTTATATTTTAAGAATATAATCAACTTCTTAAATTCCAACAATTTTTTTATGGGTTATAACTGTTCGTTGTTAAACATGCAGTTTTCAATGCGTTCAAAATTGAGCATTTTCTAAAATAAATACAAAAATGGTAGAAATTGTTTAAATATTCTGAAATAATTCAACACAACTCCCACATTATTATATTTTGAGAATATAATCAACTTCTTAAATTCCAATAATTGTTTAATGGGTAATAACTGTTCGTTGTTAAACATATATTTTTCATTGCGTTCAAAATTGAGCATTTTCTAAAATATATAAAAATGGTAGAAATTAATTAAAAATTCTGAAATAATTCTATACAACTCCAAAATAATTATATTTTAAGAATATAAGCAATTTCTTAAATTCTAATATTTTTTTAATGGGTTATAACCAGGGGCAGCTCGTTATATAGAGCTAATGAGCTTCAAGCTCAGCAAGAATTTTTAATCAATTCTTAAAACACTTTTTCGCCAGTTACTTTGATCTAGGAAGATAAATAGTTCTTTCTTTAAAAAATGAGGGGGGTATTTTGTATAAGTGGCTCTACTATCAACATGTTCCACGAGCCGCCACTGCGAGTAACTAAGGTGATAGGATTATTATAATATTATGACGCTAATAATTATCAATAAATGTTTAACATAAAATTAACATCATAGATAATAATAGATTTAAAAATATGCTAATTGGTAATTATTTTAAGCATTGGCATATAACAAGTGTCAAGAAATTCATAATTACATACAAATTCAATTTTGAAATTTCGGAATATCCTAAGCATCAATTAAAGGCTGATATCTTAATTGGCCCACTCAACTTTGGCATCGACCCTAATAATTGGCACACTTTATACTTCAAGGAGGCTAATTAATTGCAGCCGAGTCTTTTACTTCTCCCAATTAATTTATAGGTCGGACGCGGGGAAGGAGCTTTTGATGAAAAATTAAAATCAGAACCCAGAAAAAAATTATGTAACAACTAAACTTTCTACTGAAATATTTTGAAAAAAACTGGTGTTTAATTTTTTTAAATAAATTATGAATATATGTAAACAGGCGCGCACCCAGGGGGGTGGATATAGCCCCCCCCCACACACCGGTTTCAGTTCTTCAGATTATCAAATAAGACGGATGTTCATCAATTGCTTTATTAGTTTTTGAAATACAGCGCGCACAGACACACACACACACAGACACACACACACAGACACACACACACAGACACACACACACACACACACACACACACAACACACACACAGACACAATTTTTTTTTCCAGAAATTATTGAAATGGCATCTAGGGACCCTAAAACGGATATTTGCGTAAAAAATTTTTTGAAAAAAAAAATTACGATCACAATACTTTCTCGTATTTTGTAACGGAAAAAGTAAAAATCATGAAACCGATTGTGGTTCGAATCCTTGTAACGTACACGTACAAGTTTCTTGATAGTTATGCGCTCCCTTAAAATATGGATGACTGCTTTTATACACCCTACACAATTTCTAAGCAATGCCCAAACTAAAATTAAATGCCTAATTCATTCATGAAACTCGCTACGGAAACATGTGTATTCATGACGACATAGAGAGCTAATTAGTGCTTGTTTATAATGAATATGTCATGTAAATAATACATTCACATACAAGTTAGGAGAGAACTTTGAATTAGTTGAAAGCGTGTAGAATTTCCAGTGTGCTTATAATACATCAGTTACAATTTGGAAGGATAATGTGTTAAATTTTCTCCTAATTGCCAATATAGACAAATATCGACGCGCTATAACAAGTCCGCATTTTGTATGTTTCTGACATGGAAAGCAACGAAGAAGTTGTTCTACTGATGAAACCGGAAGTAAAGGATGCAAAGGAAAGTATATAAATGATAAATAATGTGTCGGATATAGCTACGTAGAAATAAATTAAATGGGAGTTGCATGTATAATACTTGAAAAACTACGATGACAGTCACAGCCAGAGTGAATTGGATGGAGGAAAAACTCCATACATATAGACGCTGCAAGTGCGTTTACGTTACATAACTATCATATAGTGGGTCATCTAACGTTTGGAATTTGAATCGGCTATTAAAAAAAAACGTATGAATATTTTTTCAAAATGATGAGTATATTAGAAAGATTGAACATTTTCATTTAAGAATGAAACACAACATTATTCAAATGACTGCCAAGGCTGGCTTGACAGTACACCATCCGATCAACCCAATTTTTCAGTACATTTTCGATTGTTTGGGCTCCAATCGCATGAAAGCAACTTCGATTTCGTGTTTCAAGGCATCAATAGTCTCTATATGGTTAGCGTAACACTTATCCTTAAGGGCATCCCACAAAAAGAAATCCAACGGGGTAAAATCACAGCTCCTAGGCGGTCTATGCACATCAGCTTTACGGCTGTTTATTTTTTTTTAATTTTATTTTTTTGACTTAGGCATGTGCCATTCAGTCACATCGAAATGAATAAATGAATAATGTCAGACGTATACACAACAACCATGGACCCGACCGAATACTTCTCGATCCCCGAAAAATCTTTCGGCCGGGCTGGGATTCGAACCCACACGGCACGCGGTGCAACCGGCACAAGCGCTCGCCTCTACCCACTACAACGGGCCGCCCCCGGCTGTTTTTTAAATTTCATCTCCATTCACATCAAAATATTCTAAAATTTACAAGCAATGCGTTTCTAATTTTTACGAAAATGTAGAATCACATGTGTTGTCAGTTGTTTTGGAAAGTTTCAAGTCGATGGCAATTGTTTTTATATTTTTTTCGCGTCGACGAATTTATTGCATTTTTTTTCTAAATTTTATCTGCTTTCACATTGAAATATTCTAAAATTTGGAAACAATGCATTTCTAATTTTTACGGAAATGTAGAATCACATGTGTTGTCAGTTGTTTTGGAAATTTTCAAGTCGATGGCAATTGTTTTTATATTTTTTTCGCGTCGACGAATTTATTGCAATTTTTTTCTAAATTTTATCTGCTTTCACATTGAAATATTCTAAAATTTGGAAACAATGCATTTCTAATTTTTACGGAAATGTAGAATCACATGTATTGTCAGTTGTTTTGGAAAGTTTCAAGTCGATGGCAATTGTTTTTATATTTTCTTCGCGTTGACAAATTTGTTGCATTTTTTTTAAATTTCATTTCCATTCACATCAAAATATTCTAAAATTTAGAAGCAATGCGTTTCTAATTTTCACGGAAAGGTAGAATTACATATGTTGTCAGTTGTTTTGGAAAGTTTCAAGTCGATGGCAATTGTTTTTATATTCTTTTCGCGTCGACGAATTTGTTGCATTTTTTTTTTAATTTCATCTCCGTTCACATTGAAATATTCTGAAATTTAGAAACAATGCATTTCTAATTTTTACGGAAATGTAGAATCACATGTGTTGTCAGTTGTTTTGGAAAGTTTCAAGTCGATGGCAATTGTTTTTATATTCTTTTCGCGTCGACGAATTTGTTGCAATTTTTTTTAATTTCATCTCCGTTCACATTGAAATATTCTGAAATTTAGAAACAATGCATTTCTAATTTTTACGGAAATGTAGAATCACATGTGTTGTCAGTTGTTTTGGAAAGTTTCAAGTCGATGGCAATTGTTTTTATATTCTTTTCGCGTCGACGAATTTGTTGCATTTTTTTTAAATTTCATCTCCGTTCACATTGAAATATTCTGAAATTTAGAAACAATGCATTTCTAGTTTTTACGGAAATGTAGAATCACATGTGTTGTCAGTTGTTTTGGAAAGTTTCAAGTCGATGGCAATTGTTTTTATATTCTTTTCGCGTCAACGAATTTGTTGCATTTTTTTTGTAATTTCATCTCCGTTCACATTGAAATATTCTGAAATTTAGAAACAATGCATTTCTAATTTTTACGGAAATGTAGAATCACATGTGTTGTCAGTTGTTTTGGAAAGTTTCAAGTCGATGGCAATTGTTTTTATATTCTTTTCGCGTCGACGAATTTGTTGCATTTTTTTTAATTTCATCTCCGTTCACATTGAAATATTCTGAAATTTAGAAACAATGCATTTCTAATTTTTACGGAAATGTAGAATCACATGTGTTGTCAGTTGTTTTGGAAAGTTTCAAGTCGATGGCAATTGTTTTTATATTCTTTTCGCGTCGACGAATTTGTTGCAATTTTTTTTTAATTTCATCTCCGTTCACATTGAAATATTCTGAAATTTAGAAATGCATTTCTAATTTTTACGGAAATGTAGAATCACATGTGTTGTCAGTTGTTTTGGAAAGTTTCAAGTCGATGGCAATTGTTTTTATATTCTTTTCGCGTCGACGAATTTGTTGCAATTTTTTTTTAAATTTCATCTCCGTTCACATTGAAATATTCTAAAATTCAGAAACAATGCATTTCTATGTTTTACGGAAATGTAGAATTACAAGTGTTCACAGTTGTTTTGGAAAGTTTCAAGTGGATGGCAATTGTTTTTCATATTTTTTTCGCCAAAAAAAAGGATTATACTTTTTCATAAATTTACACGAAAAATCGCCAAAGCAATCGACGGAATGTATTGGAATTTATCTACGACGCAGATAAGATCCAAAACATGTAATTTATAGTTCAATACATGAACGCGAGGAGAGATTTCGAAAATTCTTTTAGCAAAGTGTTGTGCTCATTGGACAGATAAGATCAAAAAATATTTTATTATTATTGAGGATAACTCTTAGACGAATAGTGTTAGCAAAGTATTATTCTTGTATACGTAGGTTAAAAAATAAAAATTTAAATTTTTTTTTTAACTTTTGAACTTATGATCGGATTTCTAAGACTCTTTCAGCGAAGTCTTTCATTCATCCGAAAGATATATGGAGGACCAAAGAATTGAATTCGTTTTTTTGTTTGTTTTTGGTTTACAGAAGATAACGGCTGACCAAAGTCAAATTCTTCCAGAAAAGTCCATCGAATTGATACAGATAACACTAAACATTTTTTTTTCTAGTGACTCGTTTCAATAAGTTATTTTTTTGTTAGCCCTTGTAAGACATAATTTAGAATTGCGAACTGCTTGACTATTTATATATGAAGACTACTTTTCTCTTTATTTAATTTACTGAATAATTTTGCAACAATAATCGTTTTTTTTTCTCAAAAAGTATATTATATGACAAGTACCATCAAAATGTGGCAATTCTGGATAGCAAGGTATGAATACCCGGTTGCTGGAAATTTCCATTTTAATCTCTTGAAGGCAGCTTTACAAGTTAAAGTCCTCTGCAATTTAGGCGTTTTCTTGAGCAGATGCGTTTTTGCTAAGCAGCCTAAGTCTTCAATATTAAATGCAAATTCCAGGAATCTTCGGCATTTCCTGGGGATTGGTCAATCTTGGCATGTCTACGATCACCTTGATTTTACCGAGTCAAATGTCCAGCATATCGAATTGTCGTTTTGAAAAACTTACGTTTATCCTTATTGAGGTGAAGGTCGTATTTTTACAGCTGGCCAAGACATTTGTCTAACCCTCCTTCATAGGCACTGGTAGGTTTTAAAGGGGCTAGATGACAGAAGGCGAAGGTAAAGTCTGTTGAATCTGTCGCCTATTCTTCAATCGCAGGAATTCCTCAGCCTTAGTAGATTTTCGCATATCTACCATATGTATAATAGATAAAGGGTGGCTTTGTATTTCGGAACGTGCGTTGCAGGTTTGATACATCGCATCACGTCTTCGCCGCCTAATCTGCAGGTACCCACGTGCTGAACTAATCTAAGACTATGATTTTGTTTATCATGGCCATGCCTTAACTAAATAATTTTTATACATATGGTATAATCACCCTGATTTTGTCTTGGCACTTCCCAATTTAGTTTTGCCGAGTCAAATCTCCAACATATTAAATTTTCGTTTTGAGAAACTCGCATTTCTCCTTGTTGAGATGAACGTCGTATTTTTGCATCTGGGCGGAACCTGCTCTTATCCTTCTCTTTATTTATTTATTCCCTCTCTTTGAACTTTCATTGACACTTTTGTCATCAAAATACGAGTTCCTTCCAGTCATTTAATTTGGTGCACTATTGCTTCCGAAAGATAACCGATTTATGGTGTATGTCCCTCGATGAGTAGAAATGGCCGAATGGCTGTTTCGCCTTGTTGTTGAGTTTATTTGTTTAGCTTGAGGTTGTTCTCAAAACGTTATCGGTAATTCTTGAAGTTTTCTTTTTGGAAACAGAAATAAACGAAACCAGAAATAAAATAGTAGTAGTACTTTTTTAAACGCCATTTTTTCGAAAACAGCTGAATATCGACAAGGGGTATGCTACATGAAAAATACTCAGAATTTTACGTAGAATCCATAAATGCAATAAAAAAATGGGGGTTCATATTTGAAAATTTTAACTTAGGGGTCGTATCTCAATTTTGGGACACCCTGTATATTTGAATTTTACCTCAAAAAATGCGCGTTAAAAAATAATAATACACTTGTCCGAGCATTTTTCTGAAAGAAAATGCCCTGAATTTTAATCGAATTTATTCCTTACTTTATGTACACAGTGTATATCCTGGTTTCGCATATAAGAGTGTGATATTTTTTGCATTATTTTCAGGTCCTCGCAGCGAAAAGGTTAAAGATATTTGCACTTCACATAATACATTAACGTAACCAGATTCTGAAACAGTCCATGAATTTGTAAGTGCCTGTATATATTTACAGCATGAAAACTCAGAGAATCGATAATTACCTTAAATTGTTAAATGCATTGAACTTCAGCGTCAGCCCGACGCTGAATGTTTTAAAACATTAAATTATGATACTATAAACAGTTTCAGCCATCAGCTGCACTACATATTAGTTTAAATGAATAAAGTGAGTAAAGTTTTATAAATAATGATAAACATTCATACTAAATCGCAGCTTTGCACAACGAGGCAAAATAATTTAAGCCCGCAGCAAAATACGTTCCCTTTGCTCACATATCCTTCTATGTACTTTGTACGAACATTTAGTAAGTGTAATTTAATAAACGTATAAAGTTCGTTAATTACGAGTATAATTGGATTTTAACTTTCGAAAGTTGAAACTATTTATGTATATCATCCAACAAAACTAACGTAATAACTACGATGACATCTATTTAATCGTGAATATGAATATGAAATATGAGTTGCGAAAATTTATATTTCAGGCAGAAATTTTAGTTTTAGTTAGCTCAAATGAGGCATAGCAGGCGGCACAAGGTGATGTGTGTGTGTGTGTGTCTGTCTGTGCGCGCTGTATCTTAAAAACTAATAAACCAATTGATATGAAACTTTCACCATACGTCTTGTTTGGTAATCCGAAGAACTGAAAAGCTTTTGGTAAAATTTCGTACACCGGAAGTGGGTGTTTACCTTAGCTGTTTTTTGTTTTTTTACAATATTTTCTTAAATATGAAAAATATCACAAAAATATTTAAGCAAATATTGAAGACAACAAAGAAATGAACATCTTTGGTTTACAAATATTTTTCATAAAATCATTGTTATTCGAGAAAAACTTCATTAATTTTATTTTCATTTTTGGTATATAATTATGAAACACTAATAGTTAAAGCAAATTTATGTTAATAATAATTGTAGAGAATGCCAAAATGAACAATTTATAAAGAATAAGTTTTTGTCAAAATCTCTTTAGTTTTTGAGCAAACTGAGTTTTTGAATTTGAAGTATAATTTTTCCATATTTCATAATTTTGACGTTTTAAACGTCAGTTTCATCCGAGTCTACACGAAACGTTCGATGCACATTTAAAATATGATTTAAATTGAAAATAAACCATGAAAGCGTAAATATAAATGATACCATCAGGTCGGAGAAAGTAACATGATGGCCACATCACCTTTTTTTCCAGAAATTGTTGAAAACATCACGATCACAATACCTTCTCGTACTTCATAATGGAGAAAGAAAAAATCGAAAATTTCAGTAAGAAAATCAAAAATTTTGGCCAAAATGTAGAATATTTAGGCCCAAAAATAAAAATTTCGACCAAAAAATGGAAAATACAGGCATAGGATCTAAAATATAGGCCAAAATCAAATATCCCATAAAAAAAGAAATTTAAGTAGTAATTGGTTAAAATAATTTTCTCAGACTATATTTTTCTAAGTAAATATCTAATTTTAACTTAACTATAAATCGACGCTTAAATTAAAATCAAAAATATAAAATCAAGTAAATAACTTAAAATGAAAACTTTGCAAAAAATACAAACCAGAAAATTAAAAAAAAAAAATCAGGACTGAAGATGAAACACGTAGGTTGCAAAATCTAAATAAAGGTCTATAAATAAAAACTCGAGAATACTAGCAAAAAAAATTGCAAATGCAAATGAATAATTCAGGCTACAAAATCTAGGATATGGGCCAAAAAATCGAAAATTAATTCCAAAAATAGAAAACTAAAGTCTAAAATTGAAAATACATATACAATATCTGAGATATAGGACAAAAAGTCGAAAATTCAGACCCAAAATCGAAAACTTAGGTCTAAAATTTAAAATACATGCCAATGATCTATAATATAGGCCAAAATAAAAAATTACTTCTAAAAACAAAAAATTCAAGCCAAAAAATTAAAAAATAAGTAGTTGGTTGAAATAATTTCCTAACAACAAATTTTTAGAAGTAAATATCCAATTTTAACTTAAAACTAAAAATCAACGCCTAAATTAAAATCAAAAATATAAAATTAAGCAAATAACTTCAAATTAAAATAAAACTTTAAGAACTAAATATAAAACACGTAGGTTGCAAAATCTAAAATAAAGGTCTATAAATAAAAACTCGAAAATACTAGCAAAAAAATTTGCAAATGCAAATGAATAATTCAGGCTACAAAATCTAAGATATGGGCAAAAAAATCGAAAATTCATCGACGATCTAAAATATAGACCAAAATCTTTTATTTAGGTCTAAACATAAAAACATCAGGCCAAAAATACAATTAGTTAAAATAATTCTCTAACGACTATATTTGTTAAATAAATGTCAAATTTTAACTTGAAACAAGAAATGAGCACCTAAATTAGAATCAAAAATATAAAATTAAGCAAATAATCTAGAATTAAAAAAAAACCTTGTAGAAAATACACACCAAAAAATTAAAAAAAATTATTATTATTTATTATTTACATAAAATAACATAAATGAATCATTAATTAATAATAAATAATCATAAAATAAAAAAAAGGAATCTACAGAATAATCAAATTAAATAAAACTAAAATTAATTTAAATAAAATTAAAATTAATTTTTCCAAGGATCAAAGATTAAGTTATACTGCTATGACGTTGTAGTTTGTATTGTTGTATTGGGAGTAGTCGTTGGCACAGTTTGTTTACTATAAAGGCATAAAACGAATGCATAAGTTAATAATTCTAATCAGTAACACCAGTGGCGTATAAACACCACCGCGGGCCTGGATTCAAAATAAAGTTTTGTTCGTTGCGATTATTTAAGTGCCCATCTTTTAATACTGCGGGCAAAAAATACATTTTTCGCATCTTATTAAATAATATAAACATTGTTAAATCGTTTTTGATTGAGAAAGTTGTCCATTACTCGGCTGAATCATTTTCTCCACAGGCGACGTCCAATCAAATGATAGCGGATTCATTGCCCAACAGGTTTCAGCCAATCAAATGATAGCGGTTTCATTGCCCAACAGGTGACGTCCAATCCAATGATAGCGGTTTCATTGCCCAACAGTTTGGTTGTTACTATGGTTACGATTCATTTTTTGTCAGCGAACTGCCGCAATATCCAAAAAGAAAAATTATAATTTAATACACACAGAAAAATCTTTAGGTAATTATTTAATATGATGCGAAAAAGTATAGTATTAAACTCGTGAATAAGTTGGCCATTGCTACTCGTGTGAATTGCAACACTCGCCTACGGCTCGTGTTGCAAACTTCACCCTCGTGCCAATGGCCAACTTTCTCACTCGTTTAATAATATACCATTGCATACAAAATCAAAGAAATTTCTGATTTATTGTACACCTTTGACGTAATTAATAACAAAATGTAAATTGTGCGTCGCACAGTATAGAAACGGAGCACGGAGCATTAGGACACTGGATAGACATTGTGTAAACATTATGTACTCGCACCAATAAATGATTATTATTATATTGCAGAAACGACAAAATGATGAAAGTTGGAAATGACAATTTCTAATAATTTTTACTGTTAGTTTACTCAAAATCTAATGAGATTAAAAAAATCGTATTTCTATAAACTCATTTTAACATTCTAATTAAAACAAATTTGATCTCACAGATATCATTTCATAATTACACACCAAAAATTTAATACATTTTATGGTTTTATGAAAAATAGTTTCAACAAAAGATGTAAGGCAGCGATTTTGATGGAAAATTCTGGAGAAACTAGTGATAATATATTTATGGGTTTTTATAGCTCCATATGTCTGGAAAATTTTGTAAAATTTTTATTTAAATTCATTAAGGGGTTTTCGAGAAAATTAGGGAACTAAATTCCAAAGTTCGAATTTTGCAAGGCAGCGATTTTGTTGGGAAATTCCGGAAAAACTAGTGATATCCTGTTTTTGATTTTTGTTTGTTTCACAGCTCCATGTGCGAATATTTTGAGAAAATTCTATTTCAATTCATCGAGGGCTTCTGGGAAAATTAGGGAAACAAAGTCGAAAGTACGAATTTTGCACGGCAGCGATTTTGATGAGAAATTCCGGAAAAACTAGTGATAACCTATTTTTAGATTTTTTTTTCGTTTTAGAGCTTCACATGCCTGGAATATTTTGTGAAAGGTTTATTTAAATTCATTGAGGGCTTTCTGGGGAAATTAAGGAAAAGTATTTGAAAGTAAGAATTTTGCAAGGATGCAAAATTTGGAAAAAACTAGTAATAACCTATTTTCGGATTCTTCTTCTGTTTTATAGCTCCACCTGTCTGCAATATTTTGCGATATAATTATTTAAATTGATCGAGGGATTTTCGAGAAAATCAGGGAAATTTACTCGTTCATCAATTGGAAGTTAGCCATAAATTTTAGCTTCGAATCCGGCGCGTCCACCATTTTTGCATTTACTAAATTTCTAAATAATTTCTACTAATGTACCGAAAGTTAATAATTAATCAAACAGCAACGATGCTGTAGTAATAACAGTAAGCTTTTAACTTAGAATTTACCCTGAGTGTTCGAAAGATGTCTTATAATGTCTTAAAGAAGATTAAAAAAACATCAAAACTAATTGTTAAGCGTACAGTGACATTTTTGTCCACAAATATTAATACATAACAGGTTTTGTTAATAATATTAAGTAGTCAAAAAGGACACGTATGTTTCATTTTCATTTAAATATTTTTTATTAAACTTAGAACTATTAGGAAATATGGTCTATTTTCAAAAAATCAAAATTCATTGTTAGGCTTATTTATTTTTGCCGATGAATGTTCTAATGGGCTTTGTTAATAATGAACATGTTTTCTGATGATTGATTTTCAATTGAAATGTAACCCAAAAAGATTAATTTATTTTAATTTCAGTGGGAACGTTCTTTTCGTCTTTTATTTCGATATATCGGCAAATAACATTCATTTTATCTACTTTTGAAAGATCTTGGGTAGTTTCAATAATAATTGAGAAAAAAGGGGCTGACTTTATTTTTCAAATGAAATGATTTTTAATTTAGTTTCTTCGCAAATTTATTATCTTTTTCTGAATAATGGGGCTCAAATATGTAACTGAATGTTTATTTCTATTTTATAATCAATTACCCGAGATTGGATCGTACTTGGATAATAATTTAATAATTGATATGAAAACGCCTGGATTTTACTTTCTCCGTTACGAGGAAGTATTGTGATCGTGATTTAAAAAAAAAATTTACGGAAATATCCGTTTTGAGGTCCCTAGATACCATTTCAACAATTTCTGGAAAGAAAAAATTTGAGCCTGTGTGTGTGTCTGTCTGTGCGCGCTATATCTCAAAAAATAATACAGCAATTGATATGAAACTTTGAACATACGTCTTATTTAATAATTTAAAGAACTGAAAAGCTTTTGGTAAAATTTCGTACACCGGAAGTGGGTGTTTACCTTCACTGTTTTTTGCCAATATTTTCCTAAATATAAAAAATATTACAAAAACATTTAAACAAACATTGAAGTCGATAAAGAAATGAACATCTTTTGCTTAAAAACATTTTTCATAAAATCATTTTTATTAAAATTATAAGTTTTTTTAAATTTTTGGTTTATAATTATGAAACGATAATGGTTACAGCAAATGTATGGTAATAATAATTGTAGAGAATGCTAAAATGAACAACTTATAAAGAATAAGTTTTTTTCGAAATCCCCTTAGTTTTTGAGTAAACTGAGTTTTTAAATTTGAAGTATAATTTTTCCACCTTTCATAATTTTGACATTTTAAACGTCAGTTTCATCCGAGTTTACACAACGCTCGATGTACATTGAAAATATGATTTCAATTGAAAATAAACCATGAACACGTAAATATAAATGGCTATGATACCATCAAGTCGGAGAAAGTAACATGATGGCCACATCATCATTTTTTTGAGTTAATGTTATCTCTTCAAATTTCCGAATTATTGCTTCGTATTAATTATTTATTGTTCTATTTGCACGCCATTTGTTATGAATAATGCATGATTTTATATCTGATATAAATATTAACTTTTTGTTTGTTTTTATTTTTGTTGCGCATTTGAACCTGCGGAACCCCTATGAATACGTCACTGAGTAACACTAACATAAATCGTTCCTTGGACCAAATTAATCTGTTTTAAGTCTGCTTTTAACTTACTCATATTGTCATTAAAGATATCCAGTTCTACGCTGCAACTGATTTGGTTATAATTATGTTTGGGATCAACATAAATTTATATAAATAAAACTTAACAAAACGTTTGCTTGTTTGTATTTTTCTCTGTGTAGGCACCACAGAAGAACTACTAAAATAATTGGGTTGAAATTTCGCATAGTTATTTTATGCATTTTATAATGATTTTTAGCTTGGTGGCACGATCTATTTATACATGAAAAATAGGTTTTTTTGTTTATATCGCCACGTGATCTGATCATAGCCAATAAAATGTGTGTATACAGGATGTTGAATTGCAAAGCGGGCCATTGGGATTTACATGTAAAATTTGAAATGTATTAATATTGGCTCCCCTAATTATTCGACAGTATCGGACTTCTTTTTAAAACTTTTTAAGCTGAATGATTTGGTGCCTCAATAGTTTCTGCAAAGTATTTACCGAGATATTTGCAAAAAAACTTTACTATTATTTTGAATTAAAAACAAAGGTTTGCCATGAAACATTAATGGCGGATATTTCATTTTTCTCTAAAAAGTGACACTCGCTGTCACATTACGATTTATAACCGGCCATGTATTATACACAAGAAAAAGGATTTATAAGTAAATGGTTTTACTCAGGTACTATTTTAGAAGTGTACTGATTTGTTTAGTGTTGAAATTACGGAGAAGGCAATTCCCAGCGAAAGTACTATTCAATGAGTATTCAAACAATGTAAGTAGATTGATATTTCAAAATAATTAAAGGAGCCAATTGTAACACATTTCAAATTTAGAGTAAAGTAGTAATTATTCATTCAATAGTTTTTTTCCTGGTTATTGCCTTCTCCGCAAATTTTTTCTTGTTGTAAGGTGACAGTAAACGTCGCTTTTTAGAACAAAATGAAATATCCGCCATTATTATTTCATGGCAAACCTTCGTTTTTAATTTAAAATAGTTATAGGTTTTTGCAAATATCTCGGTGAATACTCTGCAGAAACTATTGAGTAAGGTACCAAATCATTCAGCTTAAAAAGCTTTAAAAATAATGTAAAAATACCGATATTGTCAAATAATTAGGGGAGCCAATATTAATACATATCAAATTTTACATGTAAATCCCTATGGCCCGCTTTGTAATTCAACACCCTGTATGTACTCCGGGCAACATAACAGAGTACATAGTCCGAAACAGTAACACCGGTTTAAACTATTTTTTACTACGTCATTATTACTGAAGAAAGTGTAAAAGAATGTTTTCATTTCAATTTATAGTCCGCTTTCTATACTATCACATAAAATTTTAAATTGATATGTTTATGTCTGGTTCTCTACGCGTTAAAGAAATTCCAATGTTTTATAGTCCGCCTGCTGGAGAAAAATCCGGGCACATGAAAAATGCAATCACATTAAATTATGAACGAAGTAATTTGCTTTTTTACCAACTTTAATTTCACTTTGTTAAACAATACCCGGCGTTTTCTTCCAGATGAGACTTCGGGGTATTGCCTTAGCCTTTTTCATGATTACCAAAAAAAAAAAAAAACTCATTAGTGAACCGATTACATCTGCATTCTCGAAACTTATACCTTAAAAATTCAAATTGGGCACATAAATCTACTCGCCTGCGAATCGGCAACTGGTTCTTAATAATGTTGAAATATATACAGGGTCTTTTTTTTAACTCAGAACATATGATTGTTAATGTCTAAATTCTATGTCATAATAATCAACGCATTAGAATGTATTGACAATGTAGGCAACCAAGTACACAAAGGTCCCGTCGACCTGTCATGGTACAGCGAAAGCTTAAAATTATTACGAATAAGGTGAGGTTAATGAAACAAACAATGATAAATCGTAAGTAATTATAATAAATATTCAAAATGACCACTGCCACGTTCTAAGCAGTAGCCAAGTCGATTATAAAATCCTTGAATAGCATTTCTAATGTGTTGCGGATTTCTTCTTAATTCATCGCAAACAGTAATTATACGATCTTTTAACTCTGAAGTATTGTTTATAATAATGTTATTATAAACATTGCTTTTTAGTTACCCGCACAATAAAAAGTCGTTTGGAGACAAATCAGGCGACCGGGGTGGCCAAGGTATTGGACCAAATCTACCTATCCAGCGATCAGGAAGTAATTCACTTAAATAATTATTAATGGCAGCTGTAGAATGTGGAGGCGCTCCATCCATCTGATAATGAGGAGCAGCAATGTTTAGTGTATGAACTAAGTAAACATTACTGTTTATATTTCCATTAATAAAAAAGGTCCAATAAGGGTATCATTAATTAGTCCAGCCCACACATTAACTCTCGCATTGTATTCTGTGTGCGTCAAATTTTGTAAGCGAGGATTATTGCACACCCAAAATCTAAATGGTGAAGGAATGGGTGTAAGGAATGGGTATCGATAATGAATGAAGAATACTAACCTATAATTTTGAGGATTAACTTCAGTAAATATTATTCTGTGTAAAATTTCTTGATCATTATTAATTAAATTGAATACGGTTTCACAGAATTCTGTTCGTTTGCCTTTGTCCTTATTTGATAGTTGCTGATGATTTGAAAACTTGTAAGCATTGTATTTAAATTCTTTTAATGTCTTGTAAACGGAAGCTGAACTTATTTGAAACTGTGCTGCGATAATTCTTAACGATGATATGGGGTTCTGCTCTACGTAACATAAAATGTTGAGTTTCATCTCTTCCGTTAAAATGTGAGTTCCTTTAGCCCTTTTAATGTGAAAATTAGTCACGCTACTTGCCTACATTGCAATGCGTTGAGGTGATTATTATGACATAGAACATACACATAGACATTAACAATCATATGTTCTGAGTTGAAAAAAAGACCGTGTATATGGCGGTAGTTTGATGTAATCATTACATCCTTAATATTTTATAAACGTTCATATTGCTGATTTTCGTGAAATGGATTTTTGTGGACTCATCCCTGTGACCAGCTGTTGGCAGTTTATATTTTTGTTTATATACATTTGAAATTAAATGATCAAATGAATAATGATGGACAAAAACAAACAACCACGGACTCGAGCGGGTATTTCTCGATCCAAAAAATGTTGCACCCGTGCGAGGAATCGAATCCACTCGACTAGGGGTGATGCTCGTCACCTCGCCACCCAAATGGTATTATTATTTGATAAAATAATTAAAATAACTGTAAGGATTGCAGAGTTGAACGCCGTAGTCCATAATGTTGTAATACTAATTTTAGTGAAGAAATACACTCATGGAAAGATTATTACATTAATTAATGTAAAAAGATTGCTGAATTAATGTTTGAGAGAAATTTAATGTTTATGAAAGTAATTAACTTACTTTCTCAAGCAGTAAATGTATTTGATACAAGTTTCAACAGGGATATTAAATCCTTTAATACACATTGAAATAAGAGGCCAAATTGTGTTTTCTTAGCTTAGTGATAAGTAATAAGAAATTAGTATATTATTTAATACTATACTTTTTCGGATCATATTAAATAATTACCTAAAGATTTTTCTGTTTGTATTAAATTATAACGAATAATTTTTCTATTTGGAAATTGCGGCAGTTTGCTGACAAAAAACGAATCGTAACCATAGTAACAACTAAACTGTTGGGTAATGAAACCGCTATCATTTGATTGGACGTCACCTGTTGGGTAATGAAATTGATATCATTTGATTGGACGTCATCTGTGGAGAAAATGATTCGGTAGAATAATGGACAACTTTCTCAATCAAAAACGATTTTACAACGTTTATATTATTTAATAAGATGCGAAAAAATAAATTACTCCACAGGTAGCTCAAACATTTCAAATTTCACTTTTAATAAATGCAGGTTCCAATTAATGATTTATGCGATGTTTCTTATGAACATTTATTATTAATTTCCAGATTAACAGTCGTATTTAATTTGTTTCTTTTATTTGTTACACAATCGTTGTTTGGTCAAATATGCCGGATAGTTGCAGAAAGAGATTAAACTAAAAGCAATTTAATATTATGTAAAAACTTTTCAGATATCTCCTTAAAGGGTACCTATAGTCAGTGGACCGACAACCCCCTCTGACTTCTCTGGGGGTTGAAAAATGTATTTTTAAACATTATTTTTTTACTGACCAAAAAGTAAATTCAAAATCCTGAAAAAATTCATGAAAATAATTAACCCAATTACCTATTTGACCAATTTTCTCCAAGGCCATTCAAGGCCATTTAGACCCAAAAAAAATCCAAAAGTTTATAAATCGATTTTTAACCTACAAGACCTCTTTGTATCAGGTTTTTGACATTTGCATCATTTTTATCCCGTAAAAATCAACTAAAATATGCATCAATACATTGATGATTTTTTTTTGTTAAAAACGAAAGTTTTTTATTGTTTTGATGCCCGAAACGAAATGCTCCGAAAATTTCAAAATATGATATTTCAGCGAATATTTAAGTTACAAAGATGAAATAAAAACGCTATCGCCTGTTGTCAGAAAAAAATGTTGACATATACAGGATGTCCGTTTTTCGAGCGGCACCATGGGGATTTCAGTTATCTTAAGAGATACGAGGTTGGTTAAATTAGGACAAAGTTGTATATTATAACGTTGATTAATAATCAGTTGAGAAATTTGAGTTACCTTTTTTTGTTTTCAAAAAATCGCGAAAAAATTCAAAAATTCAATTTTCATTTTTACTTTTTTATTCAAAAACTATTAGTATTACGCATTTTGCACTCAGACATTAAAGCACTTTTTAATGGGGGATCTAAATATGTTATTAGATTTATTGTAGCTTTTAAGATGGCGGAGTTGCTTAGATACTAGATGGATGTGTTTAGTATTATAAGTCTATAACTTTTTTAATAATCATCGTAGACCATACCTTTTAATCACCAGAAAAGAGAGAGAAATCGATTGGCGTTAAAAAATTTCAATTATCTTAAATAGCAAAAAAGTTGGCAAGTCAGTTTGAAAATTTTAGAAAATCAAGAAAAAAGAAGATTTTTTCAGGCTTTGAACGCCGATGCAGCTGCTTTTGGTTTTACATCAATTTGGCCGGTTCTTTTCAGAACCGCAAAATACTCAATAATTCTGGGATTTAACACAGTCGCATTTTCTTTCTAACTGCCCATCTTTTATCCTTTGTTTTTCGTTTATTATTAAATAAAGTACATCTTTCCTAGTCTCCTAATTAGTTTTGGGTAGTCATTTCGCAAATTGTCGATCGACTTCGAAGTGAAAAACACCATCTTTCGTTCCTAGTCTCCTGTTACAAATCGTGAAAATTTTTCGAAATTAATTTAGGGTTGACATTCTGAACCGCAAATTTTCGATCGACTTTTGAAATGAAAAACAACTCTTTTCGTTCCTGGTCTTCTGTTACAAAACGTGAAAAATTTTCGAAATTAATTTAGGGTCGACGTGCTAAACAGCAAATTTTCGATCAATTTTTGAAGTGTAAAATTACTCTTTTCGTTCCTAGTCTCCGGATACAAATCGTATTTTTTTTCAAAATTAATTTAGGGTAGACATTTTGAACTGCAAATTTTCGATCGAATTTTGAAGTAAAAAATAACTCTTTTGGTTTCGAGTCACTTGATACAAATCGTGAAAATTTTTTCGAAATTAATTTAGGGTAAACATTCTGAACCGCATAGTTTCGATCGATTTTAGAAGTGAAAAACAACTCTTTTTGTTCCCAGTCTCCTGTTACAAATGGTGAAAATTTTTCGAAATTACTTTAGGATAGACATTCTGAACAGCAAATTTTTGATCGATTTTTGAAGTGCAAAATAACTCTTTTCGTTCCTAGTCTCCTGTTACAAATCGTGAACATTTTTTGAAATTAATTCAGGGTAGACATTCTGAACAGTAAAATTTCGATCGATTTTTGAAGTGCAAAATAACTCTTTTCGTTCCTAGTCTCCTGTTACAAATCGTGAACATTTTTCGAAATTAATTTTGGGTAGACATTCTGAACAGTAAATTTTCGATTGATTTTTGAAGTGAAAAACAACTCTTTTCGTTCCTAGTCTCCGTTACAAATCGTGAAAATTTGATATTAATGATATTAATTTAGGGTAGACATTTGAACAGTAAATTTTCGAACTATTTTCGAAAAGTAAAATATTTCTTTCCGTTCCTAGTCTCCGAATACAAATCATGTTTTCTCGAAATTAATTTAGGGTAGACATTGCGAACAGAAGATTTTTGATTGATTTTAGAAGTGAAAAATAACTCTTCAATATTTTATTATGAGAGCACTTCGCAGTTTTGTTGTTTAAATACATGCATTTATTCATTGACAAAGAAGAATCTTAGAATTAGTTAGTTTTTATGGCCCTCAAAGGGTCGTTGTTATCGGGGGTGGGGCGCCCAAAATTTACCGTTGTCATATCTCTAGAAGATGTTGGAGTGGTCGACTACCTTCTCTAGGGAGCTGGTTTCTCATGACGGTCACAAAAACCTCTTGCTACTTCTTATCCTGCCAATCTTTGTGCAATTCTTGGATGCGTTTTCAATTATTTTATTGGGTCACAAATATTTAGGTAGGAAATGATTAGGGTATTAGGTTTTATTTTTATAATTCACCAAGGTTTCCAAAAATATCCTACTGAAAATGGTTAAAAACGTTTACCGGAATTTTAGTCGTAAAGACAAAATAATTTTAACTTATACCATAAGTTGCATTTAACTAAATGCAATGAAGTCCAATTTTCGGGATCACATCATATCTCTCGCTTCGCTCGTTCGACCATAAAACGTCTCGTCCAAGAAAGTGCTACATTAAGGCCTGATTACATAAATAGCTATTAATGAACGTGTAGTTCTAATGGGGATAAAATCTAGTTTGAAATTAATATTAAATTGCACATTTCGTATAAAACTATTGCCTGTTGAAATTAACGAGATACTGTTAAATACAATCCAATTAGGATCTGCCAGTATCAACAAATTAACAGATATACGCAGTAAACAGTGCATTATATAACGAAACTTCATGATATAGTTGCAACAACCAGTAATTACATCTGCAAACTAATTTTAATCGAATTATTAATTAAACTGCAAACATTACAATAGATCCTATGTAGATTAATCCAGTTGCTAATTAAATTATCATCTGGGTACCAAATATGTGAAATATAGATTATCTTATCTCATTGCATTAAATCTTAGATTCACTTATAGATAAAATAACCTATTAATCTACTAAAGCACATTTGCAAAATTGATGGAAACAAATGTGGAAGTGTACCCACGTTACGTGGTACGTGACGGACTGACATTTAGATAACAAGGGTTACCTGCGTAACGCGATAACTGAAAAGTGATGAGGAGATTTAACATGTGACATTTTTGTTAGCCCCATTATATTTAAGTCGGCGAACCGGAACTAAAGTTTATTCCGATGGAAAATTTCCTTCGTATAGGATTTTCTCCGTCTATTACCCTGTTTAAATTGAATGCAATTAAACAATATCAGTTTTCTGTATGACATTATATCGTGTGAGCCACAACATTTTGTTTCAGAGTTGACTGTGAGATAAATGAGGTATGTTGGATATTATTACGCCAAGATACTAGATAAGTTCAATTGAATTAGATTATAAATAAATTAATCTCAAACATGACTGCTATGTATCTCTCTCAGCAACAAAATTCTGTGGCGCATACATAAAAACTTATTGTGCTAATTTGTACTTGAAATTATTAATAGGTTTGCTAAAGAGATAAAGTCGTACTGAAAGTTTGCGTACGTGATGAGAATGTTTTAGATGATCAATATTCTTCTCATTCTATACAAATGCAGAAATATTTGTTAATAAATCAATCTATTTGTCAACATCTTTGTCGTATTATCCAAAAATATTGATAGTTGCAAAATTATAAGATATTATAATTAGTAGTGGATTAAGTCCAAATATACTTTTATAATGCATTAGCCCGTACTTAGGTAATTGACGTTATATTATTTTGACAGTTCAGCTTAGGCGATTTATTTGCATCATCCTAGGCTTAAAAAAGCTTAAAACAAAGAGTGACGTACAAAAAAATTTTCCCCAAACATTTTTAAAACGTTGTCAAGATCTACTTGTAATATTTTAACGCTCGCTAACCCGGCGCATCTACCAAAATTAATTGGGTTGACTTGTTCAAAAGGGGATGTTGACCCAAGGAACCAGCATATACCGAGTATCTAGGATAAGGGGTGAACATAGGAGTTTAACGTGTAAAATTAAATATGTGTAATTATTAGCTCCCGTATTAATTTCAGAGAAAAATCGCAAAGGAATATTTTTTAGAGAATACGCTATCCTTATTGGAATAACTCAGATTATTATTCATAGTAATTATAATGCGTGAATTGATATCCGACCAACAAAATTATTTTCACTATGACATGACATTTGTCAAACTCATGGCAAGAGTTTTTATTAAATGGTACATTGTTCAACTTACTTTTATAATTTTTGAGGTGAATTCTGGTATAAACGTAAATTACATGAATGATACATTTACTCTAAAAAATATTCCTTTACAATTTTTCTCTAAAATGAATAGGGGAGCTAATAATTACACATATTTAATTTTACCTACTCCCACTTTGTAATTGATGAATTACCGAACTGTTTTCACCAATCGTAAGCGACCCATTACGAATATTTACAGCATATATAAATGTTAAATGTTGTACATAAATGTGTAACATGTACTATTACCACTTATGTACCTCGCTATGTTATATACTTATTAGCCAATTACAATTAACGTCCGCCGAGTCCCCTGCGTTCGCCTGTTCGTCTTTAAATATTAAAAGTGACAGTGACATTTAAACGTCAGATTGCAACTTATTGGTTAAAAGAATAACCGACAATAAACTCCACGCTATGCCTTATTGGTACTTCCATCGCAATGGTATCTTAGTAGATTAACACACAGAGTAAGTACAACGATCCGTATCCCTAAATTTGTTCAATAAATGTATTGGACAATAATAATAATAATAATAATAATAATAATAATAGGCCTTTATTTTTATAACCTGTACATATAATACAAATAAACCAAAAATCAAAAATAAAAATAATAAAAATTTATACATAAATAATTTACAGGTTATGAAAAACCACAAGGTGCCAGTTCAGGATTCGAAATTAGAAATTTCCCTGTTCTTCCACTGGGACCTTGATTATATAAATAATCAATTCTTATAAATAAAATAATTAAATAATATGATATGATAATGAAAATATTTAAAATTAAACATAATATCTTTACTGCCCTTCTAGTAAGAATGAATAATATTTGTTTTTAAAAACTTTAATGTTTAGACTTTTAAACTGATGAGGAACTGAATTATAAATTGCGGCAATATTGTAAGAGAAAGACTTTTTCATTTGGACTGTATGATATTTAGGTATAGTTATACAATTTCTATGTCTTAAATTTAGATGATGCACGTCGCTTCTATATGTGATAAGATTGTATAGATATGATGGTTGCTTGAGACTGATAACTTTGTGGAAGTAAGTTGCGCAAGTATATTTAATTTGATTCGCCATGTTCAACCATCCTAAATCAGGAAGTTTGTGGGATATATGATCAAACTTTCTTATGCCAAATATCAGTCTCATGCAACCATTTTGTAGCCTTTGTATTTTGTTCAGATTACATTTCGTAATCGACGGACCGTAAATTTGCATGCAATGAGTAAAACACGACATCACTAAACTTTTACAAAGCATAGTTTTCACTTTGATAGATAAGTAGTGTCTGTGAGGATAAATGAGATAAATATATTATTCGACGGACTATATCCCGCCAAACGTAGCATGCCGAAATTCGAATGAATTAGAACGAATCAGATCCTATATAACTTCTGTTTTCAGGAAACATATCATGTAGAGTTCGAATGAGGCTTTGTGATTGGTTCTCTACTCGGATTATGTTTCAGCACATGATTGGTTTAAAGAAAAATAATGTCAAACGTAAAACGTCAGTTTGCGGATAGAACGCTATTAAAATTAGTGAAAACTCCGCATTGGAAATTTTTCTCTTAAAGTAATTCAAGAAAAAGGGAAAGAGGCCCAACCAAAAAGTTTGAGCGGAGTCACATGACCTGCACTCGGGAAGTCATTTCTACAATATTGGAAAACAGGGCTCATAACGTGCGAAACGCGAACGGTACGTACTGTAAAGAAAATGTAAACTCCATATGGAATACCAGTGCTAAGTTAGTGCAAGAGAAGTATGTTTCTGATTTTCAAATTTTGTT
Organism: Ocypus olens; assembly: GCA_910593695.2. NCBI lineage: Eukaryota > Metazoa > Arthropoda > Insecta > Coleoptera > Staphylinidae > Ocypus > Ocypus olens. Next base: position 40,558,816 of record OU343049.1, read on the forward strand.
TGATCCGTTTAAAAATGTAAAATTCAAACCGGCACTACACATCCGCGATGACAGTAAATGTCATTCTATTTTGTTGTAATATTTTTGTTGGGATATAGTCTGATAAATTGCTCTCGTGCATTGTAAATTATCGCAAGTTTGCACTCTTTCGATAAACTCAGTCGCATTGTTTTAGGCAACAGCCCCTCGCCCTTCCGGGCTCGGGACTGTTGCCAAACAATACGACTTCGTTTGTCGAAATCGCACAAACTTGTTACCGATAATTTCCAATGCACTTGTGCAATTACTGTTGAAAATTTTTCGAACGGTAATTCGTTTGCTTAGTTGGTAGTCATCCTACATTGCCATTACCGGCTAATTTAATACAAATTTAAACGTCACCCTGACAAGATTTAGTTTCAATATTTTTTTAGTTTAAGCGAATAAATGTAAGGTCGAAGGTAAAGCATAGTACATAACGCGAGTTGTAACGCAGTTACGCGCTCGTGAAATTTCACCTCTACGCGGCTCGTATGCAATATCTTTCACTTGCCCGTAATTTGCTACTTACAACTCTAGTTATGTAATATACTATTACATGTTAAATTCCTATGTTCGCCACTTATCCCAGACACACGGTATTAGTCAATTACGTTATTGACTATGTTTTTTATTAATTGCGAGACTTCATTGAGAGACAGGTTGAGCGTTAGCAGGATGATTATTCTTTAATTGTAAAAATACAGAATTAGCGTGTATTTCACAAGTAAATTTTTTCAAACTATTTTTTTGTTTTTCTACTTCTTCAAAGTAACTGAATTTTCTCAAGGCTACCCGTAATCCTTATTTTCCGTTTTCCTATTCCCGGTCCAGGCAATCACCACACCACCCGTCTAAAAGAGGCTACGGAAGGAAACAGTACAAGAGAAGGATACGTGTTTGTGAGAGGTGGAAAGTTTAGAAGAAGATTTGTTATGCTTTAAAATTGAACGAGGAGAAACAGAAAGATTGATGGTGTTTTGGGCATTTTCTACTAAAGTGGCCGAAATAGTGGAAATATCTCCAGGTTTTAATCGGTTAATAAAAACGTTGTTCTGTTTACCGTCAATTTCAATTGTATAGAATTTTGAATTTCGACTTAAAATTTTGAACGGTCCGTCGTTGTATCAGTGTGTAATGTTTTCGATACAATCCCGGCGGACGAAAACATGTGTACAATTTTTTAAGTCGACAGGAACATAATTCCTGAGAGTGGATGGCAGTGCTGTTGCAGGACCAAGTGTCCCTCAGGTCGTCGAGAAATTTTGAACCAGAAGGAATTTTTATATGCGCGAAATTTGGAAATATAAAATCGCCCGGCAAGCGTAATGTCTTGCCGTAGACGAACTCTGCAGTTGTCGCCAAAAGAGATGATTTGAAAACTGTCCGGAGTCCTAGGAGAATTAAAGGAAGTTGGGTTACCAGTTCTTAGGATCGTTGCTCATTCGGATTGAGTCTGATTTGGCTGTTGAGCCGCTCTACCAGGCCGTTACACTGCTGATGGTAGGCGGTTGTGGATTTGTGTTGGATATTGAAAGTCCTGCAGAATTCCTTCTAAGTGTTAGATTGGAATGACCGTAGATGGTGTTCCAAAACATGCAATCCAACCACTCAAAAATGCTTGTGTAACGGAATCTGCAATAATTTCCGTAAGAGGAATTACTTCTGGCCAACGCGTAAAGCGATCAATGCAGAAGGTATCTAAAATTGTCACAAACAGGCAAAGGGCCGATTATGTCGATGTGGATGTCGATGAATCGGTCATCCGAGTCTGGAAATTTAACAATGGGTGACACAGTGTGGCGATGAATTTTGTTTTTCTGGCACTTCAAACAGGACTTGACGAATAGTGCAATGTCGTGGTTCATCCGTGGCCACACGTAACATGCTGTTACGAGACGTCTCAATGCACGAGTACCTGGATGCGTGAGTTCATGAAGTGAACGAAGAACTTCCTGCCGCATTGCAGGAGGAACATAAGGCAGTGGTGATGCTAGAGACGTGTCTACGTAGATATACGTATTAGAGCCAGCTGGGATGAACTGTTCCAGTTTGAGTACAGTAGTGCCACTACCCAGAAGAGATTTAAGTTCCACATCTTCAGATTGCAATTTTTTCAGTTGGTTGAGGTCTAAAGCATTAATTTCGACCCGCGACAGTATGTCAGCCACATTGTTGTCCTTTCCAGGGATGTGCCTGATGTCAGTGGTGAATTGTCCGATATAGTTCAAGTGTCTGTGCTCTCTTCCTGTAAAACGATCTGAGTGAGAACAGATAGCTGATATCAAAGGTTTATGGTCTGTATAAACGGTAAATTCTCTACCTTCGAGATAATATTTGAACTTTTTAATTGCCAAATCTACGGCTAAAAATTCATGGCCCAACGTGCTGTATTTGCGTTCTGTCAGAGTAAAAGATTTAGAAAAAAAATACAGCAGTTGTTGAACGCCAAATTTATTCTTCTGCTGCAAAACCACACCAGCAGAGGAGGAGTTCGCGTCTACCATGATGCTTAACCCTGTTACCCTGTTTAAGACACGGTAGTCTCCGCAGAGGCGCCAAGTACCGTCTGGTTTTGTAACCATGTGCAATGGCGTAGGCCAGGGACTTGCCGAAGGCTGTAGGAAACCGAGTTTGTTCCTAGCCGCTTGGTACTTTTGTGGTGGCAAGCTGCGGGGCTTAGCAAAAACAGGAGGACCCGTGGTCGTGATGTGATGCACGACATCATGCCTCATGGGTTCTGAAAGATCAAATGGTGATGTTAAAAACGGAAATTGCTGAAGTAATTTTGAATAAGGTGAATTTTGAGTCAGCAATGAATTTAGTTCTCTTGGGCCGAATGCATTTCTCAATAATTTATTATGGGCAATGTCAACAATGATGTTGAAATGCCTGAGAAAGTCGGCGCCCAGAATGGAATGGTTCACTTGTGCAAGTACAGTGCCATGTAAAATTTACATCCAGGCCGATGTTAATGTTCAATTTAGATTGACCGAACGTGGGTATTGAATTACCATTCACCGTCGTTAGGAAACATTTAGTGCGACGATGGGTATTGGCGTAAGTTTGGTCTGCCGCTAAAATGCTGATTTGATCACCTGTGTCAATCAAAAATTGAGTGCCTGAATGAGCGTCGCGACTCAGAGCGCTAGCAGGACAATAGGCCGACATTAGCTCTGCAGCTGCCCGTTTCCCCACTCGCATAGAGGTGTACACTTGGTGGCCTTACCCTCGAATTTACGGTGGTACCAGCAATATTTGCTTTTCGGTGGTCGGTTGGCTGACTTCGATCGACTTCTGCTGCATGTTTGGCGAGAAATTGTTTTTTCTAGTTGTGCTACTTGTGTAGCCAAAGTGGCAACTTGTTGTTGCAACAGCAGCATCTGACGGTCGACCGGTATAGCTGTTACCGCCATCGGGGTAGAGGATATTGCACAGATGGTATGAGCGCCTGAAATCTCTAAAATTTGGTCTGCCATATCGGCGAGCGTAGCTAGATGGGTTGTATGATATTTGCCAAAATTAATATGCGCTGTACATCTGCTGGGAGACGGCTGAGAAAAATCTCTCGTAAGAGACTGTCGTCAATGGCAGTATCTTCTAAAAGTTGCTGCAACTTCCTGAGCAACTGGGATGGCGTTTGGTTGCCCAATGTCTGCTTTTTTTTTCGAGACAGAGGTACGTTTAATCACCCCTGCCTTCAGAGTCTCATACGGAAGAATTTCCGGGGGATTGACCAAAAACTCGCGGACCTCCATGGCTACTTCGGCCGGAAGTGCCGCGACCACATCATGAAATTTGCGCAATGAATTTGTAACGCGTTTATTCCGAAAGGTGGACTCTACTTGAAGGATCCAAATGGTTGGGTAAAATTTCGAATAAATGAGAAGTTTATAACCAAACGCGTTGACGATTGTTTCCATCTGTTCCTCCATGGATTAGTGTGAACAAGCGTGTGTGTGTTTAAAAGATTAAATCTGGCTTTCTGGGAGATTCACTAACAACATGTGCTTCTCCAGAGATAACAAAGCGGTAACATACTCTATGCGAGGCTTGTGTTACTCTTTCGTTGACAGTTTTATATCTTCTTGTCATTAAACTTTTGGAAGTATACTGACTTCCATAAAGCTTGCAACACCAAGAATTTGTTGAACGGTTTTATTAACATTTTCATAAAACGTCTATTTACATGAAACAAAGTGATGATTAAAATTTGAATAAAATCTAGCCAGTAGTTTGTTTTTTTTTTGTTTTTTCCTTTGCTATAAGTAACAATAAATTTTAAGAAATAAACAAGTCAGTTTGTAATTTTAACTGTCAATTTTGAAAATTGTTTGTTTCACAATTTCCTTCTGAACTTGAGAACAATACCAAGAGTACGTCAACATCTACATTTTTTCCAATTAACTGATTTTGAACGTGAACATATTATTGGCCGGACTTTCGCTAAGAGAAATTGCTCGTCGTATAACCGAAATACAACGGTATTGAGATGTTGGTCCAAATGGTCCGAGGAAGGGGTTCAACAACGTCGCCCTGTATCTGTACGTCCACGGAGGACTACAAATCGCGAAGAACGCCGCTTAACACTTTTGGTCACAAGATACAGATTTTCAGCAACTCGATCAATTGCAAATGATTGGATGAGAGGTGTAGGATCCAGAATGTCAACGTCATCTGTTTATCGCCGGATAAGGTCTTATGGGCTGCGTTCAAGTCGTCTATTTTTGTCTTCCTCTTACACCACTTCACCGTCTACGCAGGCTAGAATGGAGGAACGAAAGAGCGAATTGGGTGCAAGAATGGCATCAAATTGTGTTGTGACTAGTCCCGATTTTGATTGTGGGCCCACGATGGTCGTAGGAGGGTCAGACGGATGCGAGGAGAACGTAAAAATCCAACATTTTTTTGGGGAACGCAACACAACCATCACACAAGGAGTGATGATATTGGGTGCAATCAGTTTTGGTAGCAGATCACGCTAGGTCTTCATTGACGGCAACCTAAACGTATCTAGTTACATTGCCAATGTGCTAGAACCCGTTGCGCGTATATCTTCAGGGGTTGGAAAATCCCATTTTCCAACAGGATAATGCGCGCCCTCATACGGCAAGATCTACAACACGTTTTTTGAAAGAAGCTAACATTGCCGTCCTACCATGGCCTGCTTGGTCGCCGGATTTGTCGCGTATTGAACATGTATGGGATGCGATCGGTACGCGACTGGGTAATTTACTACACCCTCCAGATAACTTACACGATCTCCAGCTACGCATTCAAGAAGCTTGGGACGATATACCACAAGCATCTATAGATCACGCCGTCGAAATGAGTGCGTTACCAATCGTGGCGGAGCAAGTCACTATTGAAAAAAACTTTTTAAATTTTTGTTCTGTTGTTTTCAAATTTTAATCATTACTTTGTTTGATGAAAATTTCAATAAAATCGTTTAACAAATTTTAGGTGTTGCAATTTTAAATGGAAGTCAGTATATTAATAAGCTCAAGCTTTTCTTTGAAATAAAACACATCTCTGTGGTATACTATGGATTATTTTTCTGTAAATGTCTTCGCAATTTTGTTGGCACCAAAAAACTGTAAACTAATACTTTGTTGAAAAATAAACAAAGCCTTATTTTAAGATTTTTTTATAAAATTAATTCTTATTTAAAGTGTAGGAATAAAATATTGTCTTAGTTTAAGGGGTTCCTAAAACTTTCAAGGGAACCGGCGGAACACACTTTGGGAACCACTGATCTAGACGATCGGATAACCAACATTCCTAAAAATCAATGATTTATAAGGCTGAAAGACCTCTGCTCAATTGCCTGTTGAGGTCATTTGTAAAAGTGTCTCAATAAATGTATTGTCTCTCTCTCTCTCAATGATTTATCTAGCAAATATTTTGTAGACACACCAAAATAATTAAGCACCAGTGATCAAGAAATAAATTCAGCATAAATTTGTAAATACGTCAAACAAAATTAAAACTCACTATATGTGTCCCCTGTAAAATAAAATTAAATAATAAACACAACAAATAGAATAAATAACACTTACGGTACTGACGATCTGACAACAAATATTCTTAAAATATCAGTACTATGTCTAGTAACTCCTTTTGCACATTTAACACATAACGTTTTAGACTCAGACCTTTTTTTAAAAATGCTGAATGTAACAACTTACAAAATTATAGGTATTTTACTTGTATTTTCTAGAATAACAAAACAAGCCATAATTGTCACCTTTACAGTTTTCTTAAACAAAACATAACATATTATCAGACATAAAACACAGTTTTCGCAAAAGTCAAAATTTAGCTCTCGGTACAATTTTCTTAACATAGGTCTGGGCGAATACTCGATGGACTTAGAATTAGATCTATACAAATCTTTTGGCATACTCAGTCATGACATACTTTGCATAAACTTGAAGGTTTGGAATAAAAAGAATTTGCCGGGAATTATTCAAGTCTCGATTTGTACAAATCTGAGCAATAGAAAGCAGTTAGTTGCTTATGGAAGTGGTACATCAATTTTATCACCAGTGGATGTAGAAGTACCAGAAGGTTCAATCCTGGGGCCAATTTTATTAGTCAACTTTATTACACTGAACATTTCAGTCTGAATCTGAAAACAATTAATGTTATAAATTATAGATCTACGTATCATAATTTTGTTCTCGATATATTTTATATGAAGATACCGAAAGATGAATAAATATTTGCAATATTTCTCGATTGCCCAAATCGATGTTTAGGCGGGGTATCCGTTGGGAGAATGTTCCGGAACACCTGATTTCGGGCGTCTGTTTTTTTTATTACTCTTACTTTTATTTTCAAGAGTTACCCTATTTTTACTCCTACTTTTATTTTCAAGAGTTGAGCTATTTTTACTTTCTCCGTTACGATGTACGAGAAAGTATTGTGATCGTGAAAATGTTTTCAATTTTTTTTACGGAAATATCCGTTTTGGGATCCCTAGATGCCATTTCAACAATTAAAAAAAAATAATTGTGTCTGTTGCGTTATAGTACATTATTATAGAAGTTTAATAAGAGGGTATATTGTGGCACGAGTGGGATTGGAGCACGACTCGCGCGGTGAGGAGTGCTCCAATGGAACGTGTGCCCCACAATGCCTTTTATTAAACAAGTATATTATGCTATTTTTTCCTACTTTGAGTTTTATTTTTATGTGGCAGCACTGAAAAAACAATTTTTTGTTTCGAACGAATTTAATATTTGAAATAAGTATTTCTACGGCTCCAATGTAACAAGTGTCCCACAATGCCTCTTATTAAACAAGTATAATATATTATTTTTTCTACTTTGGTTTTAGTTAAGGAATTATTTCTAAAATAAAATATATACTTAAACCCAGTGAGTTTTATCTTTTAATATTTGGCAGCACTAAAAACATTTGATCCTTTCGAACGAATTTAATATTTGACATACGTATTTCTACGGCGATTTCAATAGTTCATTTTAAAACATATTAAATCAAGAATATTACTTACACACCTCCAAAAATAAGGGAGGTTGCCAAGGGTGCGATAATTTCCACGTAAGTTGTAAGTTGTAACCAATTTAAGCTTATAAAATAATGCGACGCCTAAATGATAATCGAAATTTAAGGGTATGTTTACATTTGTTTCTCGTTCCTCGTGTCAGGCATCGATCGACGCTAATTAAAAATTCACACCGAATTAACACACCGACTCAAGCAGCTCTTTTTCGCCGCGAATGAAACATGCATTATACTCTCGCTGTTTCTTCCGTGATATTCGTTTTGCAAACAAAGTGATAATACATATAATAAATTACAAGCTTTCCTCTGTGTATGTTGTGCTGCCTAAACGTCGTCACCGAGAACCAAGTGAATTCATGCGTCCGGCCATTGTCATCGAGTTCCTACATTTTCCACGCGGATAAAAAGTGAACAATATGACGCCTCCGTTTTCTTTAACCTCAGTGGTACTGGTGGCGAACTCCCCAATATGCATTCGAACATATTCAGTGTGTAACGCATTGGACGGTTCCAATTATTCTATGAATTAACGACAATTTTACATTTTGATGTCGACATATGTCACGTTTAAGTACTGCCAATCGCAACAACTAAAATGTTACCACAAATAGTTTAATAATGAGCAAAACTGTAAAACAAAAATCTCATTATTAAACTATTTTTGATATAACAAAAGGTCGATTGTTAAACCAAAGTAGAAAAAATCTATTGTTAGACAAATGTCCTTTCAGTACACTTTATTACACTGAGTGCAATGGTTTCTTGTAAATATCAAACGTACTTAATATTATTAATATTATTTTTACCATAGGTTCCTTGTATCATTAAGAAAACTTTCAAGGAAAATGTTCGTCTCGATCGATCCAAGCACGAGAAGTTTTGCTAAACTTATTAATGATGCATTTATCGCGCCGTGCTGTTTCTAAAACATGAAATATCATTTCCAATAACCAAGAGAAAACTTATGACACTGATATATCGGAGAAATAATAATTTCTGAAATCGATAGAATAATTGAAATAGTTATTCGTTTACAAAGTTGTTTGCCACACGATGTGCACATAAATATGGCAACATGTGTTTTTTTTACGGACGATAAAAAATATCGGTTTTTTGTTGAACAATTTGGTACCATTAATATAATCAACTATTGTTTTGAGAATTCTCAAATTGTCATGTCATGTCAATTTGAATTGTATTCATTTTTTGCTGGCAGTGTAAAGTTGTTATTGATGAATAAGAAGCGACTTGTGACGACAAGTGCACTGATACTCCACCAGAACTCCAGACATAAAGGAAGTCGCAAGTGCAGCCATACCTGATTTGTTGCCGGTCTAACAATCTGGAGTTTGCGGTTTCGATCACTCGGAAGCGTGTTATACTCTTATTCCAATTTATACGATTTAGTTCGAAATATTTGCAATTGTAAATTAATATATTTGAAATTTTAAGCTTGGCATATTTTTGTGTAACTAATGGTTGTTATCAGAATGTGTAATGAAAATTGTGACTTTCAAGAGCCATTTAATATACCAGCTGACATCCTCATCGCTGCAAATGCCGCAATAAAATATTTGTTGTCGGAAACAACCATTAATTTTAACTATTACTAGTTAATGATTAATTAATTTCAAATTGTCATCTGTGGTAGCACAGCGTGGGTTAAAGGGCGGGGATGGAAATTTTTTATTTCTCGATACATGTATTACGACCCCCTGGTCCCCTGGACTCATCGCCACTGATCATCTGTCATATTTTTCATTATGATTAAAATTAGAATTATAATTAGCATTCTTATTTGCATGCTATAATACAAGCATTTACTCGTGGCGATATTCTAAATAGAAAATGTTAATAGAAAAATTCTGTATAAATGCTGATTTTGTTTTATTTGTAAAAATTTATACAGGGTGATTCAGAACTCCTATTACACATTCCTAGGGGTCATAGAGAGGACGTAGTAGATAGCATCTTAGTCGGAACTCGTGCGAGGAAACTACCGTTTCGATCCTACAATGATGCCAAGGTCGAATCGATTTCGCATCTTCCTCATCATGGTATAGTAAAGGGTGGGCCATCTCTTGGAATCTTTTTGAAATACCACTTTATTTTTACTTCCATGATATTTGACATCTGATGTATGACAGTTCTTCAGTATACAACACCCGGTTAACCAAATGGCACGCTATACGCTTGATGAACGTTGGGAAATGTTAGAAATTGACTTTGAATGTAATTTGTGTATTGCAGGATCAGTGCAAAAATTTCGTACAAAATTCGGTCACGAATATGCACCAAATACAAGTGTTCTGAAGAAATTTGTGCACAAAGTTCGTGAAACTGGTATGCTGGTGGACCGTACTAAAACTCCACACGTTGATCCGGTTCGTACACCCGAGAATATTGCTGCTGTAGCCCGTAGTGAGCAAGCCAACCCGAGGACTCGTCATCGTTCTCAGCAATTGAACATTAGTCGCACTACCATGAGGCGTATTTTGCAAAAAGACATCGGTTTATTTGCCTATAAGGTCCAAATAACACAGCAGTTGAAGAGAGTTGACCATCCACTTCGATACAACTCGGCTAATTGGGCCTTAGAGCAGCTGGAAGCCGATGGTGAATTTTGGCGAAAAAATATCTTTTCCGATGAAGCGCATTTTCACCTCGGGGTCTATGTAAACAAGCAAAAGTGCAGGATTTGGGCATCGGAAAACCCATACGTGATCGTTGAGCAGCCAATGCATCCCAAACGAGTGACTGTATGGTGCGGATTATGGGCCGGCGGCATCATCGGCCCATTTCTCCTTGAATCTGGCGAAACGGTCAACGGAAACCGCTATAAATCCATGATAACAAACTTTTTTTGGGAGCAAATTGCTGGTTTTGATGTGGGCAACATCTGGTTCCAACAAGATGGGGTGACATGCCACACTAGCAACGAAACTATCGACTTATTGCGGCCAAAGTCCGAAAATCGTGTAATCAGCCGTCGTGGAGATGTGAATTGGCCAGCAAGGAGCTGCGACTTGACGCCCATGGACTTTTATCTCTGGGGTGCCAACGATACCAACGATCCAGCAACGATTGACGATCTTAAAGTCAATACCCAAAATGCCATTGCTGAGATAGAGCCGCAGACGTTGGAAAAAGTTCTGAAAAATTGGTTCGAGATAATGGACTATTGCAAGTAAAGTAAGTAAAGTAAAGTAAAATAATTTATTCGTGCTAGGACCATACGGTTTACACATGTCATGTACATATTAAAAGAGGACAAAGATATAATATATAATAGGATGACTACATACACCCGTAAACACATTTACACATATGCATACTTAATAAAATTAATATATTATTATAGGTATCTAAGCTAATGTAATAAATAAGATAAAACTTAAATTACTAATAAAACCATTTCCGAATCTACTATAGAGATTGTAATATATCCATTATTTCTCTAATAATAAATAAAATAAAACTTAAATTACTAATAAAACTATAGTTAAGGCCAGCCGTGGCAGCCATTTGACTGATGTCATATTCCATGTATAAACGGATACTCTTGGCTACAAAATAAATTCAAGATCATGAAATTCCATTTAGCCGTTTGTGTTTTATTAAGACTTTAAAAAGATTCCTTGCGATGGCCCATCCATTATTTTGTATTTTCATATATGCGTCCATATAGTTTCCATGATTGTCCCGTTTATCTTCCTCTGCGGTAGGGCACCGTCGACAGTCACGTACGTTGAAGAAGAGATCTTGCATCGAGTTGTAGAGAACCCGTCGACGAGTACTTGAGTACTTGAAACATTGTATGTGCCTTGAATGTGTTCCAGAGCAGCGTCTGGCGTGTTTTGCATGAACATCAACTTCATCCTTACCATAACTGAAATGGTCAGATTTTGCACCACGTGTATATTTCTGTGAGTAGTTTTTACAACGTTTTGTGGATGTTCCTCATTTTTCGGATGTACGAATGAAGTACGTTTACCAGGGACCCTGTTTTCAACTGTCGCAACAGTGACAGTTGGGCTGAAGAAAATCCGCATGCCACGCATTCCCATCGTTTTCAATAACAGTTTAGCATCAATATATGGGCTAAAATCATCGATTATTGGGCCATACAGGGTCCATTATAAAAGTCATGCGCATTTTCTGGGAAAAATATATTTACTGATCGTACCGGTACAAATGCTTAAAATTCTTCAAAATATAGGGTGTCCCCCGAAAAAGTTGCATTTTAAAATTGTTATAAAAAAAAGACGGGTGTATATTTTTCAATTATTTTTTTTATTGAATAGCCCCAACATTGCGGTTTAATAGTGGAAGACCACTTAATTCATATGGCTGCCCCGGCTGGTTTTGCAGTAGCCCATTCTGTGGACCCAATTTTGCATGACATTTTCGATGGTGGTGCCGTCAATAGCTGCAATGGCGACTTCAATCTCATGCTTTAGGGCCCGTTCAGACGTAGCCACTCGGAAGCGCTGCTAAGCAGCGCTTCCGTTGGCAAAGGCTGTACGCATATGGGAGTGTTCATACGCAGCCACCGCCACTAAATAGCAGCGCTTCCGACGGTTCGAGCAGTTGACTCCGCCACTAGTGGCAGCCACAAAAAGTGGCGCGTCTCATGGCGAGAGCGGGATTTGCATTGAATTCGTGTCGAGCGTTCACATGCCGCTTCTATTTTAGCAGCGCCACTAACGCGCGTCTGTGGCGCTACTAACGCCGGACGAAAGCGCGTCGAACGGACTGACCAGCGTTGCCAATCCTACCAGAATGTCGGTATTTCTACCGATTAATACACATTATTAATATGTATTAAAGAGAATACTTGTTTACTTGACTTTCCACAATTATTATTTTTTTTATTTAACATATACATCTATTTTATTGTGGTCTTTGTGGTCTTTCACAGAGTAATGGATGGACCCAGAATCTTTTTTTCTTATTTCTTCTAGCATTCTTTCTTCGAATGAAAAGCATCGTTAAAAGTAAATCGCCTTCCACATCCATGTCTATGGCAACACTGTAATGGCTGTTTTGTGGAAATATCTGTGTAAAGAAGCGCTTCTAACGGACGTTAGAAGCTCCACTGACGGACGTTAGTAGCGCTACTAACTCTGAACGGTGGCGCGTTCTCAGCGCTGCTAACGTCCGTCGGTGGCGCTTATAAAAGTGGCCCGTGTGAACGGGCCCTTAGGTCATCAATCGTCTCTGGATGGTTGGCGTACCACTTATCCTTGACGGCTCCCCACAAAAAATAGTCAAACGGAGTCAAATCGCAGCTGCGAGGCGGCCAGTTGACATCGCCGTTTCGGCTAATTATGCGTGTGGCACATGGCGCCGTCCTGCTGGAACCAAATGCCGCCGATGTCTTCGTCTTCCATTCGGAGAAAGAAACCATTTTCCAACATGCCGCGATAGCGCTCACCATTGACGGTTACGGCGGCTGCTGCTTCGTTTTCGAAGAAAAACGGACCAATGATGCCGCCGGACCACATACCGCACCAAACAGTCACTCGTTGTTGGTGCAGTGACTTTTTCATAATTACGTGTGGATTTTCTGAGCCCCAAATGCGGCAGTTTTCCTTATTGACATAACCACTGAGGTGGAAATGAGCTTCATCTGGAAAGATGATTTTTCGATAAAAATGCTCATCTTCTATCAAGCGTTCTTCGGCCCATCGGGCGAACCGAAATTGCATCGGATGGTCGTGCGGCTTCAGCTCTTGCTCCAATTGAATTTTGTACGGCTTCAAACCGAGGTCTTTCGTCAAAATTCTTTGAAGGGAAGTGCGAGAAATTTTCAATTCCTGCGAGTGTTGTAGAGTTGATGTTGATGGATTGTCACTCACACTTTCGGCAACAGCAGCAATATTTTCGATTGAGCGCACTGGAGGAGCACGGGAACGCGTTGCTTTGTCCATTAACGAGCCACTTTCACGCACACGCTTCACAAATTTCTCCACAAACTGCCTGGAAGGCGCTTTATTCTTCCCGAATTTTGTGCGCATTTTTCTTGCAGTTTCGGTTGAAGACTCACCATTTTGGAAGTAAGTTTTCAATATTTCCCAATTTTCTTCGAGCGTAAACTTAACCATTTCGTAAACCGCAAACCTTTTACTAAATATTTGACACATTGGCAAAGTCATTCGAGCTGTCAAAGCCGAAATAATCGATAGTTTAAAAAGCACCCTGTGCTCTTCTTCAGCATCAATACATTTGCGAAGACGTGTCTGCCATGCCTGGAAGGTACCCTGAAACGCCTCGACGGGAATGTCTTTTAGGAAGGTTGTAACATGATTTTGGATATTTTCTACGAACTCCCAATTATCAACTCAGCCTTTTACATGCAGGTATTCAAGAGATTGAAACGCCGGGTCGCGCGCGTGAGGGCTGACAACAAAGCCATGGTCAGGCTCCACCATGACAATGCCACACGGCCTTCATCGTTACCAATTTCCTGACCTGGAGCAATACCCCGGTGGTCCCCCAGCCCCTTTACAGTACCGACTTGGCTCCGTGCGACTTTTTTTTTGTTTCCCCGACCGAAGAGAGAGAGTGAGCAGAAAGGAAAAAATTGGGAGTCCACGAAACACATCCAAAAGCAATATTACAATGTTCCTAAAAGTCATTCCCATCGACGACTTTCAGGGTGCCCTTCAGGCATGGCAGACACGTCTCCGCAAGTGTATTGATGAGGAGAGTATTTTAAAGAATTTTAAGTATTTGTACCGGTACGATCAATAAACATATTTTTCCCAGAAAATGCGCATTACTTTTATAATGGACCCTGTACATTTTTTCATACCGTCTAACGGATCCAGCGTACTTGACGTTCCAGGAAGAAGTATTAGTGCAGTTCTTGGAACACGTGCCATTGAACATTCGGCAGCAAATGTGGTTCCAACATAATGGCACACGTGACGTGTCTCACTGTTCACGTTATGTCTGACTGAACATTAAGAGAATAGGATAGGTCGAGGTGGACCAACACCCTGGTCACCACGACCGCCGGATATAACCTCTCGACTTCTTCCTGTGGGCTACATGAAGAGTTTTATTTATGAGACTCCTGTAGACTCCTTGCACGAGTTCTGACTGTAGCGGAAGTGATTCAGCGCACACCAGATGTTTTTGGTCAAGTGTATGAACACGTGCTTCGCAGATGCATTGTGTGCAAGTTCAGGATCGTCGCATTGAGTAGTTCTTACAGTGAAACCAGAAGGTATTACTAGCGTCAGTGAATACTTCAATTAACATATTACACACTAGGGTGGTCCTTATTTGTCAACAACCAATTTTCTTTTGAAATGTTGGTGGGGCACCCTCACAAAGTGACATATAGGCTTAGAAAGAAACATGATATTTTTTTAAGAATTTATTAATAATGTTTAGGAGTCGCGACAGGACTTTTGAATTGGGAAAGTAAAAGTAGTACAGCATTCAGGCAATAGATTCCGCCACTTTGGCGTGTTTCTACCTTTAAAAATAAAGTCGTGTTTTTTGATAAATTACCACATTTATTCGTAGCAGTGGAAAAAACAAACAATTAAAAGTTAAGTTATTTAAATAGTCAAGTTTAAACATAAAATACACTTAAAAAATTACTTAACAAGTGTTGATTTTTTAGAGTCGGGATATTTTTTTCTAAATTCTTTGACAATCAAAAGTAGGTATTGCTTTTGCTCTTCATTAATGGTGATCAATTTATAATATTCTTCCATTAAAACACCACGTTCTGCAATATCATTGACTACCCTCATTGACCGTACTATGTCTCTTCCACTTTTATACTCCTCATCTGCTGGCCAGTCAGCGACATCTTTTTTTTTAAATTGGGATGATATTCCAAGTATCTCAAAGAAACGGAATGAATTACTGGACACGAAGTCAGCGATATTTTTTCTTGCAATATCTTTGGTATCCAGACTTATTCGCTTCGGAGAGGAATCGAGACCTTCGTTTTCTAATGCCTGTACCATTTTTTGTTTGGTACCTGAAGCAATTTCGTCATCAAAAAATGCTACGAGCTCCTCTGACAAGTACCACAAATGTCCCATAATTTTTTCAGAGCAACTTTGGATAGTGATGGACTTATATTTTCGAATATAATAGCTGCAAGTTATTTCTGGGCGCTGAAGAAGCAACAGAAGCTTGATACCAGTATTTCACGTAAATTGTGACTACAAAAATGCAAACATCTTTAATTCCTTTTTCTTCTTTTTTGGTCATTTTGAACTGGTGTCTAAATAAAAATAATTTCAAGCAATACATAGCTTTTGCCATCCAACGAGCCCTGTGCAGTCCAGCTGGCATTCTAAACAATGTTCGTTTCTCAGGAACCCCTCCTAGGTAAATAATGGTGAGGTTGAGTAGCTCTTTATAATCATCTCGAGGCTGATACTGGTTGAGTTGATTTTGAGCGAAGGAAATCACATCCTGAACTACGTTTTGAACTAATTCCAGCGAATGAGGATCAGATGTGACTGTTTTATAGTCAGTCTGGTCTATTTTGCTCCAGTAGTTCTTAAATATTTTGAAAATTAAGATATCAGGCCCACTTGAAGGACCTAGTGCTGTGCTCACGACAGCTTCTAACATTATCTCTAGTATATGATGGCGACATGCAAGCCAAAGCATATCTTCCTCCATTTTTTGCTGCAGTAGTATGCATGCTCCATTTTTTAGTCCCGTGTTGACTGCAGTCGTATCGAAGCACATGCACTTTACTTTATCCCTCAATCCCCATTCCCGTATTGTACCATGGACAACTGACGCATATGCTTCTCCTGTTCCACGGTCCAGTTTTGGGACCGATAGTAGCTGGTCGATTCCTTGCCCTGACACCAAAATAGGAAGACGATCCACGATTTCATGCCCAGTAATATCTTCTAGTAGCTTTCCATCCCAGTGAACAGTCAAAGGCAAATTAGTTGTGAATTCACGTTTTAACGACTCCGCCATCTCTTTACGATGCTTCTGACGCTGACGACGAATGGACGACTTGTTGACAGTAAATTCCATGGGGTCAGATCCTGCACTTTTCAGCGTAGATGTGATTACAATCGCAGCTTTCCGGTCACTTAATTTTGCGGCGTCAAGACTTGAAGCTAAATGACTATCCACCAACTCGACCTCGTTTACGCGGCGGTGGCTTGGCCCTAGAAGGGCTGGCAATCTCAATTTCGGATGCAATACTTGTGTCTGAGTCTGTGCTAGTAGTTGAGGACGATGAAAGCAAAAGTTGTGTTTTTAAAGTATTGATGCGTTCAGCTTCACGATCGCGAATTCGCTTAAGCCGTACTTGTTTCTTTTGAATTTCGCCTCTTTAATTAAACTCGCTTTGTCCACTGCACCGATTAGACCCCTACGGCCCTCCTCACGTTGTGCAAGCAAAAATTGTTTGTCTTCTTCAACTTTCATGATATTTAAGGCATTAGCGTGTGCAATATCAAATAATCCTTCTAATATTTGCAGCCATTGCTTTTCTATTTGTTTTATTGCTTGCGAACGTTTTAGCTTACTCTTACTGAGATTTTGCCACTCTTTGAAGTACTGTTCCACTTTAGCAATCACATGTTTTTTTAACCTGGTCGGTACTCCAGCCTTTTCCCATATTGCCAAGACGTCGCGAACAGTCAAAGTAGTAGAATCACGAGTACATTTATTGTTTTCGTTTTTGTAATAAAAAAACAACTGCAACACTTCTTTGATTGATGGCAACTTTGTTGCACTCAAATCAGGCGACATTTGTCCAACTAACCAAATCTTTGTTTTATTTCTTGTGGAAATAGATCCACTTCCACCACTTTTTGACGACATAATGACACGATAAAAAACAAAACCGACGTGCGCTCTCACTTACGGCCGAAACGGGACTAATTTGAGTGAGTTGCGGGGCGTGCCCTTGAGAATGTAAGGCAAGAGAGGGGTGAGGGGAGTCAAATTGCGAACCACTGCTCATTTATGAGTCATATAAGCAAACAAAAATCATAACATTTTGCAAATTCCTTCATGAATATCTTTTTTGATCGTTTGTCTTGTTTTAAGTTCTTTTCTTAATTTTGAAATGTCGGTCGCGACCCCTAAACGTTATTTAAAAAATAAAATAAAAAATCTGTATTCATATTATAGCACATAGAATAAGGGGGTGCCCCGATGATATTTTTCACTTCGAAAAATAAGGACCACCCTATTACACACGGTAAATGTTTTGCAAATATAAATTATTGAAACAAATTCAATAGTATTCTAATTTGAACTTGTCATCATTGTAACATCGAAACGGTATGTTTCCGGATGTATAGGTTCCTATTCAAAATGTTATTTACTAAGTCCTCTCTACAATCCCTACACGTGAGCAATATAAATTCCGATAAATTCCTGTACACAGTACAGTACAGCACAGCACAGCACAGTACAGTACAGTACAGTACAATACACTACAGTACAGCACAGTACAGTCAGGAATTAAAATTTATAAGCAGAGAAAATTACGAGCTCAAAATACTCCAAACAATAGTAATTTTACTGTTATAAAATCAAAACATATTGATGTGGGCATCACGTAACTTTATCCAATTTGATAGCACCAAAGGAGATTTTCTGATATTTTGTACCTTGATCGTTCTGTTTTTTTCCAAAACTAGTCCGATTTCGTTTAGGCACTCTTTGCTATTTTTATTTTTTTTAAACTTGATGTAACTATTATTTCATAATTCTCCAGTCTGTATTTTAATTTCTCCATTACAAAGTACGTAAAAGTATTGTAATCGTGAAATAATTTTTAATTTTTTTTTTTGACGGAAATATCCGTTTTGAGGTCCCTAGAGGCAATTTCAACAATTTCTAAAAAAGACACATTGTGTTTGTGTGTGTTTGTATGTGTGTGTCTGTTACAATTACCATAAAACTGGGAACATAAGTCTTATTTGATAATCCGAAGAACTGAAAAGCTTTTGGTAAAATTTCGTAACCCGGAAGTGCGTGTTTACCTTAACCGCTTTTTGTTTTTGTTTCCAATATTTTTTAATTATGCCAAATATTACAGAAACATTTTAAAACAACTAAATTAACATATTTTGTTTAATATTTTCATAATATTATTGTTTTTCTTGAAACTATGAAACGGTAATAGTTACATTAAAGGGAATATAATGGTCCTATAAGATGGTGAAAAGTCCCCCGACCGAGATTTTGACCGAACTTAGAGCATTCGATTCGGTATAAAAAAAGACTAAACGTCCGCGCCAATTGCCGGAATCGAACGGACGGCACGCATCGGATAAAATTGCTTAACACAGTTGTAAACGAGTCAATGCACATTTATCGGTACGGCATGGAACGAATGCGTGCCGTCCATCCGATCCCGACAAGTGTACGCGTACCTTAAGCCTCCCAAATTTTCAGCCCGCTAAAGCGCCTCTAGCGGCCACTAGCTCAAAAAAAACGTTTTTTTAGTATTTATTTATTTATTTAACGGTTACACCTTTTTATACAAATTATAAACAAAAACAACTTTTCTTAAGTTCTATAACTTGCGCAATGAATAACAAACAAAAAATATAATACTAAACATATCAATATTTATAAATACAGTGTTACTGCCCATATAAAAACATTAAATTTATTCTTGATAAATTCGACTTAAATTTATGTAAATTGGATGACAATAAATCAAAATTGGCGTTCTTATTTAAATCGTTCGCAAAACGCATCATTCTTAGGATAGGATTATTATATGAATAGTTATTCGTTGTCATCTTTAATCTAAATACCGGTTTAGATCTCATGGGTCGCGATGATACTGGAATATAAAATTGAAAATAATGTATAATATTACAGAACATAGTACCAGACATAATTTTGTATAATATAGATAAATCCAACTTAACTCTACGTATCACCAAAGAGTCTATGTTTAGATGACAACAAATCACATTATAATCATAAATAAATTCAAAAAACGAAATATAGCCTGAATAAATAAATATTCAACCTGTTCGTAACTCTGCAAGCAAAATTAAGTCTTACTAAGACTATAAACAAATAATTTATTGAAACAACTACTTCCCTGGCTGATGCCACGCCGGATATTGAATGATACAAAAGAAATTTGCATGTTATTACTAGTACTACTAGTGAAATAACATTGGTTTAAGATCCCTTATTTCTACCCACAGGACTAACTTGAAAAATGAAACTAAATTGAATTTGAAAACTTTAAATTATAAAACTGAACCCAAAACTATGTAAAAATTAAGTAAATAGCCATCTGCAGACGCGTTTCGAGATTTATCTCTCATCAGTGCAGCTTCGCATTTAAATTGAATGTTAAAGAATAAAATACACTTACGTGAAGGTGACCGTGACCGTTAAGGAGTCGTAAACAAATGAGGAGATTATAGAAGGGTTGGACTGATTTTATACCTGAATTTAGGTGATTAGTGAAAGTACAGATGTGAAGAAATAAATGATCTTGTTTTCAGTTGGAAAACCGAATACTTGATTTAAATAATAAATAAAATAGAAACAACCTTACTTATTGCAGAGAGTATTAAATAAATTCATCAGCCAGGGAAGTAGTTGTTTCAATAAGTTATTTGTTTATAGTCTTAGTAAGACTTAATTTTGCTTGCAGAGTTACGAACAGGTTGAATATTTATTTATTCAGGCTATATTTCGTTTTTTGAATGTATTTAATACTCTCTGCAATAAGTAAGGTTGTTTCTATTTTATTTATTATTATAATCATAAGTTCTAAAATTAAATTTATAGTTAAATTTGAAAAATATAAACGAAATAAATTTCCTCTGGACACGCTCTAATTGCTCTTTATATTTCTTATAATATGGAGACCAGATCGTAGACGCATATTCAACATTAGACCTTACCAAACCGAAATACAATATTTTTAGTGTTTCATAACTAAATTGAGCGCAATGACGAAACAGAAAACCTAGTAGTCGCAATGCTTTTTTAGTAATACTTTCAATATGGAAGGCAAATGACAATTTACAATCAAAATAAACACCAAGATCCTTCATAATAATTACTCTTTCTAACGCAATACCACTAATTACATAATCATGTTTCAAAGTACTAGGACGTCTGCTGTAGGTAATAACTTTACACTTATTAATATTTAAATCCAAACAATTAATACTACACCAAGAAGATAGGTTGTCTAAGTCAGACTGGACCTCAAAACAGTTAGCCACATTATCAATAGCACAATAAAACTTTAAATCATCCGCGAATAATAAACATTTTGAAAAATTAAAACAGTCAACTATATCATTAATAAAAATACTAAATAATAAGGAACCAATGTGAGAACCCTGCGGAACCCCTGAGTAAACATTAATAATATTTGACAAATGATTTTTAATTTTGACAACTTGGAATCTATTAGAAAGAAAACTGTTAACCCACCTAACAACTTTATCATTAAACCCATAGTTTCTAAGCTTCAGAATTAAAATACTATGCTGTACACGATCAAAAGCTTTAGAGAAGTCTGTATAGATAGTATCCACTTGCATATGATCAATAAAGGCATCAAGCAAAAAGTTTTCAAATTCAATCAAGTTAGTTACAGTTGACTTGCCTTCCATAAAACCATGTTGTTGAACAGTAATTAATTGTTTAGACATCCATGATAGTTGACAAGTAACCAATTTATCAAGAATTTTAGGTATGGCGGATTGAACTGCAACACCACGGTAATGATCAATTTTCTTGCGATCGCCGCATTTAAATATCGGGTTTAAGTAACTTTTTTTCCAAATATCAGGAAAGTAAGAATTATGAATAGACGCCTGAAATAGATAGTGGATAGGTATTGATAGTGTACATACACAGTTCGCCAAAAAGTGCCCAGGAATTCCATCGGGCCCCACACTGAAGTTATTGGCAAGTAATAACAATTCGTTATAAACTTCCTCTAATGAAACAACCAATGATGAAGAATCAATATTATTTGACAGATTGGAATTTATAAGATGATTGCAATTAGAATCAGCATTAATGTAAGCTTTTGAGAAAAAGTCCCCGAAAGCATCCACAATTTCTTGTCCTGTGGATAAGACGTCATTTCCGTAGGTCATTGATGAAGGCACACTAGATTCATTCTTTTTCTCATTAATAAATTTCCAAACATGAGAAGGATTACTTCTAATGATTCGTTGGACACTTTCACTATATAAATCATAAAGATCTTTACTTAGTGATGAACATTGCTCTCGAATATTACTAAATACCATGTAGTCAGAATAGTCGCCAGAACTTTTATATTTAGCATGGGCAATTTTCTTATTTTTTGTAAGGTCAATCAAAGCCTTATTAAACCACTTGGGATAAAACGAGGACCTAATTTGCTTGAAAGGAACAAACATCCTTATTGCGTTATTGACTATATTATAGAATGAATCAACCATGACTTCAACATTATCACCAATAAATATGGTATTCCAAGCAATGTTGGATAAATAGTTATTAATATTTACATAATCACATTTAGAAAAATCGTAAACTATTTCGGTAAAGTTTAAGTTGGAATCCGCAACATTAACACAAAAAGAGAGCTCATAACCGTTGTGATGAATGGAATTATCACAAATATTGTCATGCGACAATTCCACACAGATATATTGTATGGTAGAAAAGCACAGGTCTAAATAAGAGCCTCTACTATTAGGATAGGAGTTAATTTGAAGCATATTTAAGTAACAAAACGATTCTATAATAGTATTAGCAAATAAATTATTTCCTACAGAAGAGCAGTTTCCATTATTCCAAGTGACATTTGGTAAATTATAATCGCCACATATAATAATTTCACCATCAGTATAGCAGAGCGCTAAATATTCAACAGATTCGGTGTGTTTTAAGTATTTATCTATTGTAGCATTTGGAGGGATATAAACTCCACCTATAATTATCTTAGACCCACCTATTTTCAATAAAACAAATAATTGTTCTACGGACCTATCCACTAAACTAATTTCATAACATGTAATATTTTTACGAATAGCTATAAGGACGCCACCTCCACGAGATTTATTACTAGTTAAAACGGAACGGTCCAAGCGAAACAACACGAAATCCTTAAATTGTAATTCATTATCATTAAAATTATCCGACAGCCATGTTTCAATAATAATTATAATATCAAAATCGCTTAAATTTACTGCATGCATGATGTCCTTAATCTTAGTCCGAATTCCGCCAGCATTGTGAAAGTAAAGCCTTAGTTTTTTGCTGATATGTCCAAAGAATTGGTTCGAGACTGTCCATCACTTTCAGGAATTGTAATTATTTTAGGATGGCCCATAACATACTTGGTGGATAAATGTTTTTCCCCTGAGGCCAATCTCTCTGTTAGTTCCATATTTAGCGATTTAAGGTGTTCACGTTGCAGCAAAGTAAGGTCTGGTTTTATTTTTATGTGGGAAGAAGCATTTATTATCCTATGACGTGTTTTTAACAAAAGTAATGCACTTGAAGAATTCTCAAATATTAATTTCATTGGACGAGGTGAGGTTCCTTTTTTACCTAATCGGAATATCTTCTTCGGAGGAACAAAATCCGGTAGGCAATTAAATAGATTCGTAGTCATAGAACGATCATGCTCAATGCGTGTGTTTGTATCCGAGGATAAAGATTCAGGCATATTATAAATAATTATATTTTTCGATCTATTTGCCCTATCATCGATTTCTTGAAAAATACAATTACTTGAAATGGAGATAGATATACTACTTTGATTTGTAGTATTCCCATAATTTGTTATGTTCTTAGAAATTATTTGTTCCAATTCCACAGTTTTCTTAAGTAGTTCATCAAGTGAGTTATTTATTTTTACATTTTCTAGTTTTAGATTATTCTTTTCAGAAATTAATTGCCTTAATTCTGAGTTTTCGCTGGCTAGATTGTCACATTTCGAAGACACTATATCTATGGATTGTTTTGAATCTTTTACTAATAGAATTACATTTTTTATCGAAACATCACATTCATGAGTCGGTAGGCATGATGGATGACAAAATTTACTACACAACTGACAAGTAGTTTTATTTGCCACTTTGTTATTGCATTTGCCGACACACCAAGGATCAGTTCCATTAGATTTATTTTTATCTGATTTATTGGCCATAATTATAATTATAAATATTGTGGATTGTAACAGTTGAAGACTGCAAATCATTACAAGATGACCTAACATCTGTATATAATTGGTGCTGTAATAACTACCTTTTCTTCAATATTGAAAAATGTAAATCTATTAGTTTTAATCGCAACAAACAGCCCATACATTTTGATTACTCTATTAATAGTAACACACTAGAAAAGGTTGATGAAATTAAAGATTTGGGGATAATTTTCGATAACAAACTGTCTTTCGCTACACACATTAATTATATTTGTAATCGTGCATCTAAAATGTTAGGCTATATTAAAAGAACGTCTGTTGATTTATCGCCCGTATCATTTAAACTTGTTTACTTTGCCTATGTACGTTCACATTTGGAATTTTCTTCATGCGTTTGGTCACCAACTCAAGTCATTTATGTAAACTTGTTAGAAAACATTCAGATTAAGTTTCTAAAGTCGATTGCTTTTAAGATGCGATATAAGGATGTCGCCATACCCTCAGTTGCGTTCGAGTTAAATATAGATAAACTCTGCTGTCGAAGATTTTATGCGGACATGTCATTTTTTTATAAACTTATTTCAGACAGTGTACATTGTTCAGCTCTTTTATCCCAAATAAGTTTTAATGTGAATCCTACTAACCGACCAACCAGACATCTACCTATATTTCGAATACCATTTCATGGTACAAATTACGGCTTGGATAGTCCAATTTCACGCTTTATGCGGATTTCTAATTCATTGTCAATGAATCCAAACTTCGATTTATTTTCTGGGTCTCATGACACTTTTATAACGCATCTTAAACGTATTAATTTTTGTTAAATATTAAGATAGTTTTAAGTTAGATTAGGTATTATATAATGTATTTTTATTTCTTGTATTTTGTATAATGGAGGTTCCGTTAATAAATTATTATTATTATTATTATATAGCGCGGCCATTCCATAAATAAATGCACACTTTTTGGGGGTACATCAGGGATTTTAGCAAATTTCACATGTATTATAAAGGCTATCAAGACATGGCTTTTGGTCTTTACTAGAGGTTCAGAAAATTATTGTGTCAAAAGTTATAACAATATAAACTTTTAGTACACTTTTATTTTGAACTCGAAAATATCGTAAACCGTTACGGATACGAAGAAAGTTATTCTATACTTTTTTATGCTTAAATGTTTAAAGTTTGCAATAAAAAAATTTCCAAAACAAAAAAACTTTATTTAGATAGTTTTTTTTGATAAATAAAATATATCTCAAAAAATAATCAATTACTCATATTTTAATTTTCCTAAAAATAATATATGTTATACCCTGATCCTTCCTGAGAGTTTTTCATTTTTCAAAAGTATGGGCACTTTAAAACTTTTTGAGATATGATTTTTTTACCCGAGCGCTGCATTGCCGTGAGGAGCTCCATTGGTGTAATGGCCCGAGAGCGCATTGTGCGCCGCTTAATAAATAAACTGAGAGAGCTTTATTTATTCATTGTTTAACGTGAAATGAAGTAACGAATATAGTTTATTTAACATGAATAAAGGATTCCCATTCTTGGCCGATAAAAGTTGTATAATTATGTCAGTGTTTGTACTATATAAAATGAATTGCACGATGTGTGGCTACGGTGAACATAAACATAAACCACAATACATTACAAAAATGTATATACATTAAGTTTATTTATTATAAAAAGTCTCGAAAGTTGGTGTTACTAAGCTTGGAGCGAGTTTCAGACTGCTTACGAGAAACGTGGTTAAAATACAGTGCTTGGAGAGAAAATTATAGATTTAAAGACAGTAGGAGTTCATTCGAACTTTGTTGCAATCCGCAAAAAGGCGAATCATTGTAGAGTGGGTAAAACCGATCGTATCAGGTCGTCAAGTATGAAACTTGTAGTTGAAAATATTGGCAACTTTAACAGCTGATTATTTAATATTGGCTTAAGATTTTGCTGTTCTGTTTTCTTTGGTAGAAAGTTGCACATCTGGTTTATTTAAATAATATAATTATAATCTCTAAAAAATATTAAACACATGTTCAATAAATTATTTTTGTTGAAAATGGAACTGTCGACAATTCGCAGTATTATAAAATATGAGTTCTTGCGTGGAACTACGGCATCGCAGACCGCGCGAAACATTAATCATGTATTTGTCTCTAGTGTAAATATGTAACAGACAATGTCAAGTTGGTTCGCAAAATTCTGTACAGGTAACTTTGTTTACAAATGAGCCACGCGGTCACCCAGAATCAAAGCTCAATAATGATGAACTAAAGGTCACCGTTGAATCTGACTCATCTCAGAGTGTCTCTGAATTATCGTTAAAGTTTGTTGTTAGCAAACAAACAATATTAACACATTTAGTTCAAATCGGTGAGGTGAAAAAGTTGGATATGTGGGTATCACATGAGCTGGCAGAAAAACAGAAACAAAAGTGTTTGGAAGCCTGCTTAATGTTGCTTTCTCGTCACAAATCTGATCCATTTTTGAATCAAATTGTCACTTGTGATGAGAAATGAATCCTACATAACAATCGCAGACATTCAGCACAATGGTTGGATGAGGATAAATGTTCATCAAAAGAAGTTGATGGTAAGTGTTTGGTGGTGTAGCGTAGGTGTGATCCATTATGATTTCATGAAATCTGGCTCATCGATCACGGCAGACATATACTGCAACCAACTGGACGAAATGATGCAAAAACTTAAGGAAAAACAGCCTAGATTGATCAAGAGATTGACTCCTATCTTATTGCAAGATTACTCTAGACCACACACTGCACAAATGACGGTGGCAAAACTGCAGGAATTGGATTTGAAACTTCTTCATCATCCTCGATACTCACCAGACCTAGCACCCACTGACTACCACTTCTTCCGCAATTTGGACGACTATTTAATTGGAAAACAATTCAATTCCGACAATGCTGTAAAATTGGCCTTCCAAGAATTCATCGACCTCCGTCCGCCAGGGTTTTATACCACCGGACTGAATAACCTGCCGTTTAAATGGCAAAACTGTATAGATAATGTGGGTGCATACTTTGATGAATAAAATAATTCATTGTATTTGTAAATTACGAAAGAACTTTGCATATTTTTCTACAAGTTTCATACTTGACGACCTGATAATATTACTGACAATGTTAAGCATTACCAAGAACACACCCTATAGAAGAAGTACCTGAAGTAGTTCCATCGGCTTCTCGCAGTTTTATTAATTTGCAAAGTATTGTATATTACCTCTTGATTACAATCACGAGGAACTTTCGTTAAATGCAAGTGGTGGAATTTTTCACTCATATAGCTTGTCTGCAGAAGATGAGCTACTAGTAAGGAAATTGAAACCTATTCTGAAACTTTCCAAGTGAAGATCTGACTCACAATGGATGGTATTGGAAACACTAGCAATGAAAATAAAAGCGCTGAAAAATATCCTCCTGACATGATCGAAAAAATCAAACAGACCATTATTAGTACCAACAATTACACAGATAAAGTCAAAGTTTTATCTTATTACACCAAGTAATTGGGGTATAAGAAAACTAGTGAACACTATGGACATCGCATTTTCATTGGCCCGAAAAGCGTGTAACCTTAATGTAGGAAAAATAATTATGCAAAGTCGACATTCCTGGGGACGGCCCTTCTACAAAAGTGATGAAATTAGTAAAGGAGTTAGCAAGAAAGTAGGTTTGGAGTATTTAAAAAAAAAAGTCTGTTTTTTTGCCGTTTGAAATAAAGGTCGGATTTTCGATATCCCCGTAACATAGACCAAAAGAGTCTATAAAATCTGTAAAGCATATTTCACCGATTTATCGCTTTAAATTTTGTATCGCCCAAAAGTGGGAATCTTTTATATTGTTAAATAATCTATATTTGTTCCTTCATTTCAGGTTAAACAATGAATAAATAAAGTTCTCTCTGTTTATTAAGCGACGCACACTGCGCTCTCGGGTCATTACACCAATGGAGCTCCTCGCGGCAATGCAGCGCTCGGGTAAAAAAATCATATCTCAAAAAGTTTTAAAGTGCCCATACTTTTGAAAAAAGAAAAACTCTCAGGAAGGATCAGGGTATAACATATATTATTTTTAGGAAAATTAAAATATGAGTAATTGATTAATTTTTGAGATATATTTTATTTATCCAAAAAAAACTATCTAAATAAAGTTTTTTTGTTTTGGAAAAAAATTTATTGCAAACTTTAAACATTTAAGCATAAAAAAGTATAGAATAACTTTCTTCGAATCTGTAAAGGTTTACGATATTTTTAAGTTCAAAATAAAAGTGTACTAAAAGTTTATATTGTTATAACTTTTGACACAATAATTTTCTGAACCTCTAGTAAAGACCAAAAGCCATGTCTTGATAGCCTTTACAATATATGTGAAATTCGCTAAAATCCCTGATGTACCCCCAAAAAGTGTGCATTTATTTATGGAATGGCCGAGCGTAAAATTTAGCACACAGGGAATTATTGGGGTAAATACACAGCACAATATTTCACGCTGCGCGGTCGTTCGCAGCGACTTTATTCAAAACACACAGGAATAGTAGACCACGGAAAGGAAAACAATAGAGAACAGAGGAAAAAATGCAAAACTAACTATAAAAGTATATAAATATATCAATACTGATATTTTCGTTAACCTCGGTCACAGGATAAGCGCGCTCGTCGAATTAATCGCGGACACAAAAAAGACAGCAATGAATTTCGTTCGTTTGTTCGGTTTAACCAACAAAAAACTTTAAAATCACGATTACGACTAAAGTCTAGGCCAGATTAATATCAAAGTTACCTGATGCAACGACAACACATAGACCGATATGGACGCCAAAATTTATAGAATTACAGCGAAGAAATCCACTAGATTATAGCGAAAAAAAAAGAAAAAGTATTGTTGGAATAACTCGAGATAGAGATAATATATTTCTCCACGACCACCGTAGAATTTAAGCATTCTGAAATCAATTTTGATTATAGAACGTACACATTCTCACTCTTGTTATGGAACAAAACACTATGCGCTTATGCGTTTTGCATGTAATTCATTCCATAACAAGGGATAGAATGAATATTCTCACATCGTTTCGAATAAAACAATTAGCCTTGGATTTCACAATTGTCAAAATACTATAAACATAACCACAAACGTGATAATAAAGCGTAAGTTCTTTGTGTTCATTTGATTAGTCTATTTTATCTGGTCGAGGAGAAAGTATAGTCTGATACTCGGTAAGAATGGAAATTCAGATGCTCGTGGTTCCTCGCGCTCGCCTGACGGCTCGCGCTCGAAATATTCCACTCGCATCGAATTTCCATTCTAACCTTGTTACAGAATATACTATTACCTACGACAACTTGGATATATGCTCATTCCATGCTTGTTAGTGATTAGTATATGTAGTGCATTGCTCACGCATTTCATTCTCGCATCGATTATCTGTGCTAGAATATATTCCAACACAATACTGTCACGCGTGAAGTCTAACCTTCAATGTGTCAAAATGACGGAGTAGATTTAAAGATGTTTGCTTCGCCGCTTCTACATACATAGGGCGTTAGCTGTAGTACCTCGGCAAATTTATTGTTTTCGATGTTTGTCTCCATACTATTTATATATACTTTTAAACACTAAGAATGTATAAACTCGAGAAATGATATGAACCCTAAATAATGTTGCGGCTGGCGGCTTGGTTTTTGACTGACATTTGTTTCCGCGGTAACGTTAAGCAGGTGCCTCTGATAAAAGTTATCACTTACGAATTGTCCGCTCTCGGTTATTAATTATCTTAACTATCACAATGAAGCTCAACAACGTTGTCGTAGGTAAAGCATAGTGTACAACTCGCATGGAATGACTATTTCTCGCTCTTATGAATTGCAGCATTCGCCTTTCGGCTCATGCTGCAAACTTCATACTCGCGAGAAATGTATGTCATTCCATGCTCGTTATACAATATACTATTACATGCGGGTTTCGCCGTTCGAAATCACATTTATCTGCCTAATTGTGGTATTTTTCCAAATTTTTCGACTTGATAACTGAAAACTGGCGGCCATTTCAATATTGGTAACATAATTTTCAGCACGTTTTTTTTTTCGCGACGGGAAATCCAAAAACTGTTTTTTTTGGATTTTTCATTGCCTTCAAAATGATGTATTGGCAAACAAATTTTAAGTGGTGCAAAAGGTCGGAAAAAGTCGAAATACGCGATTTTGGTTAATGTTGACCGGCTTTTTAATACGCCTGCGACGTTTTTGGTGGTATTAAGTCATCATAATGTCGAAGACTTCTATCCCTCGAAAATCGTTTTAGCACCCTCAAAATCCCCATGTGAGACTTTCCGGCCCTCGAAATTTTTTCAATTTATTTTTTTTCGTCTAAAAACCACATTTCGCCCTTATTTCTAACCCTTCAAAACATTCAATTAAGAAACTGACTCCAGGAAAAACATCACCGCCCCTAAAAATTGTCAAATAAAGCTTAAGTTTGGATTCATTTTAAAATCCCTACATGTTTTGCGATACATCGCCCACAGACTGATAATTGCAAAAGTACTTCAGAAACTTCATAGTGAGTAATTTTTTTAAGGGACTAACGAGTAATTCTACATGAGTATAATATAACATTTTATCCAAAATGATCTGTAATTGCATTAGATATTAAAATAATTCTTATAAAATTTTGACAAAAAATTTGGACAGACGCTGTTGCAATTTGAATTATTTCTAAAATCTTACGAGGGACCTAATCATTCCGTGAGTCCGAGTTATTCTCTCACTAGTGGATAATGAACAAGATTACCACCCTCAAATGACGATTTTGGATAAATCTTATTATACAGGGTCCTGCATCTCACCTCCCGTCATCTATAGCTCAGTTACTAATTAAGTTAGGATTTCGATATTTTGCAGAATATATTTGTATCCTAGGATGGATATCAGGAAAATATTTTTGATTATACAGGGTGTCCCAAAAAAGTGTCATGTCATGATAATATATTTTTTTAAATTACATGCTATATATTTTATTGCTTATTTGGGTACCTTTTATGGTTGCCTATATACACCTATAATTTTATTGAAATCCATTCAGTGAAATCAGCAAAAAAAATTAAAAAAAAAATCAGTTTTGCACAATTGGTTTAAAAAATAAATAAAA
This sequence comes from Ocypus olens, assembly GCA_910593695.2. NCBI lineage: Eukaryota > Metazoa > Arthropoda > Insecta > Coleoptera > Staphylinidae > Ocypus > Ocypus olens. The sequence continues at coordinate 40,589,696 of OU343049.1, forward strand.
AATAAAAAAAGTACCTCGTTAATAAAATAATACAAGGTACTTATTAAATAAGGTCTCATAGTCCCGTTAACTAAGTTTGATTGATATGAATTATACAGAGTGTCAAAAATTTAGTGCTGAACATTCCAAACTTTAAAGCATTTTATTTTTCTTATTTTAAATTGGAGCCCCTGTATATTTTTATGTCATTTCATGCGGAATTAAAAAACAAACATTTTTCCTTATTACAACCATATCGAAATTCCTAACGCATTAAAAGTTACTTGCATAAAACTCGTTTTATCAAATTTTATTGAATAAAAATCGAAGGTGGCCTTGAAAAACAATTTATTGACATTAAATTTAACAAAGTGACAAGAGACTATTTTGACTTTAGTAATGTAAAAGTTTAAAACATTGTTAGTTTAAGTTCTTATATACTCAAGAATTATAATGCGTGTGCGTGTTTATTAACCATGAAATTGAGTGTTAAATGTACCCCATTAATGCTGCCCATACAATTAAATAATGTGCACATTATAACATTTTCGTGAACAAAATAAAATTTAGTGGAAACAAATAATTCGAGAATAAAATTAACATTAAGTTTACAGTTACATTCTATATGCAATTGGTAATAGAATAAGCTGTTACGTGCAGTTCGTTATGTCTGACGAATTTATAATATACTTCCTCATTTTAAGCGAGGGAAATGAAGAAATGTAATTTAGCACGTAATCACATTTAGGGCCTTCATCGAATGATAAGTGAATATTAAACGATTCATAAATTCGCTGGAGACGCGAGTATTGATTTTATTGTGACATCCACCAGATACCGCAAAATAGGCCAATAATATTAAATTTGTCACGCGCGTATGTCGATAAACTCATTTGCATATAATAATCGCACTTGTTTCGTAATTAGCAACGTTAATTGGTATGCATTAATTGTAGCGATTACACCTCGCTAATTCCAATTGTTATTGCTTAATTTATAGTTTAATCGGTGAATTGATATTCAGAAAAACACCGTTTAAACGTTCAGACACGCGTTTTAGCACCGTTTTTCATCATGACAAATATTCACGTGTTATTGTGTGGTAAATCACCTAAGAATAATTGGTTGGGAATTTATTGTTCGATCCTATAATCTTGTAAGGTATGGGGTATCCGGAGAGGGTTAAGACAATTTAACGTTTCTATTACCACGGATGGAAAAGAGAATTTTTTCGATTTTTTTATTCAATTTAATTAAAATAAATAAATTAGAAACAACCTTACAACGAAATATAGCCTGAATGTTTAATCTTTTGTGATGACAACAATATAACACAACATTTAATTTCATAAATGAACATATAATCTTTTGAAACACTTTTATTGGCAATCTACCACTTATTAAAAATCATCTGTGCCATAGAATTAAAAGCAATTAAAAATCTGAATAACTCTTTGTTTATCAAATTGCCTTTTTTCAGAAATTGCAACGATTGTAAAAAATAAAAAGCTAATTTTATGCAAAACATGTTATTTCTACGAGGGACACAAAGCGATAGCTGTCAAAATTACAGTTATTTTTAAACATTTTTGGTGCAAGGAGCTCAGATTCTTCTCGAAATTGCAAATAATGCAAAAAATAAATAGTTTATTTTATTTGTATGCATAAAAAACATTACTTCTACGTTAGATACAAAGTGACAGCTGTCAAATTTAATTTATATTATTTGACAGTTATTTTTATACCGCTTTTCTTCCAACATTTTTGGCGAAAGGAGCTCAGATTTTTCTCGAAATTACAAAGAATGTAAAAAAATAAAAAGTTTATTTTATTTTTATGCATAAAAAAACGTTAATTCTACGTTAGATACACAGTGACAGCTGTCAAACTTAATTTACATGATTTGACAGTTATTTTTATACCGCATCTGTTTTTTACAACATTCTTAGCGTAAGGAGCTCAGATTTTTCTCGAAATTGCAAAGAATGTAAAAAATAAAAAGTTTCTTTTATTTTTATGCATAAAAAACGTTATTTCTACGTTAGATACAAAGCGACAGCTGTCAAATTTACATTATTTGACAGTTATACTATATTTATACCATATCTAATTTTTTCAACATTTTTGGCGTAAGAAGCACATATTCTTCTCGCAATTGCAAAGATTGTAAAAAATAAAAAGTTTATTTTATTTTTATACATGAAAAACGTTATTTCTATGTTAGATATAAAGTGACAGCTGTCAAATTTATTTTATATTATTTGACTGATATTTTTATACAGCATCTGTTTTTTCCAACATTCTTAGCGTAAGGAGCTCAGATTTATCTCGAAATTGCAAAGAATGTAAAAAATAAAAAGTCTATTTTATTTTTATGCATAAAAAAAAACGTTATTTCTACGTTAGATACAAAGCGACAGCTGTCAAATTTACATTATTTGACAGTTATACTATATTTATACCATATCTAATTTTTTCAACATTTTTGGCGTAAGAAGCACATATTCTTCTCGCAATTGCAAAGAATGTAAAACATAAAAAGTTTATTTAATTTTTATGCACAAAAAACGTTATTTCTACGTTAGATACAAAGTGACAGCTGTCAAATTTACATTATTTGACAGTTTGACCATTTTTATATCGCATCTGGTTTTTTCAACATATTTGGCGTAAACACAGGTTCTTCTCGCAATTACAAAGAATGTAAAAAAGGTTTATTTAATTTTTATGCATAAAAAACGTTATTTCTACGTTAGATACAAAATGACAGCTGTCAAACTTAATTTACATTATTTGACTTATACCGCATCTGTTTTTTTTTTCAACACTTTTAGCGTAACGAGCTTAGATTTTTCTCGATATTGCAAAGATTGTAAAAGATAAAAAGCTAATTTTATTTTTATACAAAAAACGTTATTTGTACGTTAGATACAAAGTGACACCTGCCAAATTTACATTATTTGACAGTTATTTTTATACCGCATCTGTTTTTTCTATAATTTTTGGCGTAAGAGGCTCATATTCTTCTCGAAATTGCGAAGAATGTAAAGAAATAAAAAGTTATTTTTATGCATAAAAAACGTTATTTCAACGTTAGATACAGTGACAGCTGTCAAATTTACATTATTTGACAGTTTTTTTTTATACCGCATCTCTTTTTCTTCCAACATTTTTGGCGTAAGGAGCTCAGATTTTTTCGTGTAATTGCAAAGAATGTAAAGAATAAAAAGCTAATTTTATTGTTATGCAAAAAAATTCAATTCAGTGAAGAAAAAATATGTATGCATATAATAATAATAATAATAATAAGTATCTTATTTTTCTGAATTATCCAATGACATTTTTACTCATAAGAATAATAATGTTGACAAAGAGTTATTCAGTTTTTTAATTGCTTTTAATTCCATGGCACGGATGATTTTTAGTAAACGCTACATAGATTGCCAATAAAAGTGTTTTAAACGATTATATCTTCATTTATAAAATTAAATGTATGTTGTGTTATATTGTTGTCATCACAAAAAATTGAGCTTTTGGTTGTGCGTAAAATTTAATGATGGTTCAAAAGAAAAGAAACATGCTTCAAAGAAATATCTTATGCCATCTATTAGATAATAAGAAAGTGCTATAAGAACGTCTTCGCCGTTTTTAAATATCACCTCAAATAACGAAGTAATATTTTTTTTTTACAAAGGCATGAGCCATTCAGTCACGACAGGGTTATATATGTATATCTAAATCTTATAGGTTTGTGACTTTCAAACTTCGGAATCTTAAAGCCGATATTATCTTATCGAAGTAATAAAGAAACAAAGATAATCAGTTTCTTTTGGTTCGAAAACAAAATAATTTAAGTAATTTTTTTTTCAATGGATTATTAATCAGCATACGGGGCATTCCGCCAGATTTTTTTTTCGAAATGGAAGTTTTTTAATATTGTGTCTGATGCTTGTCGAGAACCACACTGAAAATGTATCAGGTTTTTCCCGACACATTTATCTAAGTTTTCGGACCAAGATGAGCCATTTTTTAATGAGCGAAAATGGGTTTTTTCCGAATATTCCGGAAAAACGCAATTTTTAGGTTATGTTTTCGCCCCAAAAAGAAAAATTCCACCTCGGGATCCTATTCCCCTATCTTAGCCAAGTAACTTTGGTAATTTTGAATTTTTCATGAAAACGCGTCTATTCAAAGTTATTTTCACATGAACGTCTGAGAAAAATAGACAAAAACCTTGATTTTGCTATATTAAATCTGAATCTTATTATAATAAATTAAAAAATTTGAAGTGTTTAGGGACAAGTAGACGAACATTTTGACGTAGTCAGGAGGTCAACTTCCATTTCGAAAAAAAAAATTCTGGCGGTATGCCCCATTTATATACAAACATCTTTATTAGAAAACATATTTACAATTCAAGTTTTGCTTTACATTATAATATAATAATATACCAATAGGCTATCGACCAGGAGATATTTCCGCCTTATAATTAGCATAAAATTCTGCAAAAGTGACAAATTTAAACATGCCCTCTCTCTTCTAATAAGGGAGATGCCCATGGTGAGCCTCGAATTTAAAACACCCTATATATGGGCAATTCCACGAAAAATGGCAAAAACCCTGAAAAAAGTTGAAAAATCGATTTTTCATGTGCCACGGCATGATATAAAAATGTCTTGATGCAAATTTTGCCAGATTTTTACGGGGTACAAAAGATGCAAATATCAAAAACCGGGTACAAGGGGTCCTGCATTTTCAACCCTCCGAAAGGGCGGAGGGGGTTGTATTTGTATTTGTATTTATTAGTTTCATTCAAGTGCTTACAAAAATATAAATCTAAATATGTACATTCAAATTTCTAACGGACTTGAATTGGTTAGCATTTATCTTAGATGATCTTCCATACGTACCCAAAGACTTCTGTGGCTATCTTCGATGCATAGGAACTTCCTTCTAGCGAAGCGAGCATTTTCTTTGTTCGTTTTGGCCTTAAATTCGGCTCACTGATCATGAAGACCTTATCTTTACACCCCAAAACACCCTTTTATCGGGTAAATTAAAAAATCTAGGAATAGGGACATTTTGACTATCTTAACCGAAGGTACCCTTTGAAAGGAAGAAAAAGTAAATTAACATCTAGTACTTATAATTTTAACTGATACACATGAAAGTCAAATATTTATTATAACTTTAATAAATATTAAATTAAATCAAATTAAAGAAACCTCTGCATACCTAGCATTTGATAGAGTGTACTGGGGCAATAAGGTTTAAATTAAAAACACAAAAACAAGGGGTGTCTAATTAATTATTTCTTAAACAATAGGGGGTGACGGATAGGAATACATAATAGAACAAAGGAATTTCTTGGAGAGTGAGATATTTATGCATAAAAATATTCCCAAATAAAATAAATCGATAAGCACGAGCATTAATGTGTGCAAAAAAGCGATATGAAAGGAGTAGATATATGTATTAGCGAAGTTAATTAATCACTGTCAAAAGATGATCTTAATTAGATCACAAGCATACATCAATATATTATCATACACATTCATATAAATAAAACCTTAATTATTTAACGAAGAATTTTTTTCATTATTTTTCCCATATTTACAACCAAAACTGTATAAGATATACCGTGAGATCAAAAGGTCAAACATAGTTGGCAGCCCTTAAAACATAACCTAACTAACAGATGATCAGTGGCGTCACTAAGAATGAGTAAACTGAGTTTTTGGATTTGAAGTATAATTTTCCCAGCTTTTATAATTTTGACGTTTTAAACGTCAGTTTCATCCGAGTTTACACAACGCTCGATGTACATTTAAAATATGATTTCAATTGAAAATAAACCATAAAAGGGTAAATATAAATGATACGATCAAGTCAGAGAAAGTAACATGATGGCCACATCACCATTTTTTAATACTTTATATCAGATCTCGTCTAAGGCTTTTGTGAGGACTATTTTCTGGAATTTTCTCGGGACCTTCTTAAGCACTCTTTGCAAAAAATTTTCAGAAATTTCTTTCAGGACTCTTTTTTAGGGCTTTTTTCAGGACCACATGCTTTATTCAAGCCTTTTTAAGGTCTTTATTCTAAGTTTTTTGTATGCTTTTTCAGTACTTTCCTTCTGGCCGTTTTATCTGAACTTTATTTTCAGGAAGTTTTTATCAGGATTATTTTTTCAAGACGTTTTTAGAATTTTTCATCAGGATTATTTTAAGACTTTTTTAATGCTTTTTATCAGTTATTTTGTAATGCTTTTTTCAAGACTTCTGTTAAGACTATTTTCTCGACTTTTTTCAGGTCTTTTTTAGGACCTTTGTAAGGAATATTTGCAGGACTTTTTTTAGGACTATTTTACAGGTTTTTTCAGGACTTTTTGAGGCCTTTTTCGAACTTTTTTGAAGCTTATTTTCAGTACTTTTCTAGTCTTTTTTATCAGGTCTTTGTCTAGGACATTTTTTCCAAATTTTTTACTGCGACGACTCTGTTTTCGGGACTTTTTTTAGGTCTTTTTTAAGAACCTGTTTTTCAAGACATTTCTTTGACAGAGCACTTTTTTCGGACTCTTTTTCTGGACTTTTTATCAGGACTTTTTTATCAGATTTTTTCAGGACTTTTTTATTCAAAACATTTTCGGGTGTTCGCTTTGAAACTTTTAACCAGAACCTTTCAGGGTGTTTTCAGAAATCTTTTTCAGGCCTTTTTTCAGGATTTATCAAGATTTGTTTTTAGGACTTTTTTCAAGAATTTATTAGGATTTTATTTGGTTTTCTAATAAACTAATTTAAGATTATTTGAATTGGAAGTATAATTTGTTATATTTATCTTTCATAACTTTGAGGTTTTAAACGTCAGTATCATCTGATCTAAAGTGAAAATAAACCATGGTAGTATAAATATAAATAACTGTTATGCAATAAAGATCGGAGAAAGTAACATGATGGCCACATCACCATTTTTTATTGCGGAATCGTATTCTACGGGAAAAAATACAAACTTTTTGTAGGAAACATTTTTTCTTTTAATACTCTTTTTTGAAAAGCCGATGGTTTCAGTGGCTGGAGGTTCGATCTCGTTCTTAGATCAAATGCTCGATCAAGTATTCATCCTCGTTAATGCACTCCTGTACCCACTGGAAAAAGTTTACTTGAACATTTCGAAGAGTTTGGATGTAAATTGCTCGAAATGCAGATGTATTTCTCTCCTTCGTGTTCTGCACTGTTGTCGGAGCTTCAGCAAATACTTTCTCCTTGACTAGTCCCCAGAAGAAAAAGTCAAGGGAGTAAGATCCGGGGATCTTTGATGCTAATGCCGAGGTTAATGCATGAATCACAGCCTGAGATTTCAAACAACACGACGGACAACATTCGTGAAAAAACTCTTAAAGAAAGCATTTAAGAAAAAAACATTTCATACAAAAAGTTTGTATTTTTTTTCGTAGAATAAGATCCCATTTTAAAAAATAGGGAGTTTTGTTTGAAAAATCAAAGTTGACCTTTGGTTGACCTTGAAAATTAACGCCAAGGTCATTTTAAAGATTACCAGCACATGTCCCCCTTCGAACCCTACAACTTTTATCTTAAATATTTTTTGCCATGTTGCTCAGGTTACGATATATTTGGGGTGGCAATTTTACCCTGTATAAATTTTCTTTTAATTAAAGCTTAATAACATACGTACCACTAGTGTTGGCCATCGCTCGGTCTACAATCTCCACCCTTGGACCAAAACCTATCATTTTACCCCCTTGTTACATAATTATTACTAGAGATGAGCATAATCGAATAATTTCAATAATCGAATGATTACTATTCGAATTAATCTGAAAATCGATTATGCATTCGAATGATTATTCGAGTAATCTTTCGAATGATCTGAAAATTGATTATTTATTCGAATGATCATTTGAATGATCTAGAAATCGATTATTTATTCGAATGATCATTCTAATGATTATTCGAGTGATCATTCGAATGATAAGAAAATCGATTATTTATTCAAATGATCATTCGAATAAAAGTTCGACTAATAATTCAAATAATAATTCGAACGATCGTGAATCGAATATTTTGATTTTTCAAGTGGTATAGACATATTGGAGTGATCACTCAAATTATCGTGACTTAAATACCAAAAACAGAACTCTGGTTATTTCGTTAAAATCGTTCATAAACACTGATTTCACCAATATATCATAATAAAATTATAATATAGAATATATTGCAAACAATATCAGAGTACTTCGCCGTAATGTTTCGTCGGAAAGATATCCTATTCATACCCTAGTAAAGTTTTGAATAATATATATTCGAGTACAAATTGGTATAATGACATTCGAATGATCATTCGAGTATAGATAATTCGAATGGTCATTCGAATGGTCATTCGAGTACTTATAATAGATAATTCGAATGCTCATTTGAATGATCATTCGAGTACCGATCATTCAAATGACCATTCAAATGATCACTCGAATACCGATCATTCGAATGATCATTCGAATTAAAAAATAGGTTCTCGAGATAATCGATTATTTTGATAATCGCATTAATCGATTATTGTCATTTGAATGATCCCATCACTAATTATTACGAATGCCATGCCAGATCAGAGTACCAAGATGACAGATTGTTATTGGCATTGTCATTGACAACCGCTAATATTTAAATCGGTAAATCTATAATTTATTTATTAATAGTCATTATGTTTTACCAAGTAGAATTTTAATGTAATCTTAGCTGGTGTTTTAAAGTCGTAGGAAATTTCTCACCAATATTTATTTTTTAATTATAACACTCGTAAAATTTTACTGGAATGTATAACATCCACAACAGACAGAAGTTTTCTTGTTGGTCGTGTACTTTAATTTTGCTTTTACGTTTTAATTCGCTTAGTTCACGAATTACGTAAGTATTTCCGAGAGAGAATAACAGCTTTTATAAGTATTCCGGGCAGATGCCTGGCGGATTTTACGTTTTGAGGAATGGCCCCCGAAAATTGAAATGATTTCGTCAGAATCCTTTTGAGGTGTTGCGAGTCGGAATACAAATGTAATGGATTTAATTAAAGTTCCCAAACTGTGTCTTAATTGCGCATCAAATACTGAATACAAAGGAGACTTTCACAATTGATATAAAAAAAATTGCGACGCCGTTTCGATTTGGCGACATGTGCGGACAGTCAGTGTTGTAGATTGGTGAAGTGGTGGATCATTGATGGAATTCCTGTTAAATATTTGGATTAGGCAACAGTGAGTAAAGTAAATTATAAATTGTATTTAAATGCGTTTAATGACTATCCGTTTTTTTAAATAAATATGACAAGTATTACACAAATTAACGCTAATGAAAGTATTAACTACTTTTTTTAGTACATGATTAACTTGAAAAAAACATATTATTTTTACAATGCTGAATACAACTTTCGGATTTCCAGTTCCAGATGTGCGGTTTTTTTCCAAATAAGGCAATTATTTTTATTAAAAAAATAGTGTTAAAATTTCGTAAAACTAATTGAAAGTTTGTAATAACAACTTCAGCGGCATTACGCTCCCTTCAATACGTATTAAAAAATTCTTAAAACTTTCCTTATAATTTAAAGCTTCAAGTGATAATCCACTTCAACTTTCGACTTGTGTAAATAGCATTCCACTTAAACTTTTAATTGCGGCCGAACTGAACGCGGAACGTTTCCGGAAGAATTTATTTATGGTTTGAATCCGCTCTAATGTTGGAACACGAGATCTATTGTGTAGCGTTGATTACTTTACGACTTACAAAATATTCGAGGGAATTCTGCTGTTTTCTCAGGCACGGCAGGTAGCTTTATTGGCTTGTGAATCTCTCTCGCGTGTAATCGTTGTTTTGGGACTTCCTTTCGCTCCCAAAAGTCCGGAGAAAAAAAAAGTGGAAATTGTGACATTGATTTATTTATATGGCTTACGTACCGGATAGCTTTACTGTAACAAAAGTTACGTTGTGTAAAGGTATTTGAAATAAGTTTAATATAACTTTTAATAAGTCTTCTCGATTACACGGGTGTGAAGTTAGCAATAGATCCAGCAATAGATTTTAACAATTCATATCTCGGAGAAAAGAAAAGCAATTCGAAAAAAAGTGAACCATACCATTAGGGAAGGTCTAAATTAATAACACAAAAAGAATAAACCCTTAATTTTAACCCTTTATATTTTTCCACCCCTTTCAAAAAAGTTGTTTTTTTTTCTAAGTTTGCAATCTGCCATAAATAAATAAAAATGCTTATTCTTATCACTAATACAAGTACTTTAATAATCAAGAGTCAAAAAAACGTTACGGGCACTCCTTCAACAAAAAAAAAAATTCTCCGTAAGTCGCAGAAATCCACACCTCGCGATATAAATCTCGATGTTTGACAAAGTTTGCAATCAGCCATAACTAAATAAAAATTCTCATTCTTATCACTAATAAAGTTACTTTCATAATCAAAAGTCAAAAAAACGTTACGGGTACTCCTTCAACCCAGAAAAAAAATAATTTCTCTGTAAGTCGCAGAAATTCACATTTCGGGATATAAATCTCCATTTTTGACAAAGTATGCAATCAGCCATAACTAAATAAAAATTCTTATTCTTATCACTAATAAAGGTACTTTCATAATCAAAAGTCAAAAAAACGTTACCGGTACTCCTTCAAACCAGAAAAAAAAAAATTCTGCGTAAGTCGCATAAATCCACACCTCGCGATATAAATCTCGATTTTTGACAAAGTTTGCAATCAGCCATAACTAAATAAAAATTCTTATTCTTATCACTGATGAAGGTACTTTCATAATCAAAAGTCAAAAAAACGTTACGGGCACTCCTTCAACCCAGAAAAAAAATAATTTCTCCGGAAGTCGCAGAAATCCACATTTTGGGATATAAATCTCCATTTTTGACAAAGTATGCAATAAGCCATAACTAATTAAAAATTCTTATTCTTATCACTAAAAAGGTACTTTCATAATCAGAAGTCAAAAATACCTTACCGGCACTCCTTCAACCCAGAAAAAAAATAATTCCTCCGTGAGTCGCAGAAATCCACATTTCGGGATATAAATCTCCATTTTTGACAAAGTTTGCAATCAGCCATAACTAAATAAAAATTCTCGTTCTTATCACTGATAAACGTACTTTCATAATAAAAAGTCAAAAAACGTTACGGACACTCGTACAACCCAGAAAAAAAAAATTCTCCCTAAGTCGCAGAAATCCACATTTCGGGATATAAATCTCCATTTTTGACAAAGTTTGCAATCAGCCATAACTAAATAAAAATTCTCATTTTTATCACTGATAAACGTACTTTCATAATAAAAAGTCAATAAAACGTTACGGGCACTCCTTCAACCCAGAAAAAAAATAATTTTTCCGTGAGTCGCAGAAATCCACATTTCGGGATATAAATCTCCATTTTTGACAAAGTTTGCAATAAGCCATAACTAAATAAAAATTCTTATTCTTATCACTGATAAAGGTATTTTCATAATCAAAAGTCAAAAAAACGTTACGGGCATTCCTTCAACCCAGAAAAAAAAATCCACATTTTGGGATATAAATCTCCATTTTTGACAAAGTTTGCAATCAGCCATAACTAAATCAAAATTCTCATTCTTATCAGTGATAAAGGTACTTTCATAATCAAAAGTCAAAGAAACGTTACCGGCACTCCTTCAACCCAGAAAAAAAAATAATTTCTCCATGAGTCGCAGAAATCCACATTTCGGGATATAAATCTCCATTTTTGATAAAGTTTGCAATCAGCCATAACTAAATAAAAATTCTTATTCTTATCACTGATGAAGGTACTTTCATAATCAGAAGTCAAAAAAACGTTACCGGCACCAACCCAGAAAAAAAAAATTCTCCGTAAGTCGCAGAAATCCACACCTCGCAATATAAATCTCTGTTTTTGACAAAGTTTGCAATCAGCCATAACTAAATAAAAATTCTTATTCTTATCACTGATAAAGGTACTTTCATAATCAAAAGTCAAAAAAACGTTACCGGCACTCCTTCAACCCAGAAAAAAAATAATTCCTCCATGAGTCGCAGAAATCCACATTTCGGGATATAAATCTCCATTTTTGATAAAGTTTGCAATCAGCCATAACTAAATAAAAATTCTTATTCTTATCACTGATGAAGGTACTTTCATAATCAGAAGTCAAAAAAACGTTACCGGCACCAACCCAGAAAAAAAAAATTCTCCGTAAGTCGCAGAAATCCACACCTCGCAATATAAATCTCTGTTTTTGACAAAGTTTGCAATCAGCCATAACTAAATAAAAATTCTCATTCTTATCACTAATAAACGTACTTTCATAATCAAAAGTCAAAAAAACGTTACGGGTACTCCTTCAACCCAGAAAAAAAATAATTTCTCCGTAAGTCGCAGAAATCCACATTTCGGGATATAATAAATCTCCATTTTTGACAAAGTTTGCAATCAGCCATAACTAAATAAAAATTCTTATTCTTATCACTGATAAAGGTACTTTCATAATCAAAAGTCAAAAAAACGTTACCGGAACTCCATCAACCCAGAAAAAAAAATTCTCCGTGAGTCGCAGAAATCCACTTTTCGGGATATAAATCTCCATTTTTGACAAAGTTTGCAATAAGCCATAACTAAATAAAAATTCTTATTCTTATCACTGATAAAGGTACTTTTATAATCAAAAGTCAAAAAAACGTTACCGGCACTCCTTCAGCCCAGAAAAAAATAATTTCTCCGTAAGTCGCAGAAATCCACATTTCGGGATATAATAAATCTCCATTTTTGACAAAGTTTGCAATCAACCATAACTAAATAAAAATTCCTTTTCTTATCACTGATAAAGGTACTTTCATAATCAAAAGTCAAAAAAACGTTACTGGCACTCCTTCAACCCAGAAAAAAATAATTTCTCCGTGAGTCGCAGAAATCCACATTTCGGGATATAAATCTCCATTTTTGACAAAGTTTGCAATCAGCCATAACCAAATAAAAATTCTTATTCTTATCACTGATAAAGAAACTTTCATAATCAAAAGTCAAAAAAACGTTACCGGTACTCCTTCAAACCAGAAAAAAAATAATTTCTCCGTAAGTCGCAGAAATCCACATTTCGGGATATAATAAATCTCCATTTTTGACAAAGTTTGCAATCAACCATAACTAAATAAAAATTCCTTTTCTTATCACTGATAAAGGTACTTTCATTATCAAAAGTCAAAAAAACGTTACGGGCACTCCTTCAACCCAGAAAAAAGATCATTTCTCCGTAAGTCGCAGAAATCCACATTTCGGGATATAATAAATCTCCATTTTTGACAAAGTTTGCAATCAGCCATAGCTAAATAAAAATTCCTTTTCTTATCACTGATAAAGGTACTTTCATTATCAAAAGTCAAAGAAACGTTACGGGCACTCCTTCAACCCAGAAAAAAATAATTTCTCCGTAAGTCGCAGAAATCCACATTTCGGGATATAATAAATCTCCATTTTTGACAAAGTTTGCAATCAGCCATAACTAAATAAAAATTCCTTTTCTTATCACTGATAAAGGTACTTTCATAATCAAAAGTCAAAAAACGTTACCGGCACTCCTTCAACCCAGAAAAAAAATAATTTCTCCGTAAGTAGCAGAAATCCACGCCATAACTTAATAAATTATTCTTGTTACTAATACAAGTACTTTCATAATCAACTTCTTTAATCTAAAAAAAACTAATAACTTTATGAATAATAATTTCTCGGTACTCGTACATACCGCCCAAACCTTTCAAGCCAAACGCCAAAGAGGAAAATATATTGCCTCAATGATTTATTGCAGGCAATACATTTTGACAAAAGGACCATAATTTCCAGGATGGACAGGACGCATCTCCGGGTTAAACTCATAAAAAAAACAGATTTCAAACCGGCAAACTTGAAAAAAAAAACTTAACTCACTCACACTGCAGCTTTCAAGTATAATCTGTGCGATCTGAGATTTTCGAATTGATTTAACAATATTCTGTGCAATAGTGTGTTTTTGGTTACATGTAAGTAAAATTTTACAACTTCAGAAAAAAGGCGGTCTTATCAACGAAAAGCTTCGCTATAAATATTTTGAAAAGAAGTTTCAACCGTTATATTTTTTTAATTTCAACTTCTTAAGCCGATAGAACGAGTTCTAAAAAAAATTGTTAAAAACTTTTTTATCTTTTTATGTTTCCCTTGATATGCCAATCAGTAATTTTAGTATCAGCGTAATTACGAAATATGTATTTGCTACTAGACTGTTTTTTTTTTTACTTTTGATTATGAAAGTGCCTATATTACTGATAAGAATAAGAATTTTTATTTAGTTATGGCTGATTGCAAACTTTGTCAAAAATGGAGATTTATTTCCCAAAATGTGGATTTCTGCGACTTACGGAGAAATTATTTTTTTCTGGGCTGAAGGAGTGCCCGTAACGTTTTTTTGATTTTTGATAATGAAAGTATCTTTATCAGTGATAAGAATAAGAATTTTTATTTAGTTATGGCTGATTGCAAACTTTGTCAAAAATCGAGATTTCTATCGCGAGGTGTGGATTTCTGCGACTTACGGATAATTTTTTTTTTGTTGAAGGAGTACTCGTAACGTTTTTTGACTCTTGATTATTAAAGTACTTGTATTAGTGATAAGAATAAGCATTTTTATTTATTTATGGCAGATTGCAAACTTAGAAAAAAAAAACTTTTTTAAAAGGGGTGAAAAAATATAAAGGGTTAAAATTAAGGGTTGATTCTTTTTGTGTTATTTATTTAGACCACCTTTCCTAATGGTATGGTTCACTTTTTTTTTCTCCGAGATATGAATTTTTAAAATCTATTGCTGGGTCTATTGCTAACTTAACACCCGTCTCGATTACTCACAATCTAGATAGGTTTTAGCCTATTAAATAAACAATGATATAATAAGTGCGCGAAAAGTGTTTTACCTATGACGGTGTCATTATGCAAACAACTTTCAACACGTAACCAATTTCGCATCAGCAAAAAATAACTAATTACGCATAATGATAAAAGCTTTAATTAACCGTGATTTATTATCGAAATATCCCATTTCATTTAGCGTTATGACGGCATCATTCCATCACAATTAGTAACTGTCAATGCTGTTACCCATCATTATTTTATCAAAATCATCCAAATGCAGGATCAGTATGCTAAACGCATGCAGTAATAACAAACCCACGAGAGATGTCGATTTCAGTATATTTAAATCAAAAATACACCGCACGGAAAGCCATTTAACCGTAAATAACACGTTTATTTATTTTTTGCACGTTTCATCTAAAATCTGTTTCCATATTTACAAAATCACAATTCCATATCGGTAAACACATTCAACCCGAGTTATCAAGAGACTGCTGAAAATTTTATCGTATGTACGTACGTTCCGTTTGTGTAATCGCGGAGCATATTTTGTTGGAGGACTTTCTTTTTATAGACGTCTTCAAACATGAAATATTGATTCGCGCCAGCTTCACACCCTTCTCATGATTTATTACTAAGCTGTTTATACACCGCTTAGTATTCCCAACGCGGGCGAAATGTTCAATGTTAATTCTCGATTTCTTAATTGCCCCAATAAAGAATGATTGCGTATGTGGGCGGAATACAGCCGACTGCATTTTCTGGGCAATTCGTGTTCAGACGCTCGCCTGAAATATTCAGTCAATGGTCGATATAATAGGGAACCTGTGTGGGGATTGATTTCCATTTCAATAATTGATGCGGTCGACTAATTAGGATGTAAACTTTGTTAGCGTGCTCGTCTAGATTATTCAAGATCCTAACAGAGTGGAAGTCAATTGTGGAATGCATTGTGTAGTTGGGAACGGGTATGATGTTAAACCTCAAATGTGTTTATTAAACAGTTAACTGATATATACGTTAATTTATGGTTTATAACAAGGTGATCAGAAGTGAGTGATTGTTGTTCAACTTTCCCGCGCAAAAATAGTTGCGGTTTGCGTCTAGCTGATTATCTGGTCTGTTTGTTATATCATTGGTGTATCAAAAACTCAGTTCTGATCACCTCATTTAATAGTATATTTTGTAAAAAGGTTAGAATGGAAATTCGATGTAAATGAAATAATTCTTTTATTCATTAGTTACGCTTGTAAAATCCTTATTTCTGGTTTATTTGATTGGTTGGTAGGATAGGGCTCACCTATCATCAGTGATTAGTAGAATTGGACCAACCCACCATAGGGTGAATAGGGTCCATTCCAATGGTTTCACCTGAATTTAAATTGAGTTTTGTTTTTTCTTGTCTAAATTCCACGTGTTCTAACAAACTAATAAATAATATTAATTTACCAAATTATTAGGTGTATACTTGTAGTTTAAACTAAATCGGAGGGTGATGGTTCTTTCATATCCTTCAATCAATAAAAAGCTTTCCTATATTTAACTAATTGGAGGATGAAATAGAATCCACACAACATCCTCTAGTAGTTTCACCTCACCTCTGTTTTAGGTGTTTTTTTTATTCACTCTTTCAATGCAATAATAAACGAGCTTTATGTACCAGTTTAATTTTATAGTGAAAGTTAAATTTAAATCGCCAGGTGGGTTTCAGTGAAACGCGCTCTACGATTGCTTTTGTTGTGTAATCTACAATTCTCAAAAACAAACCCTGCAATAAATAGTCAAGTGAAAATTACTACAAGAGATATTGAGGAATGTGCTACACTTATTTAGGAGTAGTATATTGGCACGAATTATCCAAATTAATATTTACTTTCTCCGTTACGAAGTACTGGAAAGTATTGTGATCGTGAAAATGTTTTCATTTTTTTAAAGAAAAATATCTCAGAGTTCAGTGCGAGCAGCCGTAGCATAGAGACGTGTTTCATACAGTGTGCCGTGCTATCAGTTGAGGACGCAGTGAGCTATACAGGGTGTCCTAAATAGAGTAGGATTGCATGGGTATCTTTCTTATTCTTAAAGCTAGAGATCTGGTTAAATGGGCAATGTTGTGCAGTTTTCTATGCTGATTCAGATTATATTGAGAAATTTTCAAAATTCAGAGCAGTTTAGAAAATTTAAAAAAAGAACTGAAAAACGCGATTTTCAAAAAATCAAATATCTCAATAATTATTAAAGATGCAAAAAAAGTTTTAAATAAAAGTTACTTGGTTTAATTAGGCAAACATAGAAATCAAGTCAAAATAAAATTCAAGATGGCGGTTTCCGAGATATTAATACCAACTTTCTTATTTCAAATAGCCGCCATATTTGATTTTTACACGCATAAATAGACTTTTTTTTTCTCTTTTCAACGATGTACAACAACCTATGTCAAAATAAAAAAATAATTTCCAAATAACGTTGTGCAGTTAGAGTTCCATCAAAAATTATAGGACCAAGTAAACGATTTCCCATTATGCCACAAAAAACACTAAAGTCGAACCGTAATTGGTTTCGCCGTCGAATAACTATGTGTGGATTTTCTTGAGCCCAATAGTGCTCGTTATGACGATTAAATAATCCACAATTAGAAAAGTAAGATTCGTCAGTCCATAAAATTGTGTTTATAAAATCACCATTTTCCGTAATTTTGTTGATTAACCACCTGCAAAATGTTAATCTACGGATGTTATCATTTGGTTGTAAAGTCTGAGATAGGTGCAATTTATAAGGGTGAAACTTGTGCTTTTTTAAAATTGTTGATGCTCGAGACTTGAAATGTTCGGATTAGCTGCCACACAAGCCAATGTTAATTCTTCATCATCAACGATCATATTTCTATTTCTCTTAGGTTTTTTGAAACTTCCATACAATTGCATATTTTCATCCAATCTTTTAAATACCTTAATGTCCGGCTGCCTTCTTTGAGGAAAGTTTGCTTGGTATGTTTGTGCTGCAAGATGGGGGTTTTTGTAACACTTGATGTAATTACAAAACATATCGTATTGTTCAGATATTGAATAATTCGCCATTTCAAGTAATTAATATTTATCGATATTACAACAACTTAAGACAATACACATGTATGAATGATTAATACAACTGATAAACTAATGTAAGATGACAGTTAGTCGTTATAACAAATTTTGTTTTATTTTTATTTATGCCCACTTGTTTTAAACTTACAACAATTAATATTTCCATTATTTTTTATTTTGACATAGGTTGTTGAGAAAAAAAAGTCTATTTATGCGTGTAAAAATCAAATATGGCGGCCATTTGAAATAAGAAAGTTGGTATTAATATCTCGGAAACCGCCATCTTGAATTTTATTTTGACTTGATTTCTATGTTTGCCTAATTAAACCAAGTAACTTTTATTTAAAACTTTTTTTTGCATCTTTAATAATTATTGAGATATTTGATTTTTTTGAAAATCGCGAATTTCAGTTTTTTTTTAAATATTTTCTAAACTGTTTGGAATTTTGAAAATTTCTCATCATAATCTGAATCAGCATAGAAAACTGCACAACATTGCCCATTTAACCAGATCTCTAGCTTTAAGAATAAGAAAGATACCCATGCAATCCTACTCTATTTAGGACACCCTGTATACAGTGTGTATCAGCCAAATGGAATAAATTCGATAAAAAGTAAATGGGGGCGTGTTTGAAGAAACGCTCGGACACGTCGATTGGTATCTTTGGTTGCGCATTTTTTCAACAAAAAAAAAATTATACAGGGTTTGTCATGTAACAGAAGCCAATACCAACTTTTTTATTTTAAATGAAACACCCTGTATTTTATTCAATTTTTGGATTCTTCAGAAAATTCTAGACATATTTCATGTACCATGTCCTATAACTATCTTCAACTGTTTCGGAAATATTGAGTGTTTTCAGATTTAATGCAAAAGTTAACATTAAAGAAAAAATATTATTTGATTACAGAAATTCTCTCCAGCACACTTAAAAATTAATAAACAATACTGTTTATTTCTGATAATGTAAACAAAAAAATAACATTAATGTCAATGTAGGAGATGTTCAAAATGCTTGCCGTGAACGTCTTGGCAACATCATAATCTTAAATAGAAATGTCTGCTAACGTTACTTAACATCCAGGCATGACTGATCTAATCGCAAGCGTTATTCGATCTCTTAAGTCCGGTAAGTCAAGGGGTTTAGTTTTGTATACTTTTGACATGTCCCCATAAGAAGATATCTAATGACGTCAGATCAGGAGATATTTCTGGCTATTCCATCGATCATCGCCTCCCTATCCACCGAAATATTTGGTTGAGGTACTGCCGGACGTTGATTTGGTAATGGAGCGATACTCCATCTTGCCGAAACTATTATCATATTTGCTGGAACTTGTGGGTTTGCTCGTTCAGTATATAAATTTGTCAAAGTTGGCAAGACATTATTTTGGAGTAGTGCTAAATAATTATCGCCATTCAAATTGGCATCAAGGAAAAAGGGACCTATGATTTGTTCTCCAACAATTCCTGCCCAAACATTAACCTTTACAGTGTATTGCATATGTTCTCTCGTCCAGTGAAAAAAACTGAAGACACTTAATATATCCGAAACAGTTGAAGATAGGTATAGGACATGATACATAAAATGGAATCCAAAAATTGAATAATATACAGAGTGTTGCATTTAAAATAAGAAAGTTGGTATTGGCTTCTGTTACATGACACACCCTGTATAAAAAGTTTCTGTTGAATAAAATGCGCAACTAAAAATACCTATCGACGTATCCGAGCGTTTTTGCGAACACGCTCCCATTTGTTTATTGTCGAATTTATTCCATTTGGCTGATACACACTGTATACCCATTTGACGGTAGTATCGGTATAAAAAAAATATCATTAATTTATAACATAGTTTTACGGTTTTTATAATTATTAACGCCGTTATCATAGTAGTTCCTATTTCATAACGTGCTTTTTCGGCGTTGGGAAAACTGAACACGATCCAACCCGTGGTGGTGGAAAAGAATAATAATCCCGTCACTAATTTAGTAAATGCATTTATTAGTGCTAATCAAACTCATGCGAATGCAGATATAAATAGCTCAGGTCCATCGACGAGCGCTCACAAAAACGCTATCAGTATGGAGCAGTGACGGTTCGCGGGTTTTTTTTTCTGGTACGGTCGAGGAACAAGAGGTGGTAATACAGATAGGTGCGGTCACGCAGCCAGCCGTCTCTGCAACTGACCCTACCTATCTGTATTGCCACCATTGTTACCTCGGCCGTACCAGAAAAAACCCTCGAACCGTCACTGGTATGGAGGTTGATGCTAGCGTGGATAATACGAATATATTAAAATATCGAGATGGTTTTACTTATAATGTATTTGTATTTTTTGTGGAACATCTTCAAAAGGACCTTGGTCGCTTGCACCCCTTAAAAGTAGGTGCCATGATACATGGTAACTCGCCAATAAAAAATAAAATACTTGTCTAGTGTCGGTCGTAATCGCGTTAAAATTTTAGCGAAAACGGCGGCGGCTGCTAATTTTATTATTGAGTCCCCTTTATTTAAGCAGAATAATCTTAAGGCATATATTCCGCGACATTATACGGAAAAGAAAGGCATCATTCGCTTTGTTGATACCTGTTTTGATGATAAATATATAAAAAGCAACATAGAATCTGATATCGAAGTTTTATATGTCGATCGTTTTAAAAGAAAATTAATATCGAATTCTGGGGATATCACATATATCCCTAGAGAAATTATGGTTATTACTAGAGATGAGCAGACAGTTCAGGAACCGGTTCAATGAACCGGTTCTTAGCAAAGAGCGCTCAGGAACCGGTTCGCACAAAAGGAACCGCGGTTCCTCTGCTCTTTAATATATAATTGGCTTTTTCTTCAAGAGTGAAAATCGGACCCTTACCCCTACCTGTAGAACTGCATGTAGTCACCTGCGGAATCTTCATCCGGTTCCACGAGAAGTTAACTGCGAACATTTCATACGGTTCACTCCACTATCTGCACGAGCTTCATGCGGTTAATGGTATGAACTGTATGAGGTTTCCGTAGATAATTTCAAGAGGTTCACACCTCGAAACGCATGGAGTTTCCGTGGTAACTTCATGCGGTTCATACCAGGAACCGCATGAAGTTCGTGCAGGTGGCATTCCAGTGGCAGTTATCTGCGAAAACTTCATGCGGGTCTCGTGAAATTCTTTTAGTCCAGAAATTAAATTTTAAATTTTAAATGAGAATGTGGTAACGTTTAATCAAATTCAACATTTTTTCCAGGGTCTTAACGGCTTTAAGTCAGAATTAGTTTTTTTTTATGTTGTCACCAAGTCAAATTTTGACATTAATTAGTCATAAAGTCTTTTAACTTTAATTAAATTTGACATTGTTTTTAGAAACTTAGCGAGTCAAAATTAGTCATTTTTTGACGTTTGACGATTTCAAGTCAAATTTCGACAGTATTTTGAACATAAAGTCTTATAACTTTAATTCAATTTGGCATATTTTCTAGAAGCTTACCGACTTTAAGTCAAAATTAGATTTTTCTCTTAACGCTTGCTGACTTTAAATCAAATTTACGCATTAATTTGGATATAAAGTCTTTTAACTTTAATCAAATTTGACACTTTTTTTAGAGGCTTAATGGTTTTAAATCAAAATTAGTCTTTTTTCTTAACGCTTGTTGACTTTAAGTCAAATTTATACAATAATTTGAACATCATTCAACTTCTAGAAACTGACTTTAAGTCAAGATTAGTCGTTTTTCTTGATGTTTATTGAATAAGTCAAATTTAAAAGTCTGTTAATTCTACCCAAATTTGACATTTTTCTAGAGGCTTAAGGGTTTAAGTAAAAATTAGTCTTGTTATCTTAACGCTTCTCAACTTTAAGTCAAATTTCGACAGTAATTTGGACATAAAGTCTCTTAATTTTAATTAAATTTTACATTTTTTCTAGAGGCTTAAAAAATTCACTTATTGCAGATTTATGAAATACAAATAATAAAGACGAAAAATAGCCTGAATATATGAGGGAGGCTTAACGCATTTAAAGTTAAAATTAGTCTTTTTTGACGCTTATCGACTTTAAGTCAAATTTCGACAATAATTTGCACATAAAGTCTCTTAACTGCACCCAAATTTGACATTTTTCTAGAGGCTTAACGAGTTTAAATCAAAATTAGTCTATATTTTGACACTTGTCATTAATTTGTCATAAGGTTTTTTAACTTGAATTAAATTGAATTAATTGAATTTATTTTTATTATATTGTAAAAAGGTGATTTACCATTAATAAATGTATTATTATTATTATTATTATTATTAAATTTGTCATTTTTTCTGGAGGCTGGCTTTAAGTCAAAATTAGTATTTTTTTTAACGCTTGTTGACGTTAAATTTTAACATTAATTACTCATAAAGTCTTTTAATTTGAATAAAATTTTACATTGTTTCTAGAAACTTAACGACTTTAAGTCAAAATTAGTAGTTTTTCTTGAAGTTTGTTGACTAAGTCAAATTTCGACATTAATTTGCACATAACGTCTCGTAATTCTACCCAAATTTGAAATTTCTTCTAGAAGCTTAAGGGTTTAAGTCAAAATTAGTCTTGCTTTCTTAACACTTCTCAACTTTAAGTCAAATTTCGACAGTAATTTGGACATAAAGTCTCTTAACTTTACCCAAATTTGACGTTTTTTCTAGAGGCTTAACGCCTTTAAAGTCAAAATTAGTCTTTTTTTGACGCTTATCGACTTTAAGTCAAATTTCGACAAGAATTTTCACATAAAATCTCTTAACTCTACCCAAATTTGACATTTTTCTAGAGGCTTAACGTCTTTAAGTTAAAATTAGTCTATATTTTGACACTTGTCATAAATTTGTCATAAGGTTTTTTAACTTGAATTTGCACATAAAATCTCTTAACTCTACCCAAATTTGACATTTTTCTAGAGGCTTAACGTCTTTAAGTTAAAATTAGTCTATATTTTGACACTTGTCATAAATTTGTCATAAGGTTTTTTAACTTGAATTCAAGTTAATTTTGTCATTTTTTAGAGGCTTGCTTTAAGTCAAAATTAGTATTTTTTTCTTAACGCTTGTTGACGTTAGGTTAAATTTCGACATTAATTATTCATAACGAATTAAATTTTACATTGTTACAAATTACAAAAATTACAAAATTAGTCGTTTTTCTTGATGTTTATTAACTTTAAGGCAAATTTCAACATTTGTTTTTTTTTGCAATGCCCTTATTTTATGGGCCAGATACGGATTTCCGTTAAATGTCAAATAATAATGTAAGAAAAAATCGTCACGGCTTTTATTTTTTTGCAATGCCCTTTTTGAGTTACGATTTTTTTAAACATCACCCGTGGCTTGATGAGCTGTTAGATGTTTTTATTTTATTTTCTTGGCTTTTTGACAGTTTATGTTTACTAAATACACCCGCATAAAGGGACTGCATGAATAAAATTTAGAAATCGCACTCCATTTTGGTAGATGCACCGAGAAATCTATGGCTGGAATTTTCAAGGCTAACTTATACCGAGTGTCTGGGATAAGGGGCGAACATAGGGATTTAACATGTAAAATTAAATATGTGTAATTATTAGCTCCCCTATTCATTTTAGAGAAAAATCGTAAAGGAATATTTTTTAGAGAATTGAAAATTGTAAATGAATCATCCATTTAATTTATGTTTGTACTAGAATCTGACTTTTACGATTTTTCTCTAAAATGAATAGGGGAGCTAATAATTACACATATTTAATTTTAAATGTTAAATCCCTATGTTCGCCCCTTGTCCCAGACACTCGGTATATTGCAGTTGTGGCCACACTATGAATACCCCTATTATACATTTTTTTAATTAATTGGAAGCCTAGAACTCATTTCTAACAATTTGGTATATAACTGTAGAAAAGACCCGCGAACCGCTCCAAAGAACCGGTTCACTCCAGTGAGTGAACCGGTTCGGAACCGTTCCCGACAGTGAACCGTTTTTCCCATCTCTAGTTGTTACATTCGCAGGAAATAAAATACCAGGGAATATAAAAATAAACTCGGTTAATTTTCCGGTTGAATCTTATGTATATCCCCATGATATTTTTGAATTTGATATCTCGTAAATGGTCGTCTACGGCGCTTTGAGCCCGTTTTGCAGCATTTTCCATGGCTTTAGTCAACATTTCGGCCGAAATGGCGGCTAATGTTGTTCTTCAGCTCTTCTAGGGACCGCGGCTTGTTGATATAAACCTATAATTTCAAATAGCCCCAGAGAAAAAAAGTCTGCAGGCCTTAAATCTGGTGAACGCGGCGGCCAGTCAAAATCAGTATTTTTGACATCAAACGGCCTGGGAACAATGTCTTAAAAAAATCCATTGTAGCTCGAGCAGTGTGCGGTGGGGCGCCGTCTTGTTGAAACCAGAAGTCATCCATACCATTATCACGCACAATTGGCATCAAAAAATCGGTTATCATTGTTCGATAACGCACCTGATTGATGGTTTCTGTTCGGCCATCATCATCTTCGAAAAAGTACGGCCCGATGACCACATCAGCACAAATACCGCACCAAACAGTAACTTTTTGGTCGCATAGAGGCTCCTCATGAATAATTTGATGGTTTTTGGCGGCGTAGAAACGGCAATTTTGTTTGTTTACGGTTCTGTTAAACATTGTAAAACGGCTGCGTGTGAGCCACTGAATTTTGATACATGAGAGAGAGAAACATAGCAGTCATGTCTTAGATTTTTTTTTTCCTTCAACTGGACTAATCTAGTTTCCTATGACGTAAATTGTCAAATTAAAATCAAACTGACAAAAATAGAAACAATTTGTGTTTTTAAATAATGGCTTTCATGAACATTCTGGGCATATAACCCTTCCTACAATTTTTTATTTTCTCCACCTAACCCTTTTTTCGGTAGATATTAGTTTCAATAGCCTGTATGCTAAATGCCCTAATTTTTAATATGCGACATTCCTAATTTATCCCACATCCAACTCTAAATAAAAATCTCGCGGCTCACACGTTATTATGTTTGGTTCAAACGCTGGGATTCAGTCAAATAAGTTCTTGGTATTAAAAAAAAAATGTTTCTCGTCCGAATTTATATTAATAATCATTACTTTATTGCAAACTTAAATAAACACCAGATCATTATTAGCACAACAATTTCTATCAAATTTTCACACAGCGCACATTCATAATGTGTTCTAATCCACACGATGAAACTATGATATACGTTCTAATTATAGGGGGTGAAACAAAGCGGGGATTTCCTATATTAATAATGCGCCATATGCAAACTGCGTGTAAAATGAACGATAATGCATAAATAAATCTGTGAATAAATAATAAACAGCTATTTATATATGTTGTGCAATCGAGTTGAGTGGAAGTGGGAATGTGATATCCGAGTGAGATAATTTAATTTTGCAAGTATATATTTACAAAACGCGCCCCTAAGTTTACTCTCGAATTTATCAAAGTCCAAGACTTAAAAAAAATACAAATTGATACAAATGGATATCACGCCGGAAGCAGGAAGTTCTTATATAAATACTGAAATGTGTAAGTTATTATGTACCCTTTGTTAGGAGGGGTGGTGTCAAATGATGACCCAGTATTTTTATAAAAAGTTCTACAAGAAATAATAAACAATATTTAATTTAAAAAAATTAAAAATTAAAAATCTGACGACGGTATATCAGTCACCGATTTAATCCGAATCAAAGATCTTTCTAAAGTTTTTCGATCCGATTTGTGGTTTTCGAGATATGACGTAATATACGGAAGGGGGAACCGAAATTTAGCAGCGGGGCACACATTTTTTTTCTCCGATCGAAAATCTGATTACACCACCGCGTCAAGCCCAACAGAAAATCCAAATAAAATTTCTCGATCCGACCCCTCTTTCTAATTTGAAAAATTCATTAAACTTTTATTTATTTTGCCGGTAAATATTTTCGATCGTTTTAAAATGAATGTTTCTATTCCTTTTTAAATCACGAATCTAACGACGGATTACCATTGCGGTATTGTGTGTACGTAAAACAAACTTTGAATTTTTAAAATCGCCCGGTTATTAACCGAGATATGAATATTTGAATTATTGTCGTTTTTGAACGTTGAAAAATTTTCCCCTGAAAATCAATTTAAAAAAAAATATATATTTCCGGGAGGGTTAGAACGGTGACACTTTGAGAAATCATTAAGTGTTCCATTTGAAGCAGACCACCAAAGTTTGGTAACATTTCGGTCACCCTGTCAGCCCCACCAGCCGCAACGGGGTGCCAAAGACCAAAACAACCCCTATCAGTACCGGCCTAAATTTTGTTTGTATGTTGGTTTGTAATGTGTATACGCTTCTCAGACGCTCACCAAATAATTTTTAGAGGTCCAAAGTTAATGAAAAAAAAATAGCTTCTTCCTGTTAACGCCCGAGTGCTTTCCAAACAGCAAATTAAGAAATGCATTGATAGTGCATTTCATATTTGACAGATGTCAGATTCAGAAACTGGGGTTACCACCAGATTACATTTCCGTATGGACAAGTTCCTCGACGCGTGTGGTTTGTTAAAGTTCATTTTTATTTTCCCTTAAATTCGTTCGTCGCTTGATACCTTCTTCAATTTTAATAGATTGCCCACGGTTTAATTGCTTAATTTTAATAGGCCACGGAATTCGTCACTGTTTTTTTTGCTCAATTCTAATAGGCTACGCACGAACGGCGGCGCCGCGCAGCGCAGCCGTCGTCACCAGTTACTTTGGTCAATTTTAATGGGATACGCACTAACGACGGCGCAGCATAGCGGAGCCATCGTTCGTCACCGGTTACTTTGCTCAATTTTAATGAGATACGCACAGGCTACGGCGCAGCGCAGCGGATCCGTCGTTCGTCACCAGTTACTTTGGTCAATTTTAAAGGGATACGCAAAGACGACGGCGCAGCGCAGCGGAGCCGTCGTTCGTCACCGGTTACTTTGCTCAATTTTAATGAGATACGCACAGGCTACGGCGCAGCACAGCGGAGCCGTCGTTCGTCACCTGTTACTTTGGTCAATTTTAAAGGGATACGCAAAGACGACGGCGCAGCGCAGCGGAGCCGTCGTTCGTCACCGATAACTTTGCTCAAATTTATTAGGCTGCGCCGTCGTTCGTCACCAGTTAATTTTCTTAATTTTATATTTCACATAAAAAACACAATTTCACATACAGCAACTTAAGCTTCAGCAACTTAAGCTTGAAAAACTAGTTTACTTTTTCTATAAGTTTACCATACCAAACAAAACATTTTTGGGCAGCCTTGGCCACCTAGATCAAAGATTATTTTTTGAAATAAATAATGACGCATCTGATTTTATTTGCAAACAAAGATTTGTAGGTAAAATTACGTCTTGAATCCGAAAATAATAAAATATGCTCTATTTAAGGTTTCGGTAAAAACAACTCCAATTTGCTTTTAGTATAAACCTACTAAATTTGAAACTAAATTGATACATCAAATAATAAAACAAATTGTAGCGGCGAGCTTGTTTTGTGTTACACCCGGTATACATTGCTATAAATACTTGCTGTTAAAAAAGCGTAAGTGTTTAATTCAATATACAGTGAGGAAATTAAGTAGCGGATAAATTCGGTAAACCCGAAATAAAATATTTTTGGAAAAAATTCTCGAACAGTTCGATTTTCTTTGATAAAAATACACATTTTTGCATAAAAGTTCATTTTCAGTCGTCATTTGTTTTTAAGTAATGGCGTCATCCATTTTGTTTTTAAATGACAACCCCCTATTTATGTTCTTGATTTTAATAGATCTTTTCATTGTCGAACTGACAGTATATACATGTTGCCATCTTACATGAGAAATTTTTCGAGTAAATGACAATTGAAGGTGAGAACCCGATATTTAGAGTTTTTGCAATTTTTCAGCACTTGTAGCAATTTTTCCAAACAACAATGATCTTGACTTTCCATATAATACAATCTGGTTTCAGCAAGACGGCGCACCCTCGCGGTATGTGCGTTTTTTTGAACAATTGCTTTATGAATAGGTGGATTGGCAGGCGAGGACTGATGGAAGGGCCCGCGAGAGAGATGAACTGTGCAGAATTAGCCCTGAAAATATTTAAAATGTTCAAGAAGAATTTCTACGTATCCGAACTGTGGATGGCAGAACATTTAATTTAATTATTGTATTTGCTTTCTAAAGATGTTTTTGTTTATTTTGTGTTAACAATAAAATTTATAGTTTCTCACTTTCAATTGTCGTTTACTCGAAAAATTTCTTATGCAAGATGGCAACATTTTTATACTGCCAGTTTGGCAATGAAAATATCTCTCAAAATCAAGAACAAAAATAGGGGGTTGTCATTAAAAAAATAATGGATGACGTCATTACTCAAAAACAAATGACGACTGAAAATCGACTTTTATGCAAAAATGTGTATTTTTATCTAAGAAAATCAACCTGAGGATTTTTTCCAAAAATATTTAATTTCGGTTTTACCGAATTTATCCGCTACTTAATTTCCACATTGTATAGAGTGCCTTTGAATAGGGAAGAACCCCAGGCTGTGCGAAATTGTAAGTAAATATACTATATACAGGGTGTCAATTTGAAAACTTTCAATGCGAATATCTGTGAAAATAAAAGAGTTAGAAAAGCGCAATTTGGTACAAATGTTATACAGGTAGGGGGAACTAGAACCACCATAGTGGTGAGTGCCCCCTTGGGCCCCATTCACCCTAACCCCAAAATTTTAAATGGCTTCACCCCGTTTGTGATCCCTTAAATTAAACGTTTTTTCGAGTAGTATTCACCAGTACAAGATTTTTTTTTTAAATTTAATACAGGGCCGAACAAAAAAGTATAATTAAAATAAAATAAATTCTATGAATTGCTATTTTATTTAATTGGATTCTTATAATTCATTCCATTTTGGGCTACAAAAAAGGATAATAAAATTTTTTTCTCCAAATACTCGAACCAGTGGGTCAGGTTTCAACAAATAACAATCAGCTATT
Organism: Ocypus olens; assembly: GCA_910593695.2. NCBI lineage: Eukaryota > Metazoa > Arthropoda > Insecta > Coleoptera > Staphylinidae > Ocypus > Ocypus olens. Next base: position 40,618,675 of record OU343049.1, read on the forward strand.
TCAGTCGCTTTTATTATTATTTATTGCGCTTTTCTAACTCCTTTATTTTCAGAGATATTCGCATTGAAAGTTTTCAAATTGACACCCTGTATATATACTAAGGGCAGAAAATAATACGAACTAAAGTCATCCAAATATTGTGGAAACTATTTGTGTTACATAATAACATTCTCAATCATAAAAACTAATAAAAGCAAAACAAAGAACAATAAGAAGCAGTTTGATACGCCAATGTGACAGCTCTATACGTTCCTTTGTTCTCTATTCAAATGAACTCTATCTCCATGGCTGCTGTAGACGTAGTTCTCAACGCTTTTGTTATGAGCAAGTCTATCGGCTTTCCTGTACTCTTAGCTAGTCTTTCATATTTTGGATTGTACTTACTATTTTTAATCAAGCAGCTTGTGTATTAAGAGCGCAAAGTTGGTCATTGCTGATTGAATGTTGTAATCTATCAAAGTCAACAATGATAATTTGCGATATTTCTGCTACAAATAATCTAGGGAAACATTCATACATTTAAATCAAGCCAGCGATAATAGTAATTTACGTAACAAGTTCCGAAAGTGATATTTTACGGGATGAGTAGGAAGTAGAGAGCCTACGGCTCGTCCTGGAATCCTGGGAGTCCCGTAAAATCACTTTTGAAACGTGTGACGTACAATATTTTTTCTGCAGCCGTTTTTTTTATGTTAAGAAAGCAAAAACGCACACGAATGTTATATGACAAGCGCTGTCATTATTAAATAGGAAGTTTATGTTTTTGTCAAGGCCGCCTATATCTATGCGCAAAATCGTCCCGAAAGTAACAAAAACCGTCCCGAAGGTAAAGAAATCGTTCCGAAAGTAAAACAAAATCGTCCCGAAAATAACTACTTTCGGTTACGATTTATGTAAAGTGGCACTTTCGATTTAATAAATCATACCGAGTTTTAAGTTTTATTTTCGGGACGGCTGCAGAAAAAATACTTTACCTCACGTTGCTAAGGTAACGTGTGGCAAAGGGATACGTTGTCAAATGCATGCGGAAATCCTACTTTAAAAAGTTTTATTATTATTAGGCTTCACACGTTGCGTCTTAAACTTTCCTTTATATCCACGGTATAAGCACAATGCGTATAGAAGAAAAATCACTATAAATCTTGAATACAAAATAACTTAAGCTATAAAAAAATTTACTTCAAAATGTATTATTAATGGAGTTCGTATTGGTGAAACAGGGTGAACTGGGCCGAGACGATAAATATCCAAGAGCTGCAGAATGTCAATGTTCTTCTTCCGGCTGCACAACCTCCGCCGTGCAGAGGAGGACAAAAAGCGAAAAGCCCAGAAACAGCGTGGTAAGGGTTGCTCTAGATACGCCAACGCAGCTCTAACCCTGGCACCGAGCAGACTCTTCGAGCGGCCCCCACTCACACCCTCTGATAGTCTGGACGAAGTGGCCTTTCAAATCCCCAGGTGTATACTCTGAGTAAATATTCCTTTTTGTTTGGTGTTTTTTTTTGTCATGCATGCATGCTGACGGTGGTGGAATTAAAAGGCTCAATATGGATGTAAATGATTTATTTATAGCACAACTCAAAGATGGTGTTTAGGTATATTAGGTACAAATAGATTTTTAGGTACATTTGTAACAACTTATATAATTTATAAAACCACTGACCTTAAATAATTGTATCCCTATTCAGTGATTATGTATACATAGCGAATCCTCGCATTGGTTACAAAAACACGTGCATTTGATTGCATTAAAAGTAGTAAACTAAAATCGATATTGCATTTGGCGTACGAGTTAATACTGATCGTAATGGATACGTGGCGCTGATATGTACATCATTGTATGCGCGAGTGTGAGTGACATTTTATTATCAACCAGAGGCATGCACAGAATTCTACATGAAAAAACTATAATTATAATACGATATTTTAAAAGGTTTGGTTCAATTGTGTATTTGTTTATTTGAATTCAATAAATGGGACGTTCCGCGACAACCGGATCGGTTTTACGATTCAAATTGACAACTAGCTAAAAAATCCCGGTGGGTCAAAAAAAATTGTACAAATTGTAAATATTCATATTTTCAATAATAATTAACGCATTTAATATTACTTTGAAAATTAATATATTTACACTTTGTAGATTGCAGAAATTATTAATTGCATTTTTGTAAAGTTTTTTATCGGAGATAATACCACAAGAGGTTTAATTTGGCCGGATATATTTTATTTGTTTGCACGAGCCATTGAATCGATACAAATTTTGAGAATGAATTGAGATGGAAAAATCCATGAGCGCTTTAGCGCGAGTGGATTTTGCCTAATCTCAATTCATTCAAGAAATTTACGATGAAATGACGAGTGCTTAAAATAAAATTTATCCTGCCGAAATTATAACCGGTAATTGGTATTTGTGGAGATAATTTAACGAATAAGAACTATATTTATATTAACAATTTATATTAATTAAATGTACAATGGGTGAAAGAGCATTGTTTATTTGTGATGGAATTGGATGAAGCACCAATCGTCAAAATCGTGTGTGCCTAAAATGAAAATGGTTGAGTGCCACGGGAATCGCGAAATTCGCGCCTGCACGTTTGCGAGTGGTACAAACACTAGGATCTAGCCCTTAAAATGATATTTATAATTATTGTTTTGTATAAATATATATTATTACTTACATTTAGTATAAATTCCACACATTTCTGGCGTTTCCTATATTATATTATAGGTTATAACCTCTCTCTCACACACACACACTACAAGCGACATGAAGTTAGGAAACCAATAACAGCTGATCGTTAATTGACCGGGTGCACTTATTTCCGACACACATAAAAGGGAAGACGCCATATACACTAATATACAGTGTGACCACGGATGGAGTTGACGAAAGGAAAAAAAACTTTATTATTAATTTTACGGCAAAAAGTCATTCTTTATAAAAAATTCTGCTTGTCGAAAAAAATTGTTTGTCATAAAAAAAAATGGGATCAGATGTACAGGGTGTTAATAATTAAGAAAACAAGAAAATGCTTTAAAGAGATAAGAACCATTATTTTTTATTTTATACAAAATGTTTATTAAACAAAGTTGTTTATAAGGTAAAATGTAGCATAAATACAAATTTTCAAATAAAAATTATAATTTTTACTATTTACAATAATTCGTGATTTGATGCGATTATTTGGAGAATTTAACAAAAAATCAAGATACCCTATTCTGTAAACGTCAATGTTACGTCTGACAGTATTCAGAAATGTTAACTAAAGAAGAGCGTGTTTGTTTAGTACAATGCTACGGAATTGGAAATGTATCTTATTGATCTTTTCCATGAAAAATTTCCAAATACCGCTGTGTCTAAGGAAGCACTACAAAAACTAATAAAAAAAAATCACTGAAACTCAGTAATGAATGTGAAGAAAACAAAGAAAAATTGCGATGAAGATGACACATCTACATTATTAGCATTAGGGTCGGTTGTAGATAACCCTAAATTATCTTTAAGGAATCGTGCGACAATGCAGAAAGTACAAGTTATTTTTACGGAAATGAAAATTCGAAATCGAAAACAGAAGGTTTCCCGGATTAATTTGTTTCACCGACAAATCTACATTTTGCACCAACGGGCACGCATCTACCCAAAATAGTCGGCACTGGGCTTTCGAGAATCCTAATTACGTCATCAATAGAACAAGTTACAAAAAAGTTAACGTATGGTGTGGAATTACCTTTGACAGAGTCATTGGACCACATTTTATGGTTTATTTACACCAGCATTTTGTTGTTTTTTAAATTTATTAACACCATGTACATCTGATCTCAATTTTTTGATTACAAACAAAAAAAAAAAATTTTTTTTTCGACAAGCAGATTTTTTTATAAAGAATGGCTTTTTGCCGTGAAATTAATAATAAAGTTTTTTTTCCTTTCGTCAACTCCTTCCGTGGACACACTGTATAAATGTTTATTTCACACTATTAGAACATGATAGAACAAGATGGATATTAAATGCAATGCAATTCTGCAATTCACGTATCGCATCAGCGCCAATCGCACGCTTGCGACATCTCGCGGCCGAAGTACGAAATGCAGTTCTGTCAGTGTCACGGGCTTTAATATCGAATGTACGAAACTAAATCTATAACTAGTGAAAAGACAATATTTACCTCCCTGGCACATGGGTCGGAATGACAATTGTGAACAATTTTTCTCGCAGAAGCGTGTCCGAAACGGACTTCAATTATATTTCACCGCAGAGGTATTCAGAACTGACACGAACTGCCAGAGTACAACTAAAGTCAGCTGTTTACTAAAATTGTTAATATAGAGATCGTTGTCATGGTGAAGGTAAATAAATTTTTAACCATTTGCAAATTTTGTTTGTCCGCCGTTTTAAATGCACCTTTTTATACATGAGTTGAATTATCGGGGATATTTGACGTTAATGACGGGAGTTTATAATGCACCACCGCGTCGCATTTGTAGGTATCAAAATTAGTGGGCCGTGATTTGTTTTTGTTTTCTTATGAATCTCAGACATTAGCTATCATTTTAGTTGTTGCAACAAAAATGGTTTGCCTAAGTAAAGAAGATAAGATATTCATTAAACATTTGTTTCAGTATGACAATTTATCTGCACGATAGATTGTGAACAAATAACCACAAAAGGGTTGGTCGGTTACAAGTATGCAGTGATTGATAATTAAACTCAGAACTTACGAGATTCGAGTTTTTTACACCATCGTGAAGTAAAATATAGTTTTAGTAGATTTGGAAAATTTCAAATATCTGGCAATTTTTTTAAATATTTTTTTAAGCACTCGAGAAAAAAGAGTAGCTTTAGATAATCACAATTTTTTTTCTTGAGGGATTATCTCGAAATGTAGTTAAATACATTTTAAGTGTCTGGAAATTGTTCTTATTTGTTTTAAGCGCTCGAGAAAAAGTGCAGCTTTAGATAATTACAAATTTTGTTCTCGTGGAATTAGCTCGAAATGTAGTGAAGAGATGTTTGTAGATTTTGACAGTATCGTGGAGTAATACCAGGTGAGGCATTTAACATGTTTTTTGAAAATATTTCAAAAACAGAACATTTTACGCAGAAATTACCTGGGTGAAAAATAATCGTACGGAAAGGGGCCATATTCATGTATTATTTTTTTTTCTCCTAGGTGGCGCTGTTGTGGCTAAATCAAGGTTAACACATTTTTTTTAAAGGGAACCCTTATTTTTCATTACAGATTCAGATTCCTCGTTAAAAACCAAGAACAATTTACTGAACTTATTTTTTTGTCTGCCTGATAGATGGCGCAGTAATCGCTAAAAATGATAATTCGCTAGGATGCTTGCGAGTTTTGCGTGTACATTCAATTGCCGCGTATGTAAAAGATGTTTTAATCACATTTTGTAAAAATATTTTTTTAAGGTAATTTTGAAACGTATCATTGCGTAATTCGATTTTTTTTCAATTTACTACAAAAACTATTTTTTAGATAACTTGGAAAGATATTTTTATTTTTAATTCACTTCAAAAAACTATTTGAGTTTGAGACATTTTAGCAGAGAAAACAATAAGTGTCTCGAAACGGATAGAAGCCTCTTTTTAGGTCCACCAGGTCTATGTCCGAGCTGGAGACCATCTTGTAAGAAGCTGATAGAGGAAGGCTGGTCAGAACGGGCAGATTGTGTGTATTTGTGTCAAGCCTTGCCCTTGTGTTTTACTTACTTGAAATCATCTGTACAGCAGATGCTCAAAATGATGGCCATTCACTTCCAGACATTTTCTGATTCTTCTTGTGAATGCTGCCTGAACTTCACGAAGTGTGTCCCTGCTGATGTTCGCACAAGCATCGCGAATACGTTGCTTCATGTCATCTGGCGTTGTTGCTATGTCCGCATAACACTTGTCCTTCAGCATTCCCCACAGGAAGAATTATGGCGCAGTCAAGTCCGGTGAACGTGCCGGCTAAGGCACCGGTCCTCCAGGCCCAATCCACTTGTTTGGAAACAGACGATTCAAAATGTCTCGAACTGCATACGCAAAATGTGCGTGGCATCCATCGTGTTGATACCACATTGTCAAGCGGTTTTGCAGAGGGACTTCTTCGAGCAAAACTGGGAGATGAGTAGTCAGAAATTGACTGTATTTTTCTGCATTCAGATTTCCGCCGATGAAGTATGGGCCAATAAGATGATCTCCCACAATGCCGCACCACACATTGACGGTCCACGGTCGCTGATGATCCACTTGTCGTATCCAATGGGGATTTTCTTCAGCCCAATAATGAAGGTTGTGCCGGTTGATTTGGCCGCGGTTTGTGAAACTTGCTTCATCGGAGAACAGGATCGTTGAAACGAAGTCACGGTTGTTGTTGATCTGTTCTTCGGCCCAGTAATTATTAATTAAAATTATTATCATTTTTAGCGATTACAGCGCCATATATCAGGCAGACAAAAAAATAAAGTCAGTAAATTGTTCTTGGTTTTTAACGAGGAATCTGAATCTGCAATGAAAAATAGGGGTTCCCATTAAAAAAAAAACTGTTGACCTTGATTTAGCGACAACAGCGCCACCTGGGAGAAAAACAATAATACATGATTATGCCCCCCTTCGGTACGATTATTTTTCATTCAGGTCATTTCTGCGTAAAATGTTCTGTTTTTGAAATATTTTCAAAAAACATGTTAAATGCCTCAAATTTTTTTTTTTTAAATGTCTGGCAATTGTTCTTCTATTTTTTTAAGCGCTCGAGAAAAAGTCCTTTAGATAATTACAAATTTTGTTCTCGTGGAATTAGCTCAAAATGTAGTAAAGGGATGTTTGCAGATTTTAACAATATCGTGGAGTAATTTATTGTTTGAGTAAATTTAGAAAATTTCAAATGTCTGGCAATTGTTTTTATATTGTTTTAAGCTCTCGAGAAAAAGTGCAACTTTAGATACTTACAAATTTTGTTCTCGTGGAATTAGCTCAAATGTAGTGAAGAGACGTTTGCAGATTTTCACGGTATCGTGGAGTAATATATTGTTTGAGTAAATTTAGGAAATTTTAAATGTCTGGCAATTGTTTTTATATTTTTTTTAAGCGCTCGAGAATAAGTATAATTTTAGATAATTACAAATTCTGTTTCGTGGAATTATTTTGAAATATAGTGAAGGGGTGTTTCGAGATTTTTACACCATCGTGAAGTAAAATATTGTTAGAGTAGATTTGGAAAATTTAAAGTATCTGGCAATTGCTTATATATGTTTTTAAGCACTTGAGAAAAATGCAACTTTCGATAATTACAAATTTTGTTCTCGAGGGATTATCTCGAAATGTAGTTGTAGTAGGGATGTTTGAAGCTTTTACAGCATCACAGAGTGAAAGTATTTTGAAAAATAAAATCAGCCTATGTACAACTGTGTACAATTAAAATTAAAATTCAAATTTATTCACAGCAGACAAAAAAAATGATGATGTGGCTATCATGTTGCCTTTTTCGATTTAATGTTATAATAGTTATTTATATATACACTTTCATGGTTATTTTCTATTTAAATCATATTTAATATGTACATAGAGCGGTTTGCAGGAATGGGGAACTGCCGTTTGAAACGTCACATTTTTATAATGTGGAAATTATAAAATAATCGTTTATAAATTGATTAAAACCCTTGGTTTAGCTTCATTGTTTTTATTTTTCTCTTCGACTAGTTTCGACCGTTGGTTATTCTCAAGGAGATATGTACAATTTTTTTTAAGTGGTGGTATTTATACACAACTTATTATACCGAGTGTCTGTGATAAGGGGCGAACATAGGATTTTAACATGTAAAATTAAATATGTGTAATTATTAGCTCCCCTATTCATTTGAGAGAAAAATCGTAAAGGAATATTTTTCAGAGAATTAAAAATTATAAATGTATCATCCATTTAGTTTTCGTTTGTACCAGAATACACCTCAGAAATAATAAAAATAAGTTGAACAATGTACTATTTAATGAAAACCCTTACCATGAGTTTGCCATTTTAGCCATTCTAAGAAAAGCCCTAAACTCAGAAGTAAAGGGTGTCTCAGCAAAAACTTGAATTTCGAATTGCGTGCCAATTCCGTGCGTCAATTGTTGAGTCAGTCATGGTGCGTTATAGCTTGAAAATACGTTTGTTAATAGTGAAAACCCATTAAAAACATGGAGAAAATTTTACTGTGAGGATTCGCAAGTTACGTGATCATTTCGGCGCGCATAATCGACCGACGAGGCCTGCTATTGAAAATTTGATCAAGAAATTTGAGCGGACGTTTTCATTAAAATATGAAAGAAACATCATCCGTAATCAGCCACAAAGATCGGCAGAAATCGCAGCTGTGAGTGTCAGTGTGGCAGAACGACCAAACACCTCCATCTGAGATCGTTGCCAGGAATTAAACATCCATCGCAGCACCCTTCATCGAATTTTGAGAAAATATTTACATCTTCGTGCTTACAAGATCCAGCCTAGCAACCATTTTTAACCTGCAGTTTCTGTATAACTGAATAATTTTTCTTCATTTTGGATTAAATTTTCGATTTGTTTGTTAAAATTTTCAATTTTTTTGTCGGCATTTGTTTATTTTTAGGCCCGAATTTTTTATTTCTTGCCCTCAATTATTCATTTTTATGCTCGATTTTTTTGCCGGTATTTTCGAGTTTTGGATTTTTTGTACTTTATCTTGTTTTAAACATTTTTGGGTTTCTGGTTGGCAATTTATTTTGAGCTAGAGTTATTTTTGGGACTGAAAATGGCAAATTATTTTTCTTTTGCTTGATTTTTCAATTTTCTAGTTTGCATATTTTTACTTTTTAGACCAGGAATTTTATTTTTATTCTTTGCTTATATTTTAGATGTTTGGTCTGCATTTTTGATTTATTTGTGTGTTCTAACTTATAGAGTTTTTGATTTTGGTCAACTTTTTTTTAGTTTGTTGAAATTTCCTATATTTTTAAGTTTTTTAGTTTTTTTGTCTTAATTATTAATTTTAACGAGCGATTTTTTTATTGGATTACACTCTTATTGATTATTATGGGCATTTTTGTTTTGTTTTGAGGGTATTTTCGAGTTTTTGATTGTTTGCCCCTCATTTTAGATTTTTTTAACCCGGGTTATTGTTTTTATGGCCGAATTTTTTTAATTACTTTCGAGTTTAGGGTTTCAGCAATTTATTTAGGGATAAAGTTTCAATTTTTTAGTCTGCATTTTTTATTTTTTACATCAGAATATTTGGTTGTTTGCCTATATTTCAGATGTTTTCTGTGTTTTTTATTTCTTTGTTCCAAATCTTAGAGTTTTTGGACCATAAACCAAATTTTGTTTTTTTTCTGTTCTGCACTTTTTATTTTTGCCGAGAGTTTACGATTTTTGGTCTAAATTTTCGATTTTTTGCCTATATTCTTAGTTTTTTTTACCTTGATTATAAATTTCAATGAGCGAACTGTTTGGAAATTATGAAAAAAAAATGGGAACAATTTTAAGTAGTTAATTAGGGATGCTTTCCGAAAAATTAAAGAATTATTTTAATTATTTGGAGTATATCACAACACGATTCAATTTTTTAAATAGCATTTTTGTACTACCTACATATTTTTAGAGAAACGGAGTTATAAAACTTTTTTTTGTGCAAATTCCGAAATCTTATCAGCGCGCCTTCTCTAATCCCAGTGTTGCTAGATTGGGGGTTTTCTCAAAAATGGGGGTAAATTAAGGTTTTGGTGTGTATTTTGGGGAACTTCAATCGATGGGGTATTTTATTCTGGGGGGTTTTATAAAATATTTGGGAAAAATTACTCCTGGCAACACTGCTGCCTGACACCCGCATACAATCCACTAGTCGCGGGGTCTTCAGGAGATGACTGCATGTCATGCTATAGATTCCATAGGAGGGAGACAATAATTAGAAGTCATGTGGAACTTTCTTTAAAGATGCAATATACAGGGTGTCTCATTTCGAGTATACCAAACGAAAACAGGAAGTAGATAATGTTATTCTGTATAGAAAAGTTCAAATAAACATATGTCCGATTTCTTACTGTTATTGATATAAATAATCTTGAAGATTTTCCGATCTTACAAATTTTCAGTATAAATTCATTAGATTGTCATGAATTTAAACAAAAATATTTGAGCAGGTTAATGTTTAGTTGACAATTGTTTATACAATTTACTTCAATGCTGTTTTTTTCTTTCTGTTTGAATTACTTTTGTTTATGACCTAATAAAATTAAATTGATTATTGAATTCGTATTATTAAAAATGTTTGTCACTTCTCGGAAAATGGTAAAAATGACAGTATTTTTACTAGGTGTAACTGACTGCAACTGACAGGTTATATAAACGACTGTCAAATAAACATTAACCTGCTCAAATATTTTTGTTTAAATTCGTGGCAATCTTATAAATTTAAACTTCAAATTTGTTTTTATTACTATCTAAAAATCTTTAAGATTAATCTCGTAAGAAATCGGACACATGTTTATTTGAACTTTTCTATTCATAATAACATCATCTATTTTCTGTTTTCATTTGGCACACTCGAAACGATACACCCTGTATACTATAACAGATTTATTTAAATTATATTTTACCAGCCCATATCAACATATAATATTTCCAAGAAATTTTAGATTTCTACGTCAACTCCTTCAGGGTGGTTAATATTTTTGAAACGCAGGGTATAATCACAGATTTATGTTCTAAATATGAGTTTATATGACATCCGACCGATAATAAAAATATTAGCCTTTATAAAATATCGCGGAAGATAGAATTCGCGATAATAAAACGGTTCTCGTACAATCAAATTATCCAACGGCAAGCGCATGACGTAAATTTTAAACTCCCGGCGCATGCACCATATGATTCACTTATATTCCAGCGATGGTTGCGATAATTTTAAACTAGCTCTTTATCTAAGGGTTAAATACAGCGATGACAAAGATTTAATAACCACCAGAATCAACCAATTAGGGCATTGATATAAAATATGAGAAACAATTGTTATAAAGGATGGCTCCGTTTTGTATGATAGAATAAAAGTGTGCTCAAATAAGAGAAAAAAATTAGTCCACGTGGTTAATTTGCTAACGGCTGGAACGGAGTGCTCCAACTGCTCCTTGATAGTTACGCTGCTGTGACTGTAATCAGTTTTAATTCTATTTTATTTAAAAAGAAATATCAAATGCCATTTGAAAAAGTTTATTTCATTTTCAATTAAGAACACTAGAAATATACCGGAAATACGTGATAAAAATCTAATCTGGTTGATTTTCCAGGATAAAGGAAAAATATTAAAATTGACAACGTCCAGCATTCCCACTTAGTTATTATGAATGGCGTGGAGCGCTACCTGAAAACGTGCACTCTTCCTTAATTGGGTACGACTGCCTCGTCCTTAATTGGACATTACCATCCACCATTAGGTGAAGTTTCTAACTCCGCACGCTCTTCTAACTATAATACCGACGAAGTGACTACGTAAATCCATAAAGGTGTGAAACGGACATTGCCGTGCCATCTAGACCATCGCCGGGAAACTATTATCAAGCGCGCGCACCTGACAGTTACTCGCTGGAATCGGCAATAATTAAATACTATTGATTTTCAGGTCATAAATTAATTGCGAATTTTTATTAATTCACAATCGCCCCTTCGTAATTTAGAATAAGCAATAAAGGCACCGTAAGCGCCCTGAGCATTGGAAGAGAAAAGAACGTAACGTGGAGGAGTCTTAATTGATTTGTTTGCAGCTGCGGAAAGCGGGGGAAACTAATTAAGTAATCTCATTAAGGGACATTAATAACGGGCGCGTTTCAAAGATGCTATTTTATGTTTATACTTTCGCAACGTGCGCGCCTAATTCGTAATTAATTATGGCTTACATTATTCAGTTGTTTGTTGTAGGCGTTATAATACGGGTCAAATTTATGATTCAAATTCTTTTTAACATTAAGCGTAAGATTTTAATAAAAGCCGAGTGTCCATTTTACTGCCTAGGCTGTACAAGCGATACTAACAGTAAGAAATACACCACATGAATTTAACAGTACGTTTCAAATATGTATATCAAATCACAAACAGATTTGGTCAATTAACTTAACGAATTCTGCTATATTCGCAACAACACAAAATATTGCTGTAAGATCGAAGCATTCGCGACAATTAAAAATATACTCGTAAAACTTAGAACAAACCTAAACAATGGGCGCATTCGTCAGAATTTTCAACTGTTTATATTTATTTACGCTGAATATTGAACTTCGGCCATCCTGATTGTAGTGCATTGTTTGTGTACTTTTAATATAATTTAAATTAAGCTATTTAAACAGAATCATTTACTTTTGTACCTATCAGCAATTCGTGCATTTTCTCAATTTCAGTTACATGATAAATTATACTTTTTATCATAAGACTTTGGTAATCTCCATGACTTCGACAATCCCAACGCTTAATTCCAACCACAATCGATCTAATTTTCACGCTTGAGAAAATGGCAACCGCTGCACGAACTTGTTTACGATCAACAGTGCGTCCATCACAAAATACCCCAACGGTTGGCAGTAAACTCTCAACTGTTTTGTCTGATGAACGCGCCCATTGCGCCTAACGACAAACATAACAACGAACCGAATACCAAACGGAGATTGGACAATAATTTCAACAACAAACGAAATGGGTTGGGGCTGATCCCAGTTTCTTGAAAACTAACGCGGAGTATATTTATTATATTCATTATTCGATAACCACGAAGGGAAAACGAAGAAAGTCAAGAAGATTGTGGAAAACATATTTATAAATGTCCAAAGAAATACAAAAAATGTTGACAGTTTAGTAAGTGAATTAAAGTTTCAAGCTAGCTAAAAGTGGGATTTCACAAGGACAGTGTTTATCCTTCATGTTCACGGTCACCTTCACGTAAGTGTATTTTAGTGTTTATTAAACAAAATTCGCAAAAAAAGTTATGAACAGGATATTGTAGTAATAAAAACAAGAATAGGTTAGAACAGTGTTTCTCAACGTGGGCGATATCATCCCGTGATGGGCGATTATTTGGCAAACCCGCATTTGAGGTAGGCGCGTATTCAAGGGAGGGGTACTGGTGGTACTGACCCCCCCCCCCCAGAACATCAAGAGGTTTTCTTTTACTTTCTCCGTTACGAAGTACCAGAAAGTATTGTGATCGTGAACATATTTTCAATATTTTGTAAGGGAAATATCCGTTTTAAGATCCCTAGAGATGATTTCAAAGATGCAAAAAAAATTGTTTGTATCTCAAAAACGAATACAGTGTGATTAGACAGTCCGAAGAACTGAAAAGCTTTTGGTAAAATTTTGGACACCGGAAGTGGGTTTACTTAACAATTTTTTGTTTTTATATAATAAAATATGAAAAATATTTAAAAAAAACATTTAAACTAATATTGAAGACAGCAAAGAAATGAACATCTTTTGTTTGAAAACATTTTTCATAAAATTATTGTTTTTCGATAATAAAATTAATTGAACATTTTTGTCTATAATTATGGAACGGAAATAGTTACATATAATTTATACTAATAATAATTGTAGAAAATGCCAAAATGTACAAGTTTTTTCGAAATCTCTTTAATTTTTGAGTAAACTGACAGTAAAGGTGATTAAAATTTGAAGTAAATTTGTTATTTTCATCTTTCATAATTTTGACGTTTAAAATGTCAATTAATTAAAATTATAAAACAAAAATATAAAACTTTCCACACATATACAACGTGTCCACGTAAGTATGCAACATATGGGAAACTTTTTTATTATTAATTTCGCAGAAAATTTTATTCTTTATAAAAGTTGGCGCTTGATCCTAAACATACAAAAAAGACCAAACGAATGACATTCGACGCTATACAGGGTGGGGCACCGCATATGACACGGTCGTTTTATGCAAAACCATGCAACTTCGTGTTATTCTTTTCAAATGTATAGATGTGGGATCGTTGTATGCACAATTTAAAATCATTACCAGATATACAGGGTGTCCCATTAAAAAGATACCCATCAAAGTTATGGTTTTTTTAAATGGAACACCCTCATTTTTTGTCATTTTTGAATTCTAGAGAACAAATAAAGGTGAGTTACTTCAATATTCCCTATACCTATCGTTTACCGTTTTCGAAATATTTAAAGATTTGTTGAAATGCATGGTACGGGTGAAATTTTATATTTGCCTCAGTGATTGACGTTCAATCATTACAATAATTTCTATTGTTTGGTTGAAGGTTCGAACTACAGCGCCAACCATGATTTAGTATAAAAAATTATACAAAAATTATACATCCATCTTATTTGATAATCTGAAGAAGTGGAAAGCTTTTCGTAAAATTTCGTACACCGGAAGTGGGCGTTTACCTTTACTGTTTTTTGTTTTTTGCCAATATTTTCTTAAATATGAAGAATATCACAAAAACTTTGAAGACAACAAAGAAATGAACATCTTTTGCTTGAAAATATTTTTCATAAAATCATTTTTATTCGAGAAAAAATGTATCATTATGTTTTTTATTTTTGGTTTATAATTATAAAACGATAATAGTTACAGCAAATTTATGTTAATAATAATTGTAGAGAATGCTAAAATGAACAACTTATAAAGAATAAGTTTTTTGCGAAATCCCTTTACTTTTTGAGTAAACTGAGTTTTTGAATTTGAAGTATAATTTTTCCATCTTTAATAATTTTGACGTTTTAAACGTCAGTTTCATCCGAGTTTACACAACGCTCGATGTACATTTAAAATATGATTCCAATTGAAAATAAACCATGAAAACGTAAATATAAATGGCTATGATACCGTCAAGTCGGAGAAAGTAACATGATGGCTACATCACCATTTTTTATTTTAAACGTTTTTTGGCAAATATAGTTCGTCAATTGTTAACTTTTTTGTCAGATAAAATTGTTTACTTTACATTGTTTTGACAAAGTAAACTTTTCGCAAATATTTTTTTTGTTTTTAAATCTTTCGGCAATATTTAATTTCATCAAATAAAGATTTTCAACTTTCTTTGAGAACTAAATTTTAAGTATACGGTTCTTTTCCCAAATATTTTATCTAAGTTTAAACTGTTTTTGCCAAATAGATTTTGTATTTTTTCGCGTATTAAAATTTTTGGTTTCCTTTGGCAGTAAAACTTTTAAAGAATGAAATTTTGAAATTTTCAACAATTTTAACAGATTTAATTTTTCAATGTTGTTTTTGGACTTTTAACTTCTATGAACAATCCTACTTAAATTTTACTATTTTCAACTTTTTTCGAATGTATGATTTCTTAATATCGTACTTTTTATCAATTTTTTTTTATTTTCGACAGTTACAATTATTTAAGTTTTAATTTGTTTTTGTCAGAGTAATTGTTGGTATTTTTAACTTCTTGTGACAAAATGGTGTTTTATTTTTTTTTAAGTTTTCATCTTTTTTTAATGAATAAGATTTGTTTGATTTGATCAAAAAAACATATTATAGTTTTAGCGAATTCATGAATGATAATGATTTTTAATGTGTCTTTACATACCATGTATTGTTTTTAATTATGTTATATGTCCTATTTATTATTATTTTAATTATTGTATTTTATTTTAATCCAAACTGACAATGACATTTGTCTGTATAAATTTAGGAATATTATGTAGCTATCATTTATATGTATGTGTTCTGTCATTAATATCTACTAAGAGTAAATCTGTACTTACTTGTATTAGTAGCAAACATTAACGATTTAAATAAATAAATATTTATTTTTTTGTCAGATATAATTCTTACATTTTTACCTTAATTTAACAAACGATTGGAAAAAAAAATAATTTCTCAATTTTTTAAGGAAATATGTTGTCAGTATTGAACTCCTTTTTGTCAGATTTTTTTTTCTGTGATAATTCAATTTTTAATATCAAGTTTCAACTTATTTTAACAAATATGATCTTTTGACATTTACAATTTTTGGATTTTTTACAAATATTTTTTTAAAATTTGAATCCATTTTATACAAGTATCATTTGTCTCTTGTTTAATTTATTTGCCAAATGCAATTCTAAACTTTCTTCTGACAAATTATATTATTATTTTTTTTTAATTTTATAACAGATATGTGTTATCAATATTTTCTTTTCTTTTCCACTGAAATTTTAAAATTTTCAACTTGTTTTGATAATTACATTTTTAATATAAAATTTGTTAACTCAATTTAATAGGTATAATTTATCAATATTTCGACGATAAAACTTTTCACAATTTTTTTTTGTTAAATTTTTTTTGATCAATATATTTTTTTGCCAAATGATAGTTTTGGATGTTCAACTTCCTTTGATAATAAAACTTATTATTATTATTATTTAATTTGCTACTATGTTAAAAGATAGGATTATTCAATGTAAGTTTCTAAATTTGCAACTTCAATTAATAATCATTCTCTAGATAAATAAAATTCTTCAGGCTGAAAGACCGCGATGAACAGGAAAAAAATAAAATTGTTATACTGTCTATCATTCTTTTACTCACTTGTAGTTGTATTTCTGTAAATAAAGATGTTTTATATATAAAATTCTTCCATGTTCTACTTTTTAACAAATATTGTCAATTTTGAACTTCTTTTTGCCGAGTGAAATTTTTAACTTCTATTAACAATCTACTAGTGCCAAATAACATTTTTAAATTTCAACTTTTTTCAATTTTTCCAATATTTAACTTTTTCTTTATACGAAACTTTTCTAATTATACCTTTTTGGAGAATTAAACTTTTGAAAAATGATTTTTTTTTCATTTTCTATCTACAGTGGTCATGCAGAAAATTAAATTATATGCGCACTTTGTTAAATATCCAGGCCCTATTATTTGTATTTTCCTTTTTGTGTCACTGTTACTGTTCTATTGTTTTTTTAAACATTTCACGTTTATTAAAGTCTAGTTTCTATGTTAATAGTTACTCGTGTTTTTACTTCTTTACTCCACGGCATTCACAACTTAAATATATTTTTTGGTTCCCCCCCAGAACGAAAGGCTAAATGCGCTACCCAAATTTCCGCCAATCATCCTTCCTTTAAAAAAAAACAAAAAGAAAATCTAGTGAAAGAAAATTTTTCGATGTTGAAGAAGAAATTATTATTGTTTTTTTTTGTAATTAAATTGTTTAATTTGCACTATTAAAATTGATAACAATAATTGAATCTTAACCAACGAGTTTGTTTATATAAGTCGCACTATCGCTTTACAGACATTTAAAATGAGATGATTTATGAATTTATCTTATGGTGGCTGCGCCGGGAATTTACAATTTAATTCATGCGCTCGTCGCAGGAACATTCGATCTTAACCTAAACATTGCGTCAAACGATAAACATAATACCGAATACAAAGTGTTGATGGGGCGATGAACGTGTTTGAAAACAGACCAGCAAATCGTACCCATTCGTGTTCGTACGCGCGATCGATCCATCAGTTGTCGGCTTTTTTGTATACATCAAAGGGAAAGCGCGCGAATGTGAGTGCGCGCCACGAACAAATCGGCGAATGTTCTAACCCAGTCGTTCCCAATCTTTTTGGATACAACGCTCACTTTGTTGGGTCTGCTTTTTAATGCGCCCCCTTTAATTTTTAACAGCTTAAAATTACATTGCTCACACCTTAAAAACATAACCACAAACATGTGATAATAAAATGTAATTTCTTTGTGTTAATTATTGTATTAGTCTATTTGGTCTGGTCGAGGAGAAAGTATAGTCTGCTATATGGTAAGAATGGAAGGTTCCTCGCGCTCGCCTTGCGGCTCGCGCTTAGAATTTCCATTCTAACCTTGTTACAGAATATACTATTCTCCACGACTAGTGCAGAATTTAAGTATTCTGAAATCACTCACTCTTGGTATGGAACAAAATACTATGCGCTTATGCGTTTTGCTTGTAATTCATCCCATAACTAGTTATGCCATGAAAAGGTCACATTTAGAAGATAAAGTAGTAATTATTTTTTGAATAGTACTTTTGCTTAGTGTTGCCTTTTTTGGAAATTCAACAATAAGCAAATGACATACTCTTCTTAAAGTACTACCCCTGTTAAACTATTTTTTTGCAAGTACTTTTTTTAGTGTACAATATATGGCCGTTATAACTCTAAATGATACAATAACCATTACTTTTTACAGTAATATTAAATATACGCCATTATGATATCATGGCAAACCTTTATTTTTAATTCAAAATAATTGTGAGGTTTTTTTGCAATTATGTCGGTAAATCTTACAGAAACTATTGAGTTAGGTACCTTACTAAGTTTTAAAAATAATGTAAGACTCAAATATTTAGGGGAGCCGACATTAACACATTCAAAATTATACATTTAAAACTTTGTGGCCCACTTTACGATTCAACATATCGATTTTTATTCAAAAATGAGTGCTAATTCAAAATAAGCGAATTCATTACAAATTATTCAATTAACATTCTCTTCAGTTTTAGGTCATAAATATTAAACTTCAATCAAGTTCATTAAAAGGGTAAAAATGTATCCGAGTTCTGAATAAAACGAGAAAATAAAAGATCGAATTTTCTAATAGATTATTGAGGAGTTTCTCGTCTTTGCACGAAAGGGCACTTTACGGCAAACTACTCCCATATATTTACTGTCAAAATTCATTTCTAAGTTTATATGTTATAGTTATTGATTCGTAAATATTACATTAGCCCACTTTACGAACTTTAAAAAAAATATACAAACAAATAATATATCTCACTATTTTTGAGAATAGAATTAAAATTAATTAGCTTAAATTTTATTTTATGTTTACTTAGAATTGTAATGAATGTTCTGTACCTATTTTTTTTATTGACGAACCCACAATGTAAGGTATGTTCAGTGGTAATTATTTGTTTACTTACATAATAAATTGTTATTAGTATGTAATTTAATTTAAATTTTTTTCATAATTTCTTATTAGAAAAACTTTTAAAGATTTTATTGCCTTGTAATGTTGCGATTTCACCGAAAGTACAATTTGTTAGGAAAGTAGGAGTAGATAAATATTTATTAACATAAATTAGCGAAAACATCGTCGAAATTTAAGTTCCAGGTAGGCTTAAAAACGTTATTTTAAAGAGCCTATTGTTCAAATTTTCCTTTTTTTGCATCGGATCCCCTTTTCTCTGGAAGCTATTCCAAACAACCCGGTAAGGTCCCTCTTCAAAATATTAGGGCCCCGTAAAAGTAAATAGCCGAAGGCCTCGTAAGGTCTGGCGCTGCCATTCAACCCCGCAACGCCCACACAGAAAATTTGTTGCAGATGCAAGATCAATATCTTTTTGCACCTGCACTCATCACTAATTACGTGCCACTTAGGAATAAGGGGGTGAATTATTTCATAATTCCATTAGTGGTGTACTAGTTGTCCAATAAGTGTATTCTGTCCCTTAAAATTAATTCCATAATTTTTAAGTTAAAAGCGAAGCTGTACTGTGGAAACAATTCCAAAACGCGCCTGTAAGATAGCAACGACTTAATATTTAATTAATTTAATTAACTTCCGACCCTATCAAATTAGTTTCATTTTAGTATTGTTGTAAACTTTCATGGATATGAAGTGCGTACCCGAGCAGATACTTCCTTGGTTATCTGATTTTGCATTTTCAGTTGATGTCACCAGTTAGTTGAACGAGCTAAATACAAATATGCAGAAACAATATAAAGTCTTTTCAAAGCAAACTTCGGTTGTGGGAAAATCAGATTCTTATTGTTTTCTTATCCTGGCTGCTCATAAGAATTACTCTATCTTCAATAAATAGACTTTACAATCTTTACATTCAGATTTCCGTTCACGTGAACTTCAATTTCAAAACGTGGACGAGGACGTGGAGCACGTGGAAATCTGTTTATGTTTCTAAAGATAAATATCCAAATTTAATTAATTTTGTATGTAAAATAATATCTCTCTTCGGCAGTACTCTTTACTGACAGCATTTTTTTTTCTCAAAATGAATAACACGAACTCAGAAAACAGATCTATATATACTATACTAATTCGAAAAACTCTTAAGCATAGGAACAACATCACTTTCACCTGATGTTGAACTTCTTGTAAAAGAAAGGTAATCCTAAGTTTTTAATTAATTCTAGTTGTAGCACTATGTGACTATTTCTTTATTGAAGTTCATCAGTTTTATTTGTTCATTATTTTATAGCCATAAGGGGTATGCTTACATACCTGTACCTTCTCTATTTTTTCAAAATTTTTATTACTATTATTATCAATTGTTTTGTTTTTACCTGTAGCCCACATTGCATGTTTCTATTCGGTCCTCTATAAAAAGAGGTTGCCCATGCCTGCCCTAGACTATAACTCCTATTAAACAGCTTTGTATTAGGAATATATCTACACAAATCAAACTTTAAAGTCAAAGTTTTCGCGTGTAGAGTCCACTAATAAGTTTATGGTAGTCATTTTATATCCATGTAGAGGTGGAGCATATAAAGTAAACAACTATTTATGTTTGTCAACTTTCGTTGGCCGCTGGTTTCAAGATTTATTTTCACATACAATAAAGAAACATAAACAAAAGTTTAGTCCTGTTTGTTAGTCTCTAACACAGAGTAACTTATAGCTTATATCTGAAAATATTTTATAGCTCTTAATTATACCGTTTTTTTTTTATAATAACCGATAATCACTTATTCTGAACTTATTTAATATCAAATCTTTTAATTTTATGAAAAATAAACACTGTTTCAATAAAATATTAAAGTTCATATATTTCATATTTCAACTTTTAAAAACACAGTACATTGTTGCTTTTACACTGTGAGTAATTTTCAGTGTGAGAAATTTTCGTGTGAGCAATTATCACTGTGCGGAGATTTCGCTGTGCGCAGTTTTCTGTGCGCATTTTTCGCGCGAGTATTTTTCCTGTGCGTATATGTCTGGTCACGCCTTTAACAACACTATGTATCTTAACGCAATTAGTTGCTATGGGTGGCGTACAAACATTATTTCGCGGTTTTCACTAAACATTCTTTTAATAAAAAAAAAATTAAAATAGGATAAAATAAACCGTGTTACGACACACGTAATGTTATTTATTTTTACGTCGCTCGTGCTTTCAAACTATTCTCTCGTAATGCAAAAACCTTCATAACGTTAGTTGTATGGTAAATTACTATTTTTTAATTGCACAGCAAATATACTTTTTGTTTGAAAAATAGTGCCACCCTTAATTCGAACCCGAATTACATATATAAAGGGTGGGCCAAATAGCAGTTTCTTTTTAAGAATTAAAAAAAATGATGAAGAACCAATTTTTTTTTGTATATTATTGGTTTTTTCGAAAGAGTAAACATTCCCATTATTTATGGAACATGATTTCTTTCATGTGGCTGCCTCGGCTGGCTTCGCAATAGCGCATCCTGTCAACTCAATTTTCCAAGACCTTGGTGACGGTTTCTGGCTCTATCTCAGGAATGGCTTGCTCGATATTCGTCTTAAGGGCCTGGATCGTTAATGTATTGTTCGCATAACATGGGTCCTTCTCGGCACCAAAAAAAGTGTCTAGAGGTGTCATATCGCAGCTCCGAGGTGGCCAATAGACATCGCTGAGACGGCTGATAACACGATTACCGAACTTAGCGCGCAAAAGATCGATTGTGACATGGGCTGTGTTGCATTGCGCGCCATCCTGCTAAAACCATGGCTCGTCCAAGTACGTTTCTTCATGGATGTATCGTGCCTCTGTAGCGCTCAGCGTTTCCAGCAGCATTTTCAAAGAAAAATGGGCCAATGGTGCCACCACTCCAAAATCTGCACCTAACTGTCACTCTCTGGAGATGCATTGGCTTCTCGACGATCACGTGAGGCTTTTCGGATCCCCAGATGCGGCAGTTTTGCTTGTTAACATAACCGCCGAAATTTCGGTTAAAACTTCTTTTCAATTTGGGCAACACAGCATTGATTTTGGAAATAAGTTTGCATTATTTCCCAACGTTGTTCAATCATAAAGCGATTCATTTCATTCCGCGGAGATATGATACTGACTTTCTGTCAAGATTTCGAGCGGGAAAGAGCCGTCACTATCCAAATAACATATATTTTAAAAAGAAACCACTATTTGGCCACCCCATTATAAGTTTGTATTTTTTTCAACAAATGTACTTGTTAATGATATTTGTTAATATTAGTCGATTGTGACGTAAAAATCAACAATATACAGTGACAAAAAACATAGAAAATTGTATTTCATTTATCCCTAAAAATAAAGTTCCACATAGTAACTGCGCCACCATCCTGTTTCATAGATTAATACAATACAATAACAATAAAATTAAACGATACGGTAGCTGAGTGTTCACGGAGAAGTTAAAAATAGATCTGGATAGTGAAAAGGTTAGAAACTGTTATCGTTAGGCGGCGCGCCTAAAACAATATAAAATCAGCTGCAAAGCCACATATATACTGGTAAATATTAAAGAAATATCCAACGCAGGCATTTGTGTGATTTTCTAAAATTTAGAATAATATTTATAATTAAAACAGTCAGAATTTCTCTTCCGGATTGTAAACTGCACCTATCTTAAAAATTGTAATTAGTTAAAATTCTTATGATGAACATTAAAGAAAAGTTCTAACTAAGGCGTATACAGGGTGGTGCATCACAGAGGTAACAAGCGACTTCGTTGTGTTACGCGGCATTTTTGTAAAAATCACCGAGACAGGTCGATTTTTGTTTCAAACATAACTTTTGATGACATTTCCAACTTCATAACTTTAACCCCATAGGCACCTCTAACTTCACCCCCCGATTTTAAATAGGGAAAGTGGGTTGAGGATATATCTTTGAAAATCACTTTGGATTCTGAATACAACGGTGTCATTTGTTTTCGTTTTATTGATTCCTGAGGCAACGGCAACAATTAGAAATTTCGTTTGAGGTAACAAGCTTTGTGCATGTATCTCAACAACATTATACATTTCTTGCTGAAAAGCTTATTCAAAATCAATTTGGTTTTTGTAAATGTAACAATTTTCAATAAAGATATGGATTTTTGAAGATTTTCGTTTTAATTTTTTGAGCACTTGAATGAAAACATCGCAGAAAAAAATATAAAACGCGTAGAAAAAAATCCTTAAAACAATATCCTTAATGGTCGAAGTATCGCTTATACAAAATCAATTTGGTTTTTGCAAATTCAAAATTTTTAACGGAGATACAGATTTTTGAAAAATTTATTTTTATTTTTTTAAGCACCTAAATGAAAACTTCGCAGAAAAAAATAAAACGCGCAGACAAAATTCAATAAAAAATTATTCTCAGCGGTCGAAGTATCGCTTATTCAAAATCAATTTGGTTTTTGTAAATTCAACAATTTTTAATAGAGATATGAATTTTTAAAAATTTTAGTTTTATTTTTTGAGCATTTAAATAAAAACATCGCAGAAAAAATATAAAACACTCAGAGAAATGTCCATAAAAAATCATCCTCAATGGTCAAAGTAAGGTAATTTAAAATCAATTCGGTTTTTGTAAATTCGACAATTTTCAATAGAGGATTTTTGAAGATTTTCGTTTTAATTTTTTCAGCACTTGAATGAAAACGTCGCAGAAAAAAATATAAAACGCGTAGAAAGAAATCCTTAAAACAATATTCTCAATGGTCGAAGTATCGCTTATTCAAAATTAATTTGGTTTTTGTAAATTCAACAATTTTTAATGAAGATATAAATTTTTGAAAATTTTAGTTTAATTTTTTAAGCACTTGAATGAAAACATCGCAGAGAAAATATAAATAAAACACGCAGACAAAATTCCATAAAAAATCATCCTCATTGGCAAAAGTATAGCTAATTCAAAATCAGTTCGGTTTTTGTAAATTCAAGAGATATGGATTTTGAGATTGTTGTTTTAATTTTTTGAGTACCTGAACAAGGAGCATTTGAAAATTTTCGCAGTTTGGTAAATTTTTTAAATTGGTTTTTATTTATTTTTTTCCAGTTCATGACGTTTGCATTTTTAAAATTAGTTTCGTGGTATTATTTTAAAATGTATATTTAGATATTTGCACTGAATCTTAAATTAAAATGAATTTTGAATCATTTTGGGTTTATTAGGTCGTCGCACTCACTTTTAATCACAGCGTGTTTGTGGTTTAATTCCATGCTGAGTAAGATAATTTTTTTCTTTTTTATAAAATCTCAATTAATTAATTAATAATTGTTAGTACATAAGTTGTAATTTATTTCATTTCATATGGTATACTATGGCATTTTATAAATATTTGCCTTTTTTATTATTTATTCAAAATTTAAACCCAAGACCCTGCAAAAATGGGAGAATAAAGTAATGAATATTAAATAACATTTAGAAATGCCACCTTGTACTGTCTTCTTACAATTATATTTTAAGTAACAGTCACAGTTTAAGTAGCGATCACAGTTTGTCACAGTTTAAATAGCAGTGATTTTAAGTAGCAGTGATTTAATGTAGGAGTGATTTAAAGTAGCAGTGATTTTAAGTAACAGTGATTTTAAGTAGCAATAATATTAAGTAGCAGTGATTTTAAGTAGCAGTGATTTTAAGCAGAAGTGATTTTAAGTTGCAGTGATTTTAAGTAACACTGATTTTAAGTAGCAGTGAAATTTGCCTATTCGTAACAGTACCGACCTGTGATTTTTCAATACCGGTGAAAAATCACAATACGTGAAATATTGCCCATCCCTAATGTGTACGGAGTTGGAAAATTTTTGTCGACTCGATCGACCATAAAGATAAAAAAAAATGGATTAATTCCCTATGCAGGACTCAAAGAACGAAGTTCCTACGAAGATTTGGTACCAAGTTATGGGTGTTTGAAAAAAAAGTTCATTGTTAGGTTTTTCGCACATAACTCGCCGACTTTTAAACCAATTTTGATGATTCTTTCGGGAAAAAATCCCATTTTGGCTCTACTTTAAGGGGGTAAACTCAGATTGGGATGAACCCTTCAACCCACGAACAAAAAAAAAACACGTTTTTTGACAAAAAAACGTTCAACTTTGGCAACGACTTGGAAAAAATGTGTCGGCTCGATTTACCAAAAGGGCATTGAAATGTGTTCAATTACCTGTGCAGGACTCAAAAAACAAAGTTCCTACGACGATTTGGCACAAAGTTATGGGTGTTTGAAAAAAGTGCATTTTGAATATCTTTTGTTTATTCTTTTTTTATTCAAAAATATAAGCGCGAATCCTAGCAATAATTTCACTTTAACTACGTTGACTTTTCAGACATTTTTATCCAACTAAATTTTACTCGAAAGTGATAATAGTTTGCGCAACACGATTAAAAAGTTTTAATTTTCGAATTATTAACATTTTCGAATTTTCTTTGCGAACGCGTCACGGGTTCCAAACATATAATTTGGAAACGTTATTTAGAACCTAGAAAAGGTTTGATGGATCGTTAGATTTTTGCGGTTGAAACGCAAACACCTAGGCAATTTTATGTTCTTCATCCAAACCATTTCACAGTGTTTTTCTAAGTGTTGAAATTGCACTTGTTGTTTTTGAAAATCCAAATTTTACAAGCGTGCAACTTCTAAATCCTTTATCGGATTTTTGTAATTAAAACGTCAAATTCTAGCGAACTTTACGTTCTTTAAAAAAAGTAGTGAAACACTTTTTAGTAATTTTTTTGAAAGTCTTGAAAATGCATTTTTTCGCTGTGAGCTGGTAATTTCTGAAAATCCAAATTTTATAAGCGCGTAACATCTGAATCCTACGACGGATTTTTGCAATTGAAACGTAAACATCTAAGCAATTTTATATCCTTTAAAAAAGCATCGAAACCACTTTACAGTATTTTTTAATAAGTCTTGAAATTGCAGTTGTTTCGCGGAACAAGTTATTTTTGAAAATCCAAATTTTACAAGCGCGCAACTTCTGAACACTTACAATATGAAACGTCAAATTCTAGCGAATTTTACGTTCTTTAAAAAAGTAGTGAAACACTGTAATAATTTTTTTGAAAGTCTTGAAATTTAATTTTTTCGCTGTGAGCTGGTAATTTCCGACAATCCAAATTTTATAAGCTTATAACATCTGAATTCTACGACGGATTTTTGCAACTGAAACGTAAAAATCTAGGCAATTTTATGTTCTTAAAAAACAACATCCAAACCATTTTACAGTGTTTTTTTAAGTGTTGAAATTGTAGTTGTTTTGCGGAGCAAATTTTTGAAAATAGCAACTTCTGTATCCTTCGTCGGATTTTTGCAATTGAAACATCAAAATTTAGCGAATTTTGTGTTCTTTAAAAAAGCATCCAAGCACTTTGTAGTAATTTTTTTGAATGTTGAAGTTGCAGTTTTTTCGCTGTGAATCCAAATTTTACAAACGTGCAACTTCTGAATCCTTTGTCGGATTTTTGCAATTAAAACGCCGAGTCAATTTTCTTTCTTTAAAAAGGATTCAAACACTTTGTAGTAATTGCTTTGAAAATGTTGTAATCGCATTTTTCACTGCGAGCTAGGAATTTCTAAAAATCCTAATTTTGAAAGCTCGTTACATCTGAAACCTACGATTTTTGTAATTGAAACGTAAAATTCTAGACAATTTTACATCTTTAAAAAAATCTTCAAAACCATTTTACAGTGTTGAAATTGCGGAGCGTTATTTTTGAAAATCCAAATTTTACAAGCGTGCAACTTCTAAATCCTTTGTCGGATTTTTGTAATTAAAACGTCAAATTCTAGCGAATTTTACGTTCTTTAAAAAAGTAGTGAAACACTTTGTAGTATTTTTTTTTAAAGTCTTGAAAATGCATTTGTTCGCTGTGAGCTGGTAATTTCTGAAAATCCAAATTTTATAAGCGCGTAACATCTGAATCCTACGACGGATTTTTGCAATTGAAACGTAAACATCTAAGCAATTTTATATCCTTTAAAAAAAGGATCGAAATGCTTTACAGTATTTTTTAGTAAGTGTTGAAATTGCAGTTGTTTCGCGGAACAAGTTATTTTTGAAAATCCAAATTTTATAAGCGCGCAACTTCTGAATACTTTGTCGGATTTTTACAACCGAAAAGTCAAATTCTAGCGAATTTTACGTTCTTTAAAAAAGTAGTGAAACACTTTCTAATAATTTAAGCGCGTAACATCTGAATCCTACGACGGATTTTTGCAATTGAAACGTAAACATCTAAGCAATTATATACCCTTAAAAAAAGCATCGAAACCACTTTACAGTATTTTTTAATAAGTGTTGAAATTGTAGCTGTTTCGCGAAGCAAATTATTTTTAAAATTCAAATTTTACAAGCATGCAATTTCTGAATCCTTTGTTGGATTTTTGCAATTGAAACTTCAAAATCTAGACAATTTTATGTTCTTTAAAAAAAAACATCCAAACACTATAGTAATTTTTTGGGTGTTCAAATTTTAGTTTTTTTTTTCGCTGTGAGCGAAATTAGAACCATCTGCGACCAAAACATTTTTTTTTGTTTTTTTTTTCAGTATGTTATTTGCAAAGAAAGTTTAACCTAACACAGTCGCTAATTTAATCACTTAAACAATTTGACATTGTTAAAATAATTCGTTTAAGCTATTTAGACAAATTATTTTGACCCGAAAAAGCAAAAAAAAAATTTTGTTAAAATAATATTTTCTGAGAGTTTAATAGTTTTGCAATAATATGTAACTAAATTCATGCTATTATTGTTAGCCTATTAAATGGCTATCGACCAAATTATGGAAAGATCGATTTAACTTTTTTATACCACTTTTATTTAACTTTACGTGACTAGTTTCAATTACTCGGTAATCATTCTCAAACTAAGTACTTAAAATACCAGTCACGTAAAGTGAACGCCTCCAAGATTCAAGCATGAAAAGATTTTTCCAACTTTCTGCCAAACCCTGCGAATATATTACGCAATCAATTCTTTTTACAGATTTGATATTTGATTTTGACAGTTAAATGCGTTTTCAATTCTTAACTGGCTATCCATCCCCTGGCCTTTCATCCAGTTAATTTACAGTAGCTATGGATATGAATGATCGTGAAATGATAAGATGGATTCATAAATTATTTCGTGATAGTTGGATAAAAGACACATAGATATTTATGGATGCCTAGGATATATTGCAAGCAAATTTTACCGATTACTTATATATTTTTCTATTAAAGTAAGCTTATGATTGGTATTAAATTAATATATAGACTTTTAAGAACACGTAGAAATTTATATAAATGCGATTATATTGACGTAATATCAGTTATTCAAAAACATTACCCACAAAATCATATAACCAAACGAATACCCAATTAAACTATGCAAACAAATCTATTCACAAATATTAACAACTGTAATTGCTTAAATAAACTGTATATCAATTCCGCGTTCAAATAGTTGTATGGTAATTATTCAAAGCTAAAAATTAACACAAAATGTTTATAAATTAAATATGAAACTCACCTCTATTCCAAAATTACCGTAATTTTCGGATGCATCAGCGCAATCAAACATCCTGGATTAACTGCACTGTCGTTAAAGTCACTTGGTAGTTAACACTACTAGAAAATAAAACCAGTAATTGCACTATTTTAACAACACTATGCACACTTAATAACGGTCAATTGATTACTGGCGGTATCAACGCAGATTTGCTTGACCCCCAAAAAGGTGGCCCGGCAAGGTGATACGCGCGAGAAAAAACAAATGATTTCGGAAGGTTATCAGTTCGGCGTTCTAATTCCGTTAGTGTGAGGTGTAAATTCGTGTCGTGTGGTTTGATAGTGAAAACGTGAATTAAGTGAATCGTTTAAATTTAAAGTTCAGTAATTGCGAAAGCTCAGGGATTAACGAGACGACGAATCTAAAATGGAAATTAAAGGTTAGTGTATTAAAATATTTAACACTGTTTGTTAATTATTTATTACAATTTTAATCGTTAGATGTTTCGTCCGAACTGACACCCACGCTAGGCCTTTATTAAAATGTTAATACGCAGGATTAATAGTTATTTATTATACGAATGTGGAATGTACGTAATTAGTCCCGCAAGAAAAAGTCATTTTCTGAAGGGACTAATGAAGAATTCCACATGAGTATAATATAAAATTTTATCCAAAATCGTCTGTAATTGCATTAAATATTGAAATAATTTTGACAAGAAATTTTGACGTAAGTGGTGTCAATAGAATAGAATAGAATATTTATTGGTGACAACAACTACATTAGAGTCTTTCACAAGTCAACTGTTATTATAGTATACTTACAACATTGTTCTTAAATTTAAAAATATAACTATAATATTTAACCATCGGACAATTTTACAGTAAGACAATTTCAATTTGAAATATTTCAAAAATCCTATGAAGGATCTATGCATTCGTTGAGAGAAACTTATTCTCTCACTAGGGGATAATGAGCAACATTACATGGCTCAAATGACCACTGTAATTCGATTATTACACCCGATTTTTGAAAAAAAACATTTATTTTATGTAGGAAGCTTCTACTGCAATATACATATTCTTATATGATCAATGAAACACCAACGTTGTATACCTGCAGTCAATTAATAAGCAGATATGTTATACAAAGTTAAAAAGTGTTTTATTGATCAAATTTATTTTGGAGGTTTTTGATTTACAAAAATTCACAATTTTTGATTCCGTAAAACGATTTTGTTGAATAAATCGGTAAAATTTATAGAAATTGCTGGTGATGGTATTTTATAAAAATTCATAAAACACACAGAATTACACATGTTCCATGCTCGCGACAAAATTATACATTTCACTTGAGATTGCAATTTTCATAAACAGATAACTTTTCATTGATTGAAATACGGTAGCCGATTATAACTAGAAATATGCAGCAATTCATTTTTCTTTTTTTAAGTTTTAAGCAACGTTTTTCACAAGCAAAAATCGTTTTTTTTTCTAAAATTTTCAAACTGACTTTTTCGCTATTTTTTGCAATCGATTTTTCTCGTTCTTCTGATGAAAAACAATGCACATTTTAATGGTTTAGAATGATTATTAAAAATGTTGATGTGGTCATTATTTAACTTTCTCCGATTTTACGCTATAAAAGGAATTTTTATATTTTGCATATCGATTTTTTTTCGAAAAATACTGAGATTTCGAATAAAATATTACAACATTTTCTATATTTTTTGTTAATTATATCTTGACTATTATCGTTTCATAATTATAAACCAAAAACATAAATAAAATTAATACATTCTTATTTCGAAAACAATGATATGAAAAATATTTTCAAATTAAAAAAATTGACATAACCTCACTTATTACAGATTTATTAAATACAAATAATAAAGACGAAAAATAGCCTGAATATATGCATAAGTTATTTGTTTGTAGTCTTAGTAAGACTTAATATTGCAGAGTCACGAACAAGCTGAATATTCATATATTCAGGCTATTTTTCGTCTTTATTATTTGTATCAGACAAAAGATGTTCATTTCTTAATTGTCGTCAATATTTCTTTAAATGTTTTTGTCATAATTGCCGTCTTTGAAAAATTTTTGGAAAAAAAAACGGTCAAGGTTTCGGCGTACGAAATATTACCAAAAGTTTTTCAGTTCTTCGGATTGTCAAAGAAGACTTATGCTCCAAGTTTCAGTTTAATTTCTGTATTAGTAAAATTATGAAAAATGGAAATATCAAATTATACATAATGCGTCTGCAGATGGCTATTTACTTAATTACTTAATTTTTACATATTTTATGGCTTTTTTTTATAGTTTAAAGTTTTCAAATTCAACTTAGTTTAATTTTCAAGTTAGTCCTTTGGGTACAAATAAACGATCTTAAACCAATGTTATTGATCTAGTAGTACTAGTAATAACATGCAAATTTCTTTTTTATCATTCATTATCCGTCGTGGCATTAGCCAGGGAAGTAGTTGTTTCAATAAGTTATTTGTTTGTAGTGCAAATAAGCAGAGTTGCGAACAGGTTGAATATTGAACATTAAATATTGTTCCCTCATCAGAACACCTACAGACCGGTTTCGACCTTTCAGGTCTCATCAGTGTAGTTAGTTGCTGATGGGGAAACGGAGATTACTATTGGAATATAAATACCTACACTGATGAGACCATTAAAGGTCGAAACCGGTCTGTAGGTGTTCTGATGGGGGAACAATATTTATTGTTCACATTAATATTGTTATATTTGCCGCCGCTGGCAATGTCCATATCTTGTCGGTGTTAAAGCCACCCGGATTTGGTTCAGTACAGCATTCAGGCAATAGATTCCGCCACTTTGGCGTTTCTACCTTTAGGTTGAATATTCATATATTCAGACTACTTTTCGTCTATATCTAATGTATCAAATTCTAATAGCCAGTTTACTCAAAAACTGGAGATTTCGAAAAAAATTGTTCATTTTAGTATTTTCTACAATTATTATTCACATCAGTTTAATGTAACTATTATCGTTTCATAATTATAAACCAAAACAAAAATAAAATCAATACATTTTTTTCCGAAAAACAATGATATGGAAAATACTTTCAAACGAAAGATGTTCATTTTTAATTGTCTTCAATATTTGTTTGTTTTTTGTCATATTTGGCATATTTAAAAAAATTATTGAAAAAACAATACAGTTAAGGTACACCAAAAAAACATTTTTTTTCGAAAATCCATTTAAAAATGTGTGCATTTTCGAAAACTAAAGAGATTCTGAAACAATTTGTTATCTGAATGTGAGTTTTGGGAAACTATATCCTGGCTTCTCATGCTTTTTTTTAATTAACGAGTTAATTTAAAAACATAATTCGCTTAAAAATTAAAATAATTTCGAAAACCAAAGTAATTTTGAAATGGAAATCTTTACTGAATTCCACAGAATTTTTGTGGGATTTCATCGTTATTTTTTTTTTATAATTCTTAAGCGTCGTTACTTCCCACAGTGGTTGACAAAACATTTAAAAAATCCATAAAATTGTTTGAAAATCGATATGTTCTCGTGGGGCCGCGGTGGCCTAGTGGGTAGCGTTCCTGCTTCTGGGCCTCGTTGTCGTGGGTTCGAATCCCATCCGTGCGGTCACTTTTTCGGAACGAAGAAGTAATTATCGTTAGTGGCCGAATAGTACATGCTTACGCCAATTCCAAATCATCCGCACTTCCACAACTCGAATTCCCGTCAACCATCCTTCCTTTTAAATAAAAAAAATAAAAAAAAGATATATTCTCTAATACTAATGTTATTTATAAGAAAAAATAACATGTTTTTAAAAGAAATTAACGTTTTGCAAAATATTATCACCAGGCACACTATTTTTCGATTTTTTTTTAAAGGAAATTTTTCGAAAATCCATAATTTATCTAAAAATGTGTGCAATTTCAAAAACTTATAAGAAAAAATAACATATTTTTAAAGCAAATTAACGTTTTGCAAAATATCATGACCTTTTAGAGAAAAAAATTATTAAATTATTTTTCATTTTGGGTTTGTAATTATGAAACGATAATAATACATCGAATTTAGATGAATAATAATTGTAGAGAATGCCAAAATGAACAACTTATAAAAAATAAGTATTTTCGAAATCTCTTTAGTTTTAGTGTAAACTGACCATTAGTATTTGAAGTAAAATTTGTCATTTTCATCTTTCCTAATTTTGACGTTTTAAACGTCAGTTTTATCTAAAATATAAATATGATCTAA
The DNA here is from genome assembly GCA_910593695.2 of Ocypus olens. Classification (NCBI taxonomy): domain Eukaryota; kingdom Metazoa; phylum Arthropoda; class Insecta; order Coleoptera; family Staphylinidae; genus Ocypus; species Ocypus olens. The sequence continues at coordinate 40,651,375 of OU343049.1, forward strand.
ATTAAAAATAAACCATAAAATGAAACTTTAAACGCGTTTTTCTCAAAACCGCATTTTCAACACGGTGACCACAATATCTCGAAAACTACTGTACCGATCTTTTTCACACTTGGCACGTTTATTTGAGATATAATAGGCCAGTGATTGAACGAAGGCATTTGTTTTCCGACGTATAGTTTATTTTTTCTTGGCGAAAATCGAGCAATATTTTCATGAAAAATCAAAATTTTAACTTCGAAAGTCAGCTATTTTGTCCCTGATAATCCAAATCCGAGTAGCATTGGTCACCGCAAAACCTGTTTTTTTTTTCAACGGCCTTCAGGAGGATGAACATATTTTTTTTTATTACTAACATTTGTTTTATAAAATTTATGTTACATTCAATAAAATACGTGCTACCACATAGAGCAACTCAATTTTAAACAAGTTTTATATTTTATGCAAAAAGAATTCCCAAAAATCACCTATTTTTCGGCTTCCTGACTTGGCATAACCCATTTTATTCCCTGAAAATTACCTTAAAATTGTTTCTTTCAGATATATTAACAAGATTTTCTTTGTATTTTTTTTTATGAACGGAATTTGACATTTTCTCAAAGTCTTCTGTTTTTGCGAAGTTGTTTTAAAATTGCTTTGTTTGGAATTACTTTTAGGACATCTTAGATAAAATAGTTTTCAGAATACCGAGTGTAACTGAAATCTGGTAGATCCCAAATATAATAAATATAATTTGCATATTTACATACCGGGTGACCCAGGGATCTGTAAAAGCCCCATAACTTATTTGCTATTTGAGATATCGACTTCTAGTTTTCTAGAACTGGTACCCACACTTATTCTACATATTTTAAAAATATGTATGTTTTTGTACAGGGTGTCCCAATATACATAACAGAACAAAGTTATGTTTTTTTAAGTGGAACACCTTATATTTTATACTTTATTTTCAACCCTCTTGAGAAGCTGATAAAAATAGTATAAGATAGTATGGGTCTATTATGGACGGTTGGTTAGTTATGGGCAAATTTGTGGCAAAAACCTGTGTATATTGGGAACATTGCAGAAGCGTTCCTAGCAAAGATAGCATCATTATTTATACACTAGAAAATTTCCCACATCGTAAAGAATAATACACATCGGCTTTGGTTCTCTTTTATTTATAGTGTTATACAGGGTGTCAACATACACAAAACAATGGATAACTATTTTTTTTCAAATGGAACACCCTATATAAGTTGCCACCAATCTATGGCATTTTTAATAAGCTTTCCAATGATATACAGTTTGTATAACAAAATATTAAGGATTCTTGAGATTAATCCATAAAAACATATTTGTTTTTTGTTAACTTCTGCTGATTTTTGGATTTTCAGCCAAAACTATGCATTTTCAGAAAAAAATATAAGAGACCAAAGTTGTAGAGCGAAAAATTTTCGATCGACATAGGTCTTTCAACTTTTCCGATAATGCGTGCATTGCCCGCCAGAGCGCGCAAAATCGTGACCGTATATGCATTTTAGCGTATTTCTCAAATTTTTTATTAATAAATTGCACTATACTTTATTTTCTACACCCTCTAGCGGAAAAACGGGAAATTATAGGGAAATTAAAATGGCCCATATCGACTGAAAATATTCCGCTCTACAACTCTTAATAGAAGCAATTTTTGCCAAAAATGCATAGTTTTCCCTAAAAATGCAAATTGAAATGTATATATCAATTTTTGCGTTTTTCAATGTTTTTTTTTGCATTTTTAGCGAAAATTATGCATTTTGGGCAAAAATTGCTTCTTTTAAGAGTTGTAGAGCGGAATATTTTCAATCGATGTAGGTCATTTGAATAATTCTATAATTACCCGTTTTTCTGCCAGAGAACGTGGAAAATAAAGTATAGTGCAATTAATTAACAAAAAATTTGAGAAAAACGCTAAAATGCATATACGGTCACGATTATGCGCGCTCTGGCGGGCAATGCACGCATTATCGTGAAATACATTACATATATAGTATACACAGTAATGTTTTATTTATATACAAGTTTGTTAGTATGTCTCTGTCTGGGCTATCGACCTTAGGTCTTTTTGCCCTAAAAATACACATTTTTGCATGAAAGTCAATTTTCAGTCGTCATTTGTTTTTGGGTAATGACGTCATCCATTTTGTTTTTAAATAGCAACCCCCTATTTTTATAGTGCGTAGTTGCGCCGTCTTGCTGAAACCATATTGTATGTATGGAAGGTCAAGATCATTTTTGTTTGGAAAAAAAGCGCTGGAACAAGTTCATTTTACAAAAACTCTAGATATCAAGTTCTCACCTTCAATTGTCATTTACTCGAAAAATGTCTTATGTAAAATGGAAATATTTGTATACTGCCAGTTCGACAATAAAAAGATCTCTCAAAATCAAGAACAAAAATAGGGGGTTGCCATTTAAAAAGAAAATGGATGACGTCATTACTCAAAAACAAATGACGGCTGAAAATCGACTTTCATGCAAAAATGTGTATTTTTTAAAAGAAAATCGATGTGTTCGAGGATTTTTCCAAAAATATATAATATACTATATTCCATACTTTGGGCGCGCACGGTATATGTAAAAATGCGAATGATATTTGGGGTCTACCAGAATTCAGTTACACCTGGTATACTGTTTTTTTTAAGAAGACATTTAATATTAATTTTAATTAAATCGTTTTTTTTCCGAAATGTTTTGTTGTTTTATTTTAAACAGAATTGAATGTTTTTACAAAAGCCATTAATTTTAAGAATTTAAGAATTTGCTCTTTAATTGTCTTGTTCGGGATCATTTTTAGCACCTTCTAAACAAAATGGTTTTCAAAATTTACTTTTGAAATTCTTTTGAAAGTTCAAAAAATTTTCCTTAGAAATATTTACAAAAATTAGATACATTTTGTATTATTATTATTTTTTCTATCTACTTTAAAAACATGGGTTTTTGTTAATTATAATGTATTTTATGTGGTGAATAAAAGGATTTGATTTAATTATTAATTAAAAAAAATCGATTGAGATAAAATATTTTTAAAGGAGGGAGAGAGAGAGAACATATTTATTCAATAACTATATAAATATATAATACATTAAAGTTCTTGTATCTAAAAAGTTTTATTTCATATATTGTTACTGAACGAGCTATCGATCAAGGTCTTTTAAAGAAATATTTCAGAAATATTTTTTTCTACTTTGGTTTAACAATTTTGCTATATCAAAAATAGTTTAATAATGAGATTTTTTATTTTACAGTTTTGCTCATTATTAAACTATTTGTGGTAACATTTAGTTGTTGCGATTGGCAGTACTTAAACGTGACATATGTCGACATCAAAATGTAAAATTGCCGTTAATTCATAGAATAATTGGAACCGTCCAATTCGTTACACACTGAATATGTTCGAATGCATATTGGGGAGTTCGCCACTAGTACCACTAAGGTTGAAGAAAATGGAGGCGTCATATTGTTCACTTTTTATCCGCGTGGAAAATGTAGGAACTCGGTGACAATGGTCGGACGTATGAATTCAATTAGCTCTCGGTGACGATGTTTAGGCAACATAACATACACAGAGGAAAGCTTGTAATTTATTATATGTATTATCACTTTGTTTGCAAAACGAATATCACGGAAGAAACAGCGACAGTATAATGCATGTTTCATTCGCGGCGAAAAAGAGCCGCTTGAGTCGGTGTGTTAATTCGGTGTGGATTTTTAATTAGCGTCGATAGATGCCTGACACGAGGAACGAGAAACAAATGTAAACATAACCTTAAATTTCGATTATCATTTAGCCGTTGCATTATTTTATAAGCTTAAATTGGTTACAACTTACGTGGAAATAGTTTGTTTATCGCACCCTTGGCAAGCATCCTTATTTTTGGAGGTGTGTAAGTAATATTCTTGATTTAATATGTTTTAAAATTAACTATTTAAATCGCCGTAGAAATACGTATGTCAAATATTAAATTCGTTCGAAAGGATCAAATGTTTTTAGTGCTGCCAAATGTTAAAAGATAAAACTCACTAGGTTTAATTATACAGGGTGTTTCAGAGCTCTGGGATCGGTCAATCACGTGCTTATTTGTCAAAATTTTGAAAAATGTTTTATATAAAAGTTGTGCAGAATAGTGAGCTGCACGCCCTAAAAATATTTAAATTTATACAGGGTGTCTCATAACAAAGTTACAGACCAAACTTATGTTTTTTTAAATGGAACACCCTGTATATTTTAACATTTTTGGATTCCTCGTTCCTTGGAGATTAACATGACTTAGGTTGTGGGGATTGAAACTGGGCCGTTTTTGTGTTATTCAGTTGTTTATACAAAAATTTGAACAAAATTGTTAAAGTGCTTCCCTAAAACTAATAAAGATAGTTCATTCTAATTTAGTGGTAAAGTTTAGTTGAACTTTAGTCTTCAAAATTACTATATCATCCAAAACATAACTCAGCGTATTATACAGGGTGATAGTTATTCGCAAACTGCACAATTTCTTCATTTTTTTAAATGGAACACCCTATATATTTTTTCATAATTTGAAAGTCTATTGAGTAAGCTTTCGTTTCATATTAGGTTTGATAGTGACTCGAGTATTTCAGAATTCGTTCGTAAGTTGCAAGTTTCGGTTGAGAAGGATCCGTTTATAAGCGTTGTGTTTGCCTACAAAATTGTATTTTATGTTTTTGAGACATGTATTCAAATCTTGTATCCTACCATATTTCAACAAAATCTGGATGCATTATTCCCAATAAGTTATACAAACAATTATGTTTCAATACAGATAGAGAACTATAGTAAAAACTTATAAATCAACTTAAATAACAAAACAATTTAATAACATAAGTATATAAAATGAAAAATAACAATTTAAAGAAGTTTACAACATGTTTTCAAAATTTCGACCATTCTGATTTAAACAAATTCTGAGACGTTCGACGAACGATTTGTGAACTGCAACTAAAACTTGTGGCGTTACTGCAGAAAAAGCATTCCTAATTCGTATTCGCATATCTTCTGCTATAGTCGGTGGTATACGGAACACCATGTCCTTGATATAGCCCCATAGAAAAAAATCTAATTTCGTGAGGTCCGGCGACCTAGGTGGCCATAGTACAGGTCCGCCGCGACCTATCCACTTATTAGGGTAACGGTCATTCAAAAATTGTCGTACACTGCGAGCAAAATGTGGTGGTGCACCATCCAACTGGATCCATCTCTTACTACGTTGCGTGGTACGTCAAGTAGGTACTCATTTAAATGATTCCTAAGAAATTCTTCAAACATTTCTCCATTCAGGTTGCCTTCAAAGAAGTGTGGTCCTATGACGCGAGTTCCTAGAATACCACCCCATACATTCAGGCTCCATCGATTTTGATTATTTACTGTCCTTGTGAAATGAGGATTGTGATCCGAATAATAATGAAGGTTGTGTCTGTTTACCTTGCCATTATTGTGAAATGAAGCCTCATCAGTAAACAACACAAAATCAAAAACATGTTCATTGTTTCCCAGAATATTAAGGGCCCAGTTACAGAATGCAGTTCTAGCGGGAAAATCTGCTTCTCCAAGCTGTTGTTCTAAGTGGATGTGGTAAGGGTGAAATTTGTGTTTCTTCAAAATTCTATGCGCTGAGGGCCGACTAATATCCAACTGATTATTTAATCCGGATAAACTTAATTTAGGCTTTTCAACTATCGATGCCAATACCAGGAATTCGCTATCTTCGTTAATTACAGGTTTGCTTTGCACAGGTTTTGAATAATTAACGTTACCTGTAGTCTCAAATCGCTCTTGCACTCTTCTAAATGCTCCTTGTCGTGGACACCGCCTCTCGGGATACCGCTGTCCATACACTCGTAAAGCCAAAAGACAATTTTTGTGACATTCACCAAGAATGAAAATCATGCCAACCAATTCTTCTTGTGAGAAATTCATAATTATAAACTAAGATCACAACTTAAATGGCTATTTTTGAGACTAATATAATAATTATTGTCACCTGTATTTTTTTGTTTGTTTATTTGAAATGATTGGTAACTAGATTTTAAAACTAATAATAAAAAACATGCAAATTACCAATGAATTTTGAAATATTAGAGTAACCATCAACTTCAGATATACGAAACCTTATATGAAACGAAAGCTTACTCAATGGACTTTTAAATTAGGAAAAAATATATAGGGTCTTCCATTTGAAAAAATTAAAAAAATGTGCAGTTTGCGAATAACTATCACCCTGTATAATACGCTGAGTTATGTTTTGGATGATATAGTAATTTTGAAGACTAAAGTTCAACTAAACTTTACCACTAAATTAGAATGAATTATCTTTATTAGTTTCAGGGCAGTACTTTAACAATTTTGTTCAAATTTTTGTATAAACAACTGAATAACACAAAAACGGCTCGGTTTAAATCGCCGAAACCTAAGTCATTTTAATCTCCAAGTAACGAGGAATCTAAAAATGCTAAAATATACAGGGAGTTCCATTTAAAAAAACATAAGCTTGGTCTGTAACTTTGTTATGAGACACCCTGTATAAATTTAAATACTTTTAGGGCATGCAGATCACTATTCTGCACAACTTTTATATAAAACATTTTTCAAAATTTTGACAAATAAGCACGTGACTGACCGTTCCCAGAGCTCTGAAACACCCTGTATATTTTATTTTAGAAATAATTCCTTAACTAAAACCAAAGTAGAAAAAATTATATATTATACTTATTTAATAAGAGGCATTGTGGGGCACTCGTTACATTGGAGCACTCCTCGCTGCGCGAGTCGTGCTCCAATCCCACTCGTGCCGCAATATACCCCCTTATTAAACTTGTATAATAATGTACTATTATACGCTTTCTGGTGTCAATTTTTTCAATATTAACTGTCCTTTTCGGATTGTTTATTTCAGAAATATTTTCTTTTTTTGATTTATTTGACTAAAATTGGACAACATCCTCTGCTTTAATTTTTTTTCAAAATCTTGCGCTGCACAAATGTTACTCTGGAATTAACTGTTTGATTAATAATTTGGGAGACCAACTCGGCCCGGCCCGATAGTTCATCATTTTGGGACCGGCCCGTACAGGGCCTAGTAGGATATTAGCCAATCTTTATTCTGCTGCGTCCAATTCTGATTCAAATAAAACATTCGGCCGAGCATGCAAACATTTCATCATAATTAGATTATAAAAATAACGTCTACTTTAATAAACTAATTGCAGTGCTTTTATTAGACATACAAATATTCGTCGCACTTTTGCCTAATAACGAATTAAAAACAGGTAATAAAAGGGTTACGCTGTTTAAAAATGCGCACATATATCCACAATTATGGAGTTTGTTTGCGCTTGTGTGTAATTATGTTGCTATGCCTCTTTTTACTGTTCCTCAGGGGAATTATAATTGGAGGATATAATATTTATACGTCCCTCCTGTGTGCATGTATTTAAAAATTTAGGACAATTAACTAAGCATTTGCACTGTACCAATAATTTTACACCCCGGAGCAACATTTAACTCGTTTGTTAAATAATTTACAAAGTTTAGTCACGTTTAGGAAAACAAAAGTTAGCTTTCAATTATGTATACTTATGATATAGTGGATAAAACGAGTTTGAAATAAATTTTATTTACTAAATTAGAGTCGTTTAAAATATCTGATCATTTTATTTTTTAACACTACTCTTACTATATCTTCAAAATAAAAGGGTTTTGACCAGTGGCGGCTCATCAGGGAAGGCAGGTGAGGCATTGCCTTACCATTAATTTCCTATATTATAAAAATACAAATTTTTTTAATAAATTTCTTCCTTATTGACTTTAATATTGATAATTAATTATAGCTATATACGGAGCAACTGTGTTTATTATTTATTTAATTATATTAATACTCCGTAATTCGGGAAATCATCGAATATATTTATATAGTGACTATAAATGGATGTATTAACGGAATGTTCCCGATTTGTAATGATTAGAATTAGCGCGCTCAGCCTTTTCGGACTTGAGGCAAACGTAAACCAGGGCAATCGGAATTTATGCAACTTAATATGCCTGCATACAGTTTACATATATCGCTTTCGTTGTCATGTCCGGATTTATTTCGATATTGGAGTCGAGCCTCAGAGGCTTCTCATGGGTCGAAAATCACCCGCGTGGAAGAGAGAGAACCTCGCTGCACTCTCCATTGTCAGCTGTGTTAAGGCAGCTTCACAACAACCCGGGAACTGTAACGATAACTGGAACGGAAAAGAAGGTATACCTGGCTTGTTGTTCCCGTTACCGGAAATTAGTTATTAGTTGTGTATGTCAATATGAAAATCATATTTAATGTGCTCAAGCCCCTGAATTGTAATCGAATTGAAACTTTTAAAAATTACTCAAAATTTATTCCACATTGATTGCGTTAAGAAAAACTGTATTTGCACTATTTCTAGATTTTTGGAAATTTTGATGTGGTCGGAGTGTAAAATTGAAAAAAAAATAGAACCAATTTTAGAGACGCAAATTAAATATAAAAACAATTGCCATTGACTTGAAACTTTCCAAAAGCATTCAAAATTTATTCAAAATTGATATCTTAAAATGCCACTGGATTTTTGATAATTTGAATGTGCTTGGTGTGTAAAGTTCTAAAAAATAGAACCAATTTTGGTGACCCAAAATAAATATAAAAAACAATTGCTATCGACTTGAAACTTTCCAAAATTACTCAAAATTATTCCAAATTGATTTCTTGAAAAAAAAAACTGTATTCGCACCATTTCTAGATTTTTTGAAATTCTTATGTGATCAGAGTGTAAAGTTATAGAAAATAGTACCAATTTTGGAGACTCAAAATAAATATAAAAACAATTGCTACCGACTCGAAACTTTCCAAAATTACTCAAAATTAATTCCAAATTGATTTCTTTAAAAAAACTATATTTGCGCCATTTCTAGGATTTTTGGAAATTTTGATATGCTCAGTGTGTAAAATTGTAAAAATTTGAACCAATTTTGGAGACTCAAAATAACGATGAAAAGGAATAAGGAATGTTCAAATTTGATTCATTCTAGATTTGAAAATTTTGAAGCTAATTCCAGCAGAGACAAACTTTTTACAATTTTTCTAATCGTTGAATGTAATGTTTCGAGTGTTGTCAATTTGTTTCAAGCTGTAATATATCTTGTATCGAAATAGTTTGAGAACAGATCCGTATACATCTTTATTGTTGCTTACTTTTTGTTTACTTTACTCTTAAGACTTGGCACTGGCTTCTCCGAACAGTTCACGGACTTCACGGAAGAAAACTGTAAAACTTTAGAAACCGATTTTATTAACACGCATTGATTAATGTAACTTCAAAACTGATTGTAAAAATACAAGTTTCAAATGTTTATTGTATCACGGCTACGGCTACGTGTATTTAATTTTCACATTTTCTCGTCTCCGGTAGCATATCAAAAGTAAATGGTACATTTTTAAATCCTGAATATATTTTTACGATTGTACTTTTTTTAAAAATCAGGAAACCAGCAATGCGTTAAATTCCCATGTATAGCCGTCCCAAAATGTCGTGGCACATTGCGCAGTGAACATCTTAAATTTCAAGAGAGGGAACGCCGAAAACTCATAATTATTCAGCGAGCGCCGCCGAGTGAACATAATGTAAATATAGACACAGAATTGGTCACGATGTAATGATTAATCTTCAATTCGGTGATGCGGCCACGCGTAGAATTGTTATCGCGTTCTCTCCGAATACTTTTTAACTCTGCGCAACCTTTACCCCAGGTGTCACGACATGTTGGGACGGCTGTACACACGGTGTATTTAACGCATGCATTAAAAAAATGAGAAACTGAGATATACAATGGCCAGATCAGTATTATAATTTTCAAATTGATGCAGTTCTAATTTTTATTTTCAATTTATTTAAAGCTTTCTGCAACAAGTAAGGTTGTTTCCATTTTATTTAAATTTTCATATTCTGTGAATGTTTAAGAACTTACCCTAAATAATTTTATAAATTAAAAATAAATAAGTAATTGTGGAGGCTTTCACTTCGTGATACATAAAAATAAATGTTACGTTACGTAACTATTGACACATTGGTGTTGGTAATTCCATATTTATTTTTAACTATTATATCACAAATGGGGTTTAGGCTAAAAAATATTCACACACCGACTTTCCTAATGTGCTTGGATGGCCTTGGAGCTTATATATTGAAATACACATTCTGAAATGAACTTTATTGAAGTTTATTATCACACAATTGCCGACTTTTCAAGATGTTCTCATCCGTGGAATAAAGTTAGTTAGTGAAATTTGTGCGTATTGACGAATGTGAATTAGGGGAGGGCGAATACGTGGAAAATGTACGTATAATTCACAAGTTTAACGAATGGTACGAATTATTATCTAAAACTGTTTATCCCGCGATAAATTCAATAAATACGAAATATTGCCTGAATATACGAATATTCAAACTGTTCAAAATTTAGTCTTGCAAAGACTGAAAAACTAAAAATGTTGATGTCATCATGTAACTTTCTCCGATTTGATGGTGTAAAATGAATTCTTATGATATTTATCCATTTTTTCAAAAAATAATGGGACCAAAATATTTAAAATTCTTAGATTTATTAACAAAAGATGTGCAGTTATTTGTTATCTTCATCATTTATGTAAAAAAAATGATAATCGTTCATTTTATTAAACCGAGATACCCATTGTCAAAAATATAGTTGAACAATGATCATCGCAAGTTATTTATTGAAAAATGTATTCCTTTTAATTTAAACAAGACACAAATCCATTGTTAAAAAAATAACAAGTCTATAAATCGCCATAACTTTTTATTAATAACATCCGTTTGATATAGCTATGACACTTAATTTAGACAGGACACACATCCCTTGTCAAAAAAATAACAAGTCTATAAATCGTCATAACGTTTTTTTTTTAATAACGTCCGTTTGATATAGCAATGACACGAGCCCATTGACAGAAAAATCGAGTTTTTTTTTGAAAAATCACCCGTTTGTTTTAGCAGAGATACGAAGTCACTGTCAAAAAATTAGTATAGCTATGAACTATATTAATTTTTTATTGACTTTTGTTTAGAAAAATGTAAACCAACGATTCATCTGAAAAATTTTATTTTAATAAATGTATTGTTCCATTTAGTCGAGTCACCAGCAAATTAGAAGAGCTACGAACCATCTTAAATTTTTATTGCCGAAAATCTTTCATTTGATTGACACGAAATACCGAGCCATTGTCAAAAATATAGTTGAACTGCAAACCATTGAACAAAATCGTCCATTTAATTTAGACGAGATGCAAATCTATTGTCAAGTAATTGGTAGATCGTATAACTCTCCCAAATTTTTCATAATTTTTTTTTAATTAAGCCAATATGCGAACTTATTAAGAAATAATAGTAGAGCTACGGACCATCTAAAGTATTGTATTATAGTAATTAACGTATCTAGGGCGTTATGAGCACAATAATGCCCCAGGTTGACGGCGTACAGTCCGAGGGCCTCCGGATTTTTTATTTATTTTAGAAAATGCTCAATTTTGAACGCAATTAAAAAATGCATGTTTAACAACGAACAGTTATAACCCATTAAAAAATGACTGGAATTTAGAAAGTTGTTTATATTCTCAAAATATAGTAATTTGATTGTTGCTCGGAATTATTTCAGAATTTTTAAACAATTTCTACTATTTTTTATTTATTTTAGAAAATGCTTAATTTTGAACGCAATTAGAAAACACATGTTTAACTACGAACAGTTATAACCCATTAAAAATTATTGGAATTTAGGAGGTTGATTATATTCTCAAAATATAGTAATTTGAGAGTTCCTTGGAATTATTTCAGAATTTTTAAACAATTTCTTCTATTTTTCATTTATTTTAGAAAATGCTCAATTTTGAACGCAATTAAAAAAATGCATGTTTGACAACCAACAGTTATAACCCATTAAAAATTGATTGTAATTTAGGAAGTTGATTATATTCTCAAAAAATAGTAACTTGAGAGCTGCTTGGAATTATTTCAGAATTTTTAAACAATTTCTACTATTTTTCATTTATTTTAGAAAATGCTCAATTTTGAACGAAATTAAAAAATGCATGTTTAACAACGAACAGTTATAACCCATTAAAAAATGATTGTAATTTAGGAAGTTGAATATATTCTCAAACATAGTAATTTGAGAGCTGCTTGGATTTATTTCAGAACTTTTAAACAATTTCTACTATTTTTTATTTATTTCAGAAAATGCTCTATTTTGAACGCAATTAAAAAATGCATGTTTAACTACGAACAGCTATAACCCAGCAAAAAAATAATTGGAATTTAGAAAGTTGATTATATTCTCAATATATAGTAATTTGATTGTTGCTCGGAACTATTTCAGAATTTTTAAACAATTTTTACGATTTTTCATTTATTTTAGAAAATGCTCATTTTTGAACACAATTAAAAAATGCATGTTTAACTACGAACAGTTATAACCCATTAAAAAATGATTGTAATTTAGGAAGTTGATTATATTCTCAAAATATAGTAATTTGGGAGTTGCTTGAAATTATTTCAGAATTTTTAAATAATTTCTACTATTTTTTTATTTATTTTAGAAAATGCTCAATTTTTAACGCAATTAAAAAATGCATGTTTAACTACGAACAGTTATAACCTATCAAAAAGTGATTGGAATTTAGGAAGTTGAATATATTCAAAAAATCTAGTAATTTGAAAGTTGCTTGGAATTATTTCAGAATTTTTAAACAATGTCTACTATTTTTTATTGATTTTAGAAAATGCACAATTTTGAACGCAATTAAAAAATGCATGTTTAACTACGGACAGTTATGACCGAGCAAAAAATTATTGGAATTTAGGAAGTTGATTATATTCTCAAAATACATTAATTTGAGAGTTGCTTGGAATTATTTCAGAATTTTTAAACAGTTTCTACTATTTTTTATTTATTTTATAAAATGCTCAATTTTGAACGCAATTGAAAAACACATGTTCAACTACGAACAGTTATAACCCAGCAAAAAATGATTGGAATTTTAAAAGTTGATTATATTCTCAAAATATAGTAATTTGAGAGTTGCTTGGAATTATTTCAGAATTTTTAAACAATTTCTACTATTTTTTATTTATTTTAGAAAATGCTCAATTTTGAACGCAATTAAAAAATGCATGTCTAACTACGAACAGTTATAACCCAGCAAAAATGATTGGAATTTAGTAAGTTGATTATATTCTTAAAATATTGTAATTTAAGAGTTGCTTGGAATTATTTCAGAATTTTTAAACAATTTTTGCTATTTTCTATTTATTTTAGAAAGTGCTCAATTTTGAACGCAATTAAAAAATGCATGTCTAACTACGAACAGTTATAACCCAGCAAAAATGATAGGAATTTAGTAAGTTGATTATATTCTCAAAATATAGTAATTTAAGAGTTACTTGGAATTATTTCAGAAATTTTAAACAATTTTAACTATTTTTTATTTATTTTAGAAAATGCTCAATTTTGAACGCAATTCAAAAATGTATGTTTAACTACGAACAGTTATAACTCAGCAAAAAATGATTGGAATTTAGTAAGTTGATTATATTCTTAAAATATTGTAATTTAAGAGTTGCTTGGACTTATTTCAGAATTTTTAAACAATTTCTACGATTTTTCATTTATTTTAGAAAATGCTCAATTTTGAACGCAATTAAAAAATGCATGTTTAATAACGAACAGTTATAACCCAGCAAAAATTATTGGAATTTAGGAAGTTGATTATATTCTCAAAATATAGTAATTTGAGAGTTGCTTGGAATTATTTCAGAATTTTTAAACAATTTCTACTATTTTTTATTTATTTTAGAAAATGCTCAATTTTGAATGCAATTAAAAAATACATGGTTAACTACGAACAGTTATAACCCAGCAAAACATGATTGGAATCGGAATTCTTTCAGAATTTTTAAACACAATCCACTATCTTTCATTTATTTTAGAACATGCTCAATTTTGAACGCAATAAAAAAAAAGTTACTGGCGAAAAAGTGTTTTATACATTAATTAAATTATTGAACTCGAAACTACAGGAAGTGCCATGGCTCTTTGGCTCTATATAACGAGCCGCCCCTGTGTAGACAAAACAATACAATAAAAGAAACTTATTATGTAACTGACGCTGTTTTATACACTATATATTGTTATGTATTTGTATGAAATAAAGAAGTATTATTATTATTATTATTATTAGAAACTGCTAGGAAAATGTTACAATCCCAAACAGTAAAAAATTTTTTTTTGCGATGCTCTTGTTGTTTTATGCGCCATCCACGAATTTCTGTTAAATGTTAAATAAAAAATATAAGAAAGGCATTGTGAAAATAAAATATATTTTTTGAAATGCCCTTTTCGAGTTACGTTTTTTAAACGCCACCCGTGGATTATTGAGCTGTTAGATATAAAAACATATTTTTTCAAGTTTCATGGCTTTTTTGACAGTGTGTATATGCTAAATACACCCGCATAAAGGCATTACACAAATAAAATTTAAAAACGACACTCGCTTTTGGTGGATGCGCCGGGAAATCAATGGTTGGAAAATTTATGGATAACTTCTCGTCGGTAGAAAATGTACGACATTGTGACCTAAAAACAAACGACCAAAGTAACTATTTTCATACAGTCTATTTATTTATTTATTAATAAACGGTTACACCTTTTTTACAAAATATTTACAATAATATAATTAAAACACCTAAACTACAATCTTAGGAATTAAACAATGTATGGTGCTTAAACATAATAAACTAATGGTTAACATAAAATATTTAAATTCACTCTAGAAACAGAAGCCTTAAATTTATTAAAAGTAGAACAAAACAAATCAAAATTTGCGTTTGTATTAAGTAAATTAGCAAATCGCATCAATCTATTAATCGGATTATTTTCACTATAATTGTTAATCGAGGTACTTAATTTAAAAAGTGGCTAAAAGTGGTCGAACATAATTTTTTTTTTATTACTTTGATAATTTGTTTTAAATGGAATTTAAAATATTCTTCAAGTTCATACGTAGAAAAGACGATCTTAAACCAATTTTGTGCAATAGTTGTACTATGTTTAACATGTAATTTTTTTTTTATAAATATTGAGTACAAATTTGTTTCATAATTTTATTTTCAGGACTAGTTTCTTATCACCTTTAGCCAAAAAACGTCATAAAGCTCATGAACAATAAAAAACCGTACACTATAATTAAATAAAAAATATAAGAAAGACATTGTGAAAATAATTTTTTTTTTAAATGCCCTTTTTGTTATAATATTAAATTGATATTAGGAATTTTTTCGGTGGTTTGTCGCGTTCTTTTGAATAATACAATATGTAGTGTAGCATTAGCTGGTATGTTTTGTGTTTCTTAGTCTTAATTTTGTAGATTTGCGAACAGGTCGATATTCATACATTCAATGTTTTTTTTTTAAATTCATTTAATGTATCTGTAACAAGTAAGGGATTCTAATTTTATTTATTCATCATTGAATAAACTATAAGTGAAGCGCCATGGCGATATTTTCCAGATATGAATAAAACTGTAACTGCTACAAGATGGAATTAATCCTTATTTGCCGAGAGACTTCAGGCCATTATTCGTATTCTTAATGTTAAAATATGAACAAAAACCGCCATATATACATTCGTGTTTAAATTCGACGTAGACTGCGTGTCTGTATGGTGGGGAGTTTCGACGCTGGGCGTCGCGACGCTCTTCCAGTGGCGTGTTGCGCCCCTACGGAGAATGAGGCGCGCGCGGTTTGTGAAGTGGCTGACAATATGGGTTCTACTAGCAGATACAGCTCTTATAATTGTCTAACCAGTTGGGATAGTTATGACAGAATACCAAGGTAAATCTACACATCCGCATAAATTCACATTATTTTTTTCATCCAATTTGCAAATTGATATTTTTTTACACCATCTCTCTCATACCCGCACATTTCGCGAATTAATGTGAATAATACATGCAACCGATAATTGGATACAGTTCCGTTATTTTATTAGTTTAATGCATTTTTTCCGCATGAAAATAGATCTTGTTTTTAATGCACGGAAACAACAGTTTAAATTTAGATGCAATAACAAAATTTAAAATGGAAACGAATGAAAATACCGAGGCATAGAATTACAAACTTTAATTATAAATATTGAATTTGACAAACACCATTATTCATTTGGAAAGTTGAAATTGAGGAAATACTACACAGTGGGTCTTAAGAATAACATGTTGAAAAGATTAAATTTTAGTATATGCATTGCTTTTTAAACTATATTGTAATGTAAATAATGACGCCCAAATCTACTGCATATGTGTTTATGTATATGTATGTAAATGGTGACTTACGTGAAAAAAAAATATGATAAATTTTTTCATTTAAATTTAAATTTTGTTCAATTACATTATTGATTTTCAGTTCGGAAAAAAAGAAATAGGAATGTCGATAGTCGATAGGATTGTGTTAAATGTTGTAATATTTCAATTAAAGAAAATCAAATAGAAATAACGATAGTCGCTAAGATTATGTTAAATGCTGTTAACTGTTACCACGAAACGCGGATGGCGAGATTCAAACAACGGGAGTTGATTGAAATAAAATATTAATGGCGCTTCAGAGTGACGTGGATATTCTTCAGCCGTGTTTTTAAATGTGTTTTAATGAGTTTCTTACCTAAGAAAATTCTTGAGTAACAAACTCATTAAAATACACACATACACTATAAAAACACGGCTTAAGAATCTCGTGATCTATGGCCAGTTAGGCATAACGAATACGATTACTACTTCTACCACTATTATCACGCTATGAAATTTTCTTAAATTACACCCGAAAAATTTGTAATTTCGGGATTTTTAAAGGGAATATTTTTGTATATTCAGAATCACTTTAAAAAGTTTACAGCCGCCGTTTGAGATTTTCCTTCAATCTGTAAATAAAGTTATCTGTGCGTTTTTTTTAAGTCACGCTTCCACAGAAGGTTCCAGAAACTAACTAACTTTTTACACAGAGTTTTATTTATTCCAATTTAATTTCGATGTAGAAGCTTACAAAAAATGGGACGGTCAAATTCAGCAATTGAAATTAGCTATACCGTTCGCAGATGCTAGAGAAAAAGTTTTGTGAAAACTTTTTGTTCGTCTTAAAAATGAAAAATGTTATAAGTTTTATATAAAGTATGTTTCTGACGATCGTGTGCTACGCATATTGTGTTTTCATAAATTATTACTATATCTTGGCAACAATTTCTTTTCATATCTTAAGAATCCATGGAATTGATAATTGCCGTTATTCAAAGTCAAAAGATATACATTTTAAAAGTAATATAAAAGTTTTCTATACAAATAACGATTTTATTTTATCCTACTATTTTCTATAATTCCAAACACGGAATAATTACTCCCGAGATTTCTCCTTTTACATCGACGCTTTTGTCTTGACTGAATATATTTTTTTACTGAAAGCATCGCGTCAGCTTTAAATGTTTATTGCTTTCTTTTAAAATTACATCACGCCCTTGTACTAAATAATACGGAAAATAATAATGCAATTAAAAATATTTCTTGAATAACTTTCTCACTTATCACTTCGTGAAATGCAAATGAGAACACGTGATTTGTTTCATTAATTTTTTTAATTGACGAAACAAATCAAATCGATTTATCGCAATTATTTTTTTTATGTGGCCATCAAGTAACTTTTTCCGATGTGATCTTATACTTTGCGATTCGAACTAATAAGATTTAAAAAAAATGTTCATTATAGCATCCTCTACAATTTCTGTTTCTACACAGCGTCACATAATTCACGCCCGTGCGTTTGGGATGAGATTAAGGAGGCAACAGCAAATCGAAAATTTGCCAATTCTCTACAACTTTTATTTATACAGGCTGTCTCAGAATTCACGCCCGTGCTTTTGTAATACGATTCAGGAGGCAAAGACAAATCGAAAATGAAGAGTGGAAAATTTGCCGATTTCCTTGGTTATCGAGTTAGTGGGTAAAAAAGAAAATTTTGCAATTGATTCTAAAAAGTTATTAATACCGAATAACTACTAGTAAATTATATGGTGTGAGCCACAGAATTTTGTTTCTGAGTTGGCCATGCCTGAGAGAGAGAAACATAGCAGTCATGTCTGAGATTAATTCATTTTTTAAATATAATTCAAGTGAACTAATCTACTCTCATGATCTAATAATATGCGACATACCTAATTTATCTCACAGCCAACTCTGAAACAAAATGTTGTGGCTCACACGATACATTATAACATTCTCTACAAGTTTTGTTTATACAGGGTGACCCAGAATTGACATCCGAGCTTTTAGGATGTGATTCAGGAGGCAAAAACAAACCGAAAATTAAGAGTGTAAAATTTGTCGATTTTCCTTGGTTATCGAGTTAGCGGGTAATTAAGAAAATTTTCCAATTGTTCTAAAAAGTTATTGATAGCGAATAATTACTAGAAAATTATTCAATTTATCATTCTCTCCAATTGTTGTTTATACAGGGTGTCTCAGAATTGACATCCGTGCTTTTAGGATGTGATTCAGGAGGCAAAAACAAACCGAAAATTAAGAGTGTAAAATTTGTCGATTTTCCTTGGTTATCGAGTAATATTATTTAAATAGAAAATAAACCATGAAAGCGTAAATATAAATGACTACCATCAAGTCGGAGAAAGTACCATGATGGCCACACACATTTCTCGCATTGTCATTACACGCATTGTCATTACACGCACCTAATACTTTTAATAAATACACGTAAAAGCGATTATAGTAACATCCTTCCATTTTAAATGCAAAAAATAGTGATCCAGCCATCAAATTACTTTCTCCGATTTTATGGAATAATACTTTCACGATTTATTGCCAATTTAAATGCTATTATAAATATATCTCGAGCGTTTTGCAGGATCGGATGATACTGACGTTTGAAACGTCAAAATTGTGGAAGATGAGAATGACAAATTATACTCAAATTCTAATAATTTTAACTGTTAGTTTACTCAAAAACTAATGAAAATTTAAATTTTAAAACAGTTTATAAAAAAGTAAAACTCATTCAGTTGGTCAAAAAAAACCATTGAAAAGTTTTTAAAGAAGTACTAAAATACTAAGCCCCAAAATTGACAACAAAAATCTTTTGATTTAAAAAAAAAACGAAGTCTTAAAGGAAAACAGAAATCGAATCGATTGTCCCAAAAAAAAAACAAAAATCAGACAAATATTTGAAAATAGAGTAATTCTTTAAATATAAATATATTTTCTAGATAAATATTAATTAATTTTATCTTAAAATAATTCCTATATTTAAATTAAAACCGCTAAAACAGAGAATATAAAATTAAAGAAACAACTTAAAATTAAAAGAAAAATTTCAGTCAATAATATTTGCTTATAAAAATCAATAATTACGGTAAAAACTTAAATATATGTACAAAAAAATCTAAAATTTGCATCAAAAATTGAACATAAATATAAACAATTTCAACAAACAAATCGAAATTTTGTCCAAAATAAAGCATATTTAGTGTAAAAAATCAAAAAAGGTGAAATTACGAGTAAAGATGAAAAAAAATGCAGACCAAAAAATTTAAAATTCAAGTAAAAGAATAACATTTGGCCATTAATCCCCCAAAAAAAACTAGCTCAAAATAAGTTTCCGATCAGAAACTCAAGAATAATGGCCATAAAATATAAAATATAGGGCGAAAAAACACAAATTTAGACCAAAAATTTGGGCCTAAATATTAAAAAAATAAAAAAAATTAACAAACAATTCGAAAATTTAGGCAAATAAAGAATATTTAGACCAATAAAATAAAAAATTTGGAACAAAAACGAAATTACAAGCCTTAAATCTAAATCGGTCAAAAAATAAAAAATCCTCGTCTAAAAATAAAAATGCAGATCAAAAAAATTGAAAATTCATGTAAAGAAAAAATAATTCGGCATTTTCAGCCCCGAAATAACTCAAAGTAAGTTTCCTACCAAAAACTCGAAACAATAATTCAAGTTAAAAAACACACAAAACAGAATTTTAGACTAAAAATTAAAAATTTGGAGCTAAAAATTAAAAATGTAGATTAAAAAATTTAGGACAGATGATCAAAACAGCCGGCCCACTAGCTGCGTGCGTTAGCGCGCCCGAACTAATGTGGAGGGTCCTGAGTTCGAATCCCGGCGAGGGCATGGGTGTTTGTGGATGTCTATTTTCATTTAATATGAATAATATTATAAATAATTGGTTGTGGCTGAATGACCTACGCTGTCTAAGCCAATGTCCCGTATCATCCATAATTCCCCAACCCAAATTTCCGTCAATCATCATTCCTTTAAAAAAAAAAGAAAAATTTAGACCATAAAAATCGAAAATACGGATCAAAAATCTAAAATATAAAAAAATGGTCAAAACATCGAAAAATTTAGACCAATAATCGAAAACTCGGGCCTAAAAATTAAAATGCAGATAAAAAATCGAAAATATCAACAAATAAACCGAAATTTGTGGCCAAAACAAGGAATATTTAGGCGAAAAAATCAAGAATTTGAAGAAAATTAAAAGAAAATTAAAAATTAAAAATGCAGACCAAAAAAATTCAAGGTCAAGTTAATTTGCCATTTTTAGTCTCAAAAATAACTCTTTACCCAGAATAAGTTTCAGACCTGAAACTCGAAAATTATGGGGAAAAAATAAAAAAAATCACTCATAAAAAACAATATTCAGATTAAAAAATCTAAAATAGGCAAGAAAATTAACAACTTAGACCAAAAAAAATTGAAAACACCGGCAAAAAAATTGCCCATAAAAGTCAATAATTCAGCTTAACCCGCCAATGGTGACCCTACTGGTCTGTGAGACCGTGCCTGTCGAATAACTTTATTCTCCGTTATTGTTTTTTGTTGCAATTTCGAGTAGCTGCCGCATTGCAGAGCCTAAATTGATTAAATATCCTTGTTTTATTGTCAAATAGCATAAATTAAAAAAAAACGTGAACTATTAGTAACACGTTTCGAAAAATCTTTTGCGTCACCAATGGCGGGTTAAAAAAGGCTAAAATATAGGGCCTAAAATAAAAAATCGAACATAAAAACATATCGAAAATTTAGGCCAAAATATCAAGAATTTAGACCGAAATAATCAAAAATACAGGTCAAAAATCTAAAATACTGGCCAAAATTAAAAATCTTAGATATAGGGCAAAGAAATAAAAAAAACAGGCCTAATCATATAAATTGCAGACAAAAAATTGAATTTTCTAGTAAATAAATTGGCATTTTCAGTCCTCGGAACCCTATTTTCCAATTTATTATAAATTTAAAAACATTCTGAACAATTTTCTTTTGCATTGATTAGAAAAGTCAAACTTATTTTAAAAACAATTGAAATAAAACCATTAACTTTGTTGGAATCACTCTTAATGTTTTACCTTTTATGCTCGCAGTTTTGACAACTTTGGATTTAGATACATTTTGAATAATTCAAACAAAACAATTCGCTCTTATTAACACTTATCATTTCATTTTCTTTGACTGCAGTTTCGATAATTTTAGCTTGACGTTCTCAAGTATTTGTCTCAAAAACTTATTCTTTATAAGTTGTTTATTTCGGCATTCCCTACAATTATAATTTATATAAATTTGATGTAACTATTATCGTTTCCTAATTATAAACCAAAAATATGAAAAAAATATTTAAAATCATTTCATGAAAAATATTTTCAAACAATAAATGTACATTTCTTTGTTGTCTTTAATATTTGTTTAAATGTTTTCGTAATAGTTTTCATATTTAGAAAAACTTCTGGTGTATCAAAAGTTTTCAAGTTCTTTTAATTGTTAAATAAGGCGTATGTTCAAAGTATTTTCTACTCCCGCCTCTAAAATGCCATTTATTGCATATGTTTCCATGACGCTAAGTGACTCTTTAAATAGACTCTGACAAACTGTGACTGTGCATTTTAGTCATTGGACTGAAGTTAGCTCCAGAGTTTTAAATCGCTAAAATCAATTAAAACTCAAAATCAAGTTAGTTGTCACTTATCAACAATC
Organism: Ocypus olens; assembly: GCA_910593695.2. Classification (NCBI taxonomy): domain Eukaryota; kingdom Metazoa; phylum Arthropoda; class Insecta; order Coleoptera; family Staphylinidae; genus Ocypus; species Ocypus olens. The sequence continues at coordinate 40,673,529 of OU343049.1, forward strand.
TGTCAAAATAAAAAAGAAATAAATGAAACAAGGAATACTTTCAACTTAAATCAAATAAATAATACACAACACCAAAGAAATTTAGGAGAATCAATGTTTTCCTTTAGCAATTGACATAATAATAATAATAATAATAGTTTTAATGTCTCTAATATTACTGTTAATGTATATGTATATTTATTTATTTAATTATTATGGCAAATATGAATATTTCCAATTTGTACCGTTTTTTTGGCCCACTGTGTATATACTTTTTCGTTCGTTTCTAAAACCTAACCTAGAAAAAAAACGCTGTCAGGCGTGACAGTTAAAATAAATAATGGAAGAAGTTATTACTTCTTTCCCTAGGGAAAATAAAATTTTAGATAATGTATATGTATATTTATTTATTTAATTATTATGGCAAATATGAATATTTCCAATTTGTACCGTTTTTTTGCCCTACTGTGTATATACTTTTTCGTTCGTTTCTAAAACCTAATCTAGAAAAAAAAAACGCTGTCAGGCGTGACAGTTAAAATAAATAACGGAAGAAGTTATTACTTCTTTCCCTAGGGAGAGAAGTAATAATTTAATAATTTCTCTCCCTTGAACAAGAAATGTTATTTCTCTCACGATTTCGACAGCTAAGAAATCGACTTTTGTCGACCGTTTATTACGTAAGAAAATCAAGATTTAACTTGTCAACAAGACAGCGGACTTGTTTCAAGAGTTTATCAAAGCATCGCTGGTTTTTGTTAAGGTAGTAGTTTTAGTTATCCTGTTTTTTGAATTTGTAAGAAAGGAAAATAAATTTTTGCCTCTACAAAGCTTTATCTAAATGCAAAATTGCTTAAAATACGTTTAAATTGGGGTTAAAACATTAATCAACGGTTTTAATTCCAATTACTATGTTGATAGTAATTTTAATTTCCTTGTTTTCCCCTTTGTATGCAAAGTAAGAAATAAGTAATGAAATGGTTATATACAGTACTTTTCCTCTACTCTACACGAAACATATTTACACTTTTCCTTTGAAATTATTTAGGGAACCAATATTTGAACATCAAGAATATAACACGGAAATCTCTTTGGTGCGTGAAACAATTCTACATCCTGGAAATTTGCCCCTTAATTAATGAATTAATAATTAATACATGCATTAACGTTGGTAACGTAGGTTAGTTTGTATTGTTTACTTTTAATTATAGCTGTTTTGAAATTACTTTAAGCTGTTTATTGAATGGCATTAATTAATATCTGATTTAGTATTACGTCAATTGTAATATTTCCCAGTAATTGTTCTATTGGGAAATAAACCTTATCCGGTTCGAAGGACCAAATGTTACGATTATCCGGTTCGAAGGACCAAATGTTGCGGATTTGTATCCATTTCGTTCAACTTATATCAAGCTTGGATGTCAAGTTACTAATAATTATAAGTGTTTGTTAGAACAAATTAATATATTAAAACAAAGAATATTTACATGAATGTATAAAGGTTTTATAAAATTATCGCGACCGTACTAAATCTTCTCTGCTCAAAGACTGGAGTGGAAGTGTCTTCGATGAATTTCCGGACGTTCCCCTAAGGGGCTGGAGGTGGAGTCTAAGGCTGAGTGGTGGTAATGTAAATTTGTATGACTGGTTATTGATAAACCGAACATTACCACCACCTTGCATTGTTGCCAATTTTCTCGAAACGCATCTTTCAGCTTCACGGGTCTGTCACGCAGATGTTGGAATTACCCGCTAAGCTGTTCGAATTTGCGCACATTTTCGAAAAATTGCCCGGTAAGCCGTTTATTGTCTCTTATTCTCTTAGCGCACTTTTGGGCAAACACCATAAATGCGAAGAATTAAATAGTGCATGCAATAAAAACTAACTTAAGGTTAGTTGCTCGGAACGAACATAAGAAATAAATAGTGCATACAATAAAAATACATTAAGGGCCGTTACTTGGAACGGACCCTGGCAATAGTATGTAAATGCGAAGGGTCAGGGTTGTGACGAACCAGGTAAAGCCGCAACAAAACCTTTTATTATTATTATTATTATTATTATTACTCAGTGTCAGTTTTATTCAACGGCTTGAAACGTTTTACGTTCTGTTATCCCTCGAGTGGGAATTTGTTACCGTATCTTCGAACATCAGCGTTATCATTTTTATGTACTACGCTTGACGTTCCTAATCTATAGTTCATTGGAAATTTTTGGTGATTGACGACAATTTTAAAGAAGAAGTAAGTGCGTCATCGGTCTGTAAAGTATTAAAATGAGACGTATGTTTCTATTAACTTCCTTGCTTTTTTCGTGCCAGAAAACACATCCCTAACACACGGCCGTAGTACTCTGAAACACCCTGTATAAGTGCTAATAATTAAATGCAAACATGTCGTGGCTGAATGATATAACGGCCGCATAGGCCTTCGAAAAAATTACAATTTGCTACCCCTGTATATAATTTGCCGTAAAAGTCGCGAATTTGTATCCTCCTGATTAATTTTTATTAAATGCCTGGTTTACGGTCATCCATTCGAAATTTACGGTTTTAATCAAAGCAGGCTTGGGGTGCCGCTGCTGAAATTGCCTACTTTTATTCTTGTTCCGACATTACTGATCGATCGCGCTCTTTTACTGGCAGTTATGATTTCCATCGAAAGTGGGTGTAAATTCTTTCATATCATAAAAACTGTAATGAATCATACTGCACTGTAAATAAAACCTTGATGATTCTTATATTGCAAAGAGGTTTTAATGTCAAGTTACTACATAGTTGAAAAACAACATAGTAGGTAAAGGCAAGGGCGACCGCATGTACTTTTTTGAGAGGACGGCGGGAGGGGCAGTGGGGGCAATAAATTTTCTTTAAATATTTTAGTTTTTATATTTTAAGTAACTCATATTTTTACAAAACATAGAATAGTAAGTTCATTTAGGAACAATCTACACATCCTTCGTTAAATCTCTGTCTTTTAATTTATTCAAAGTTCGCATTAAGAAATACCTAATGGAAAAAGCACATTACAGTTTTGAGGAATTTCTGAATGATGCTTATTTAAGTATATGATTGTATATGCGCCTATACCTATATGCTAGTAATGCCACCTACATGTTTTACGTGTATTTTTAATTTTAAGTAGTCTCATTTTTGTATTTAATTTTTTTTCTCTTTTCTTGACCTGTGTAAAAAACTGTGAGTTTTCTGGCACCAATAAAATTATTATTATTATTACTGTAGAACTTAACAACACATTAGAAATAAATGTTAAGACATAATAAAAATTATAATAGGTTAAGGTTAGTCTCCTATTGGCAAAATTGGTCTAATATTTTAGTGAAAAATAGTTACCATACGATTTCGATGGATGCTCAATAGAGCAAGACCAACAAACCTATCCTGCCCCATTGTAGATCTTGCCCAAGTTTTAATCCTGCGTAAGCTGCTAAACCTGCGCTTTATAGTGCAAATAGTACAAAGTAAAGTAAGTAATAGTTCCAAGCTTATCTTTGATAGCAGGAGTACCAGTGTACAATGGGATTCTCATTGGTTATGTTTTTTGCTGTTTGAGATTGAGCTAAGTAATCTACTTTAATACCGAAGTCGCTTTTCAATGTAGTTTCCGACCTTAGCAACAACAAAATTTAACATCTTAGGAATTTATATTTTTTGGCAGAACATTAACAAAGAAAAGGCGATGTCATGTTCTTATTAAAACCTTGTCTTTAAGGCAAGAATCAATTGATCTGGGTAAGAAATAAATACAGATTTTCTAAAATCCTCAGCTGAATTGGATACTTAATTAGATCTGTCGTCCGAAAATTTGTGGTCCATGTTAAGCGCCTCACATTAGAAAAATGTCTGCAAAAGTTTGAAATTCCGAGCAATATTTCACGGAGATATAAAAAATTTATAGATAAAAAATTGAACTAATATATTTTCTGCCTACCTGCTCTGAATGCTCATTTTCGGCCTCAAAATGCGGGAAGAAAACGAGGTTTAGGACCTCAAGTGAGTCAAAAATGGTTCATAAATTTTCCAATAGAGGGCGGCATACTTGTTCAAATAAAGCTCATAATACTCAGCCCATATACAGAAAGTAGAAAATAGTTGACAGCACATTTTCTGAAAATCTCTATAATAATTCAAGTAAAATTATTACTGGCTGAAGGGTTGAAAGCCTACGCAAAAAAGTAAATTTATAATTATATTTTTGCCTGTCTTAAATTCTCCAATGCAGTGCAGTGCATATTTTGTTAACTTTTGACATCTTGTGATTTTTTAAGGTTACTTGTCTTAAAAATAGTTTTGTGTGTTTTTATTTGCCGATTTTGCCTATTTTAAACATTAGCAATTATTTCTAGAACCGAACATCACTATTAATAATAAATTTAGGATTTATAATCTAGCAGTTTTATTTAAATTTCAGGATTTTCCATACCAATATTGCCATTCCTAATAACGCTACTGAGCTTCTGTTGTTAGGTTAGGTTAACTATTTTCAACTCTTTAATCTCACGGTACTTATTGACATAATAACAATAATAATAATAATAATAATAATTGTTTATTGGTGTTATTACAAGGTTTACACAGGTCAGATTGAAATTAGTAATAAAAATAAACGCATATAACGAGTTAACATATAGATATGATAAAAACAGAGACGCAGGTGTATATAAGATTCTTAGGAAAACTAAAATCAGTTAAAACAATATAATTAATATGTGAAAGCAAAAATTAGTGTAAAAGGACTAAAAACTAGTGTACAAATAAAATGATTAAAATTAGCGTACAATGTATGCATTAATGTATTAGTAAATCCGAGGAAAAGAACGGATACGCGTATGCGCTTCCTTCGTGATAGCGTCGATTCCGAGCAACGGTCAATAATAGCGTTCGTGTCTATGTTACAGAACAGCTGATCGTTTATGACTACATCGAACTGTAATACAACGTTAAAATTCGTCAGAATTTGTTGTACTAGTTGAAAATTCTTAGAAAAATAAATTTACGGCCTTTACGATACTTGCAATATTGAGAATTTCAGTTACTTGACAGATATACTAAACCTATGGGAGGTGCAATGAAAAAAAATCATTTTTATTCCCCATGAACACCATGAATTTCACCAGCCATTGTTGAGCATCCTTCACAACCCTGTGCTACATGTTTGACCATATTATACGAAGATCATTTATTAAATAATCCCAAGGACATTGTCAATGGCTTTGCTAAATATTTCTCATCGGTGTATAGAGATTCGTATAATAGTACACCTGCATCAAGTAATAAATCAACATGTAACATTACTAATATCTTCAATTTAAATCCTGTAACAGATGATGATATTATAAATGCGGCGAAGAGCATAAAAAATAATTTTACAGCGGGGCCTGATAAAGTGCCAGCTTTTATTGTTAAAGATTGCTTATCATGTTTAATTTCACCTTTAAAACACCTATTTAATCTCATCATTATTACTGGCAATTTCCCTGATTTGTGGAAAGCTGCACGCGTAACACCTGTATTTAAATCGGGAGATAGAGGAATTTTGGCACATTATAGACCAATATCTATACTGAATAACTTCGCTAAAATATTAGAAATAATGATCACGTACCAACTGAATCACTTTGTTTATAATATTATAACTACTAGGCAGCATGGCTTCATGAAGCGGCGATCAACAATATCAAACCTTGCGTATTTCACAGAATATATATCACGTGCACTTGTTAAGCGAGCTCAAGTAGATGTCATCTTAACTGATTTTACAAAGGCATTTGATTCAATAAATCACAATACTATTTTAAGTAAACTTGAAAGTTTTGGTTGCCACTCTACTCTTATTAAATTATTTAGCTCCTACCTATATAATCGTAAACAGTATGTAGAATATCAAGGTTGTCAGTCAGAGATATATATTGCTTCTAGTGGGGTACCCCAAGGCTCAAACCTTGGCCCTTTATTATTCCTTTGTTTTATTAATGATATTACCGTTAATATATCTTCAGAAATATTAGTATATGCTGATGATGTCAAAATATTCAGAACTATTGTATCACAACAGGACTGCGCTATTCTCCAACAAGATCTTTTAACAATAGAACTCTGGTGTTTTCATTACGACCTTCCTTTAAACATAACCAAATGTAAATAGATATCATTTACGCGTAAATTAACACAGTTTAATTACAATTATTTGCTAAATGGAGTTTCCTTAAAACAATGCTCTGTTTTAAAAGATCTTGGTATTACATTTGATTGTGGTTTAACCTTTAGGGACCATATAAATAATATTTGCTCTAAAAGCTTTAAATTTATTGGTTTTATTCGACGGAACTGTCAGAATTTTAAGAATACGAGTGCAGTATTACAATTGTATTTTGCGTATATTCGTAGTAAGTTGGAATATGGATCACTCATCTGGTCTCCAGCATCTCATCTTTACATAGATTGAATTGAAAGGGTACAAAGAAAATTTTTGAAATACTTGTACTATAAGAAATTCTCATGTTATCCAGATGATTCAGTCACAAATAATGATTTACTATCAATATTTAATTTCAATCAATGTTAAAGGTATACGCATGTATACAATAGTAATTTGTATTGTTCAGTTTAATTTCATTTAGAACTGTTGATAATTTTAGTTAATTAAGTCTAAACTGTCTATAATTATTTTTAGTTTTTAATTCTATTAGAGTTATTCATTTTTTATTTGTTAATTGTAAAATTTCCCTGTAATTGGAATATTTTTTTGTTCTGTTGGGAAATAAACCTATTATTATTATTATTATTAACCTTAATTTTGCTAAAATGTGAGAAGCAATGCGATTGGCTTTTAATCCATTTCAGGAGTCGCAGGAAATTCTCTTAGGGTAAAATTTTCAACGTACACGTATTTAACTACTCATGCCTGAAAATGCCGGCATCAACTATTACTCCAAAATAATTGGAAAAATTTGTCTCTTCTGCAATATTTGTTAAAGTTATTTATCCTTTCGAAGAAATTATTTCATTTTGGGTCCTATGAGACGTGTGTTTAGAGATGTCATCTGCATTAAACAAGTGATACTCTAAAGATCCATCACCAAGTCTATTCTGAATTTAAGAAGAACGTTGAAATTACCTGAATTGTATTTGAAAACCAGGTCGAACCAGACGCGTGTGTGAAAATCTTTATATTTTACAAATGGGCCTGGTATAATTGCACCTAAAGTACTACAGAGACTTACTGTGTGCCTGAAACCACAAAATATTCACAACAGGCAGTATTAAGGACTTTGGAATAAACTAACTAGTCATATTGTTCAAGCCATTTGTGTATAAATGGTTTTTTTATTCGGTGCCGAATACGTCACCCTAATGAATCCCAGAGATTTTCGATAGGATTCAAATCTGGGCTTCTAGCTGGCCATTGCAAACAACGAATGTTAACCTCATCCAAATATTGCTCAATCAGCTGTGCGATGTTTGGTCGCGCGTTATCGTGCATTAAAGTAAAGTTCTCACCTACAAATGGAGCAAATCGTACGACGTGATCAGCTAAACACTCATTGATGTATCTAACAGCCGTCATGGCACCATTTTCAATGAGAACAAGCTCAGTTTTCGCGTACAGTGACACGCCAGCCCAAATAATTATACTGCCACCCCCAAATGGCACGTTCGAAGATATACAACACGCTGAAAATCGTTCACCCGGCCTTCTCCACACACGCTCTCGTGACAAAAACGAGACTCATCTGTGAACAATACGGATCTCCATTGTTCCAATGTCCAGTCTTTATGTTCACGAGCAAATCGTAGTCGCTCAATACGATGAGCTGGGAGCAAAAGTGGGCAAGCAGCAGGTTTTCTTGACTTAACAGTTCGTGCAGAAATTGCAGTACCATAAACACCTTCCACTTGGCGAGACAAAATTGTTAATGGTAAACCACGATCGCGTAGTGTAGACAATATTATAAAACGGTCTTCTCGCTGGTTTGTGGTGCTAGGTCTGCCTGATCCTGGCCTTCTTCAATATTCCCCAGTTAGGCGATGTCGCCGTTTGCGTCTTGGATAGAAATGATACGGTATTTCAGAAACGCTCTTTTGGAGCGGTATTTTATGGTAACGCGACGTCGAGCTCCACACGAGAAAATACCGCGTTACTGTGGAGCGAATGCAGAGGCGTTCCGCTGGAACTTGGAACGAGTAACCTAATCGCGGTTCTAGTTATAGCGCGCCGCTGTACAAAGGGGAACGTTACTCATATAACTGCTGGCGCAGCCGCATTTTGTTCCAAGGTAACGGTATTTTGTCGCGGTATTTTGGAGCGGTATTTTCTTGGAGCGAGCGCGACTGTAACTCTCCACGAGTGGAACCGGTATTTACATCTCTAGTCTTGGACCGTACTCCTGGGAATATTCAAGACAGCTGCGATGTATCGAATACTACGTCCATCTTCGTTCAAAGCTACTGCTCTGGCTACATTTGTTGTTTGCATTTTGTTAAAAGACAAATACAAGCACTGACAGTTCAAATACTCTTTCAACACAAACATGCCAACTGATTTTACATTATTTTTGTTTTTGTTGTTGTCTTGATAAATAAAATATTAACTACCTCTTTTTTAGTTCCAATTCTTATTTTATTGATTATTTTTCAAGTCTGTAAAAAACATTTAAAAAAATTATGCCAAGAGACATTTACTTCGGTGTCCGGATTTTTTTGTACACGAGTGTATTTAGGCTATGGTTCTGTGTCCCAAGAAGTGCTGGGTTTTGCTTCTCCAATGGCTTGTTCTCCATACTCTTCATGTGCTAAATCACTGCCTGTGCTCGAGCCAGGGTTCGGGCAATGTATATTAAGCACTGTCTCTTAAAAGTCTGTCTCTTAAAATACTTTCGAATATCCATTTTCTTTCACAAATAGCAATACGTTCATTATAAAAACTGTAAAAACTGTGTAAAAGTGGCAGTTTGCGGTGCGTTGTAAGTAAATGCAGAAACAGGAAAGAGAAGTCATATTTTGTTTTTACTTTCTCCGTTACGAAGTATGGGTAACTATTGTGGTCATAAAATCGCCTCTAGGTACCTCAAAACTGATATTTCTGTTAAAAAATTCCACGATCGCGTACTCTGTACAGAAATAGTAAAAATAGATAACTAAGTTTCGATCTTCAATTTTTTCTTTTTCTCAAATCAATTATAGTTATTTAACCAACAAGTGTGTTAATGATAGCGATTAATGATCGAGACATTCGAGACGTTAATTGTTGAGATCATTAATCGCCAATTAACACACGAGTTGGTTGCAAGATTTTTCCGTTGATCGTAACTTAGATCAACATTAGAAATTAGATTAGAGAAAATCCAAACAAAACAAACAAATAAACTTGCTATTAAGCCCGTTGTAGCAATATCGGCAAAACATGCGAACAGCGCAGATTCCGAATGACGTCTTACCTGTTACTCCTCGCACCAGGAAATAAATTCTACGTAAGTTTTTTTTAGTAAAAATATGTACCCTTTTCCGGATGCAAATTTAATATTGCATTATTTCCATTGGCTAGTACTTTTGGCGGTGTTAATTTAAACTCGACCCTATCCATAGTAGCAGACATTCACTCGATACACGCGTTTTATAAATTTGACGTTTGACACTTCAGAGAATTGATATACTTTTACATTTACATGTGAAACAAATTATAGATTGTTTTCTCGCTATTATCAATTACATTTCCAGTAATTATGAGTAATTAGCCACTCATGAATTCGCTATTTAATGCTTAACTATAAATCGTTCTTTTTTTAGGAAATATGATTGATAGGAATTCGGGTTAGGGAATCGAGGATGATAGGGAATTGGCTTAGCCAGCTATGGCATTCAGCCACAACCGATGTATAGTATTTAATAATTCATTTAAGTGAAATGAGGACAAAGACTAAATATGTCCAGGGACCCGCACGGCCATTTTTCGTGTTAAAAAAGTAAAAAAAAGTGACCGCCCGGATGGGACTCGAACCCGCACCAGCGGGGTCTAGAGGCCGGACCTCTACCCACTAGACCACCGCGGCCCTAGAAATCGTTCATTAATGAAAATTCGCCATCGTGCTTAGCAATTGGACGTTTCGAGTGAAGACACAAAACCTGTCACCAGCAGACCATGCGCAGCGCCGTGCATTCGCCAATTGGATGGTGGAGCATCAATAAATATAGTACAATCGAGCAGAGGTGACAGTGACTCATGCTTTTTCGATCTAATCATCGCGTCTGGATAAATATCTATACTCGTTCGCATGCTTAAGAAAAACGAAATGAAATACGAAACGTATGTCGATATGTAAATTCAAGGGCTAAGTGCAACGTATGTCTTTTCACATTCTATCTATTCTAACCTCAAAATTCACGTGCTTGTATCTGGTTTTGACCGTCTCCGATTTCGAGTTAGTTAAGAGCAGAATTGATTGTATCCATGTCGTTAATAAAAAGGTTAAATTTAATGACACATTTCCAGTTGTCTTTACCGATTGCCGAAAAATACACTCGCAAAGTTTCGTCTGGAAAATATTTGGACGCTCAAGAATTTTTAAATTTCCCGCCAAGACTGTTTCGAATTATTTTATGGACATACGTTTATAAGAAACTTAAATCAGGCAACATAGAACGATGAGTCACTGACACCTCTGCGCGATTGTACTATGTATGTACAGATTAAATAGAGATTGATTGACATCGGACAAAAAAAAGGTGTTTTACTTTTTTTGTCCGCAATTCTAGATTCGGTTTTATTTATTACAAATGTTTAATAAAACTGATTATAATATTATGCATATGTTCGTGTACAGGGGGTCTGAAAGGTTTAAAAACCACCTGGGAATTCCCAGCGATGCTATGCTTCTTTAAACCTTACATACTGTATGATATGTGAAAAGTTCTCCGGCTAAGATTAAGTAACATCCATTATTAGTGAAGTTCGTAATTTACTCTGGAAATAGATTGTGAAATCTTGTTTAACTTTACTGATTCGAAGCCAAACTGATACTATTTCCAACGAATCCTTTAGTGTAATTTATTATTCATTTCTGGAATAAAATTCGATGGCAGATTGGCGTTAAAGAGATCTGTCCAATGGAAACAATTATGTAGATATTATGGTAATAGTGTATTTGTAATGACAACCTACACTGTTGAACAACATAATATCTACAGAAATGTGCGGCTCTTCGCTCGGTTCTATTTATCAAACTGTCGCTACCAACAAAATTATCATATTTAACTTGACTGTACCTACATGATTGACATGTGTTATATATGTAATCATATATTTCACAACTACTGCTTGAATGTTTTTTCCTCATTATCAAATCAATAATGTATAGAAATTACCTTGATAGTATCTACATAATAACGATTTATAAGATTCTAAACAAATGTTTCCAAACTTTTCTTTTATTACACCCCCTTGACTATTTTTTTTTGACTTTAGCAGACCCTCTAAATTTGTTTATTATATTACATAAATAGCGTAACAAATAAAATCATTCTCAAAATGAATTAAGACGCATATCGCTCATTCCACGTCAAACCGGACACTTTAAATATTGCAGACATTCTACATATGAAATAATGGAGGTCATGTTTCGCGAAAAAAATTTGAGATTTTTTTTGAAGTTATGCACGGTTGTAAATTTCAAGAAATCACGAAAAATGTCGGTCGTGCGAACATTTAAACAAGTGTATCATCAAACCCATTGGTCGTACAAAAAAATACAAGAGATCAACTTTGAAGATCTTGAGTCATTCTATGTAGTAGTATTTGATTCGCTCATTTATGTGTTACGCATTTTCCTTTATACCTATTGCCCCCGTACCTGTAAAAGCAGCGGCGGCTCGTGCAACATTTTGATAGTAGAGCCACATATACAATACCCCCCTCCCTACATTTTTTAAAGAAATAAAGAACGATTTTTCTTGCTAGACCAAAGTAACTGACGAAAAAGTATTTTATGAGTTAATTAAAAATTCTTGCTGATCTTGAAACTAAATAAATATAACTAGCCGCTCCTGCCTAACATAAAAGTTAAAAACATTTATGATACTTCACTCGAAACATCCCCGTTTCACCTTTAAAATACAAAATACGAGACTACGTGAAATTTGGCTAAAATCGAAGTAAATCACAACGGACTGTCATTTAAAATGACTTATAATTATCAGGACTTTAATATTTAAGCAAAAAATTAATATATTCTGGAAATGGATTTTGAGCTATTCAACTGAAAACTCGAGAATGACAATTTCAATCAAATATTTGGAAAAGTTGAAATCGAAGCAAACCACAACGGACCATCACTCAAAACATATCATTATCTGGACTTTAATATTCAAACAAAATATGAAAACATTCTGCAAATTCTTTTTGAATTATTCGACTAAAAACTCGAAAATATCAGTTTTTTGTAACAAATATCGGGAAAAAGTGAAATTTCGTTTAAAATCAAACTAATCACACTGAACTGTTACTCAAAATCACTTATTAATATCAGGGCTTTAATATTCATGCAGAAGATCAAAACATTCTGTAGATTTTTTTATCAACTAGAAGCTCGAAAATGTTCATTTTTTATATTAAATATTGAGAAAAAGTGAAAATTCGTTTAAAATCAAAACAAATCACAACGGGCTGTTACTCAACATAACCTTCTAATATCAGAACTTTAATATTTATGCAAAGTATCAAAACATTCTGCAGACGGTTTTTGAGTTATTCAACAGAAAAGTCGGAAATGTCAATTTTTTGGAACAAATATTGGGAAAAGGTGAAATTTCGGTTAAAATCACAACGGATTACCACTTAACATTACTTATCAATATCAAGACTTTAATATCCAAGCAAAATATCGAAACATTCTAAAGATGGCTTTAGAGTTTTTGAACTAAGAATTCGAAAATATTATTTCTTTTGAACAAAAATTGTAAAAAAATGAAATTTCGGCTTAAATAAAAACAAATCACAACGGGCTTTATTCAAAATTACCTACTAATATCAGAAATTTAATATTTATGCAAAATATCGAAGCATTCTGAAGATGGTTTTTGAGTTATTTCACCAAAAACGCCAAAATGTCAATTTTTGTAACAAATATTGGAAAAAAAATAAATTTTGGTTAAAATCAAAGCAAATCTGTTACTCAAAATCATATAATCAATAATATTTATATAGAAGATCAAAATATTCTGCAGATTGATTTCGAGTTATTCAACTAGAAACCAAAAAATGTTAATAAATCTTGAAAAAATTGAAATTTTGTTTAAGATTAAAACAAATTGCAATGAACTGTCACTCAAAATCACTTATCAATATCAAAGCTTCAATATTAATGGAAAATATACAAGCATTCTGCAGATGGTTTTTGAGTTATTCAACTGAAAACTCGAAAATGTCAATTTTTTGAAACAAATGTTTGGAAAAGCTAAAATTGAAGTGACATTCAAAATTATTTATCATTATCAAAACTCTAATATTCAAACAAAAGATCAAAACATTCCGAAGATGGTTTTAGAGTCATTCAATTAAAATCAATTCAATCTTGAAAGAAATTGAAATTTTGTTTAAAATCAAAACAAATTGCAATGAACTGTCACTCAGAATCACTTATCAATATCAAGGCTTCAATATTAATGGAAAATATTCAAGTATTCTGCAGATGGTTTTTGACTTATTCAACTGAAAACTCGAAAATGTCAATTTTTTGAAACAAATGTTTGGAAATGCTAAACTTGAAGTGACATTCAAAATTATTTATCATTATCAAAACTCTAATATTCAAACAAAAGATCAAAACATTCGGAAGTTGGTTTTAGAGTTATTCAATTAAAAACTTAAAAATATCAGTTTTTTGTAACATATATTGAGGAAAAGTGAAATTTCGGTTAAAATCAAAGGAAACCACAACAGACTGTCATTCAAAATCACTTATTTAACAATTTTTTTCGGACATACGGAGCAGATGTTTTAGAAATATTTTATCATAATCGCATTGCTAAAGGCCGCACTTAACATCAGCAGCGGTTTGTAGAACATGTTGATGGTGGAGCCACTTATACAATATACCCCCTCCTCTCTTTTTTTTTGAAGAAATAACCATTTATCTTCCTAGACCAAAGTAACTAGCAAAAAAGTGTTTAAAGAATTAATTAAAAATTCTTGCTGAGCTTTAAACTACAGGTAGTGCCATGGCTCTTTGGCTCTATACAACGAGCCGCCCCTGTGTAAAAGTACCCGACATGTTTGGCAGCCGCGCCGCGCGGTTGTATTCTTTTAATTTTTTTTCTAAATATAGAGGCCGTTTGAGTTCCATTTTAAAATTTTCACTGTTTCTTTAGAATTGAAGTTGGAATACGATGGTATTTTTTTCAAAATTTTAAGTTGGTAAGTTGATGATAAAAAATGTTAATGAAATTTATCCACAAATTAATAATAGTTTATTAATAGTAAACGCAAATTTTAAATATGCTACAATAAAATTAGTAACAAATGGTCGTTTAAATACGTTTACTCACTCGCACTTTGTAATTGATAAATCATGAATTGTTTTCAACAATCGTAAGGGACACATTACGAATACATAAAGTACTTAGAATGTAAAATGTAACACATGACGTAAGTTATCATTTTATAGAATTATATACTTATTATAATTGACATCCGCTGAGTCCCCCTGCATGCATCTGTTCGTCTTTAAATATCAAAAGTGACAGTAACATTTAGTATGTATATTTGTCAAATGTAAATAAATGAATTGAATTGGAATGTCAGATTACAAAATATTGGTTATAACACTAACCGACACAATAAACTTATCGCTATGCCTTATCGGTACACCAGCTTCCTTCGGAATGGTATCTTAGCAGATTTACACTTTAGAACGAGTAAAACGATGGGTGTCTGTAAAGTTCTTTAATCAATGTGTTGGACAATATATGTATAATTAGACGAAAAATTGTTTGTTTACTTATTAGTCGTCCCATATTAACATTACCGGGCAATTTCATACAAATCCCCATATTGCCATTACTGGGCAATTTTAGGTGTTAGATTAAATGTCGTAATATTTCAATATAAAATATGTTATTGAATCTTTACCGTGATTTTTCAAGTATACTATTGAATATTTAATTACTTTCAGCAAATAAAATGTAAATTGCTGCCTCTTACTAAGATGAATGGACTATAGTAATTAAGTAGAGCCGTGAAAATTTAAACGTCACCCTGACAGGATTCAGTTTTAATTTGTCTTAAGTTTAAACGAATAAATGTAAGGTCGTAGGTAAAGTATAGTACATAACGCGAGTTGTAACACAATAACGCCCTCGTTACTCGCCGCTTCGCTATTTACAACTCTATTTACAACTCTAGTTATGTAATGTATCGTGTGAGCCACAAAATTTTGTTTCAAAGTTCGCTGTGAGATAAATGAGATATGTCGCATATTATTACGATATCAGACTAGATTAGTTCAATTGAATTAGATTTAAAAAAAATGAATTCATCTCAGACACGACTGATATGTTTCTCTCTCTCAGGCATGGCCAACTCGGAAACAAAATTCTGTGGTTCACACCTTACTATTACCAAAGTATACAGCATATTTAAGGGAAACTTAAAATTATTTTTTTATTCGTTAAAATTCCGGTGGTGTTGACGTATATTTCACCAACCCATTGTCTATGCATCATAAAGGCGACGTAATTGTTTAGTGGTCTTGAAATTGGCGATATTCACGCACCCTTCACACACACACACACACACACTCACACTCATAAACACGATAATCATAAACAACCCTTTCCTTGTCTGACCGCGACCAAACCCTGTCCACACGTGCACGAAAATAAATAAAAAATCCATAGTGGCAGCCATTAACCAAACATAATTAACAAATTTCTTATGCGTTTACATTTCCGGATCGTATTTTCGACACCGCCCCTATTAAATATTCGTGGTATTCCCGGTGCAACACGCACACCTGAGAAATTCAATTTAGACCCTTTCCAAATATAAATTTAAATTGTTATTAAAAGGCTTTACTTTATATAAAATGGATTTTAAATGGAATTTTGTTCTTAATACCACATCCTGTCTAAACGTTAAAGTTAACATTTACGAAATTCCATTATATTATAAAACAGGAATGTTGGAATTTCACAGATTTCTAGTGTTAGTACACTGCAACAATTTTATACATTATTGATTTATAAAGCAGATGAATAACAATTCAACCTTACTTACTTTACTTTTTACTTTCTCCGTTACGAAAATCGTGAATTTTTTACTTTCTCCGTTACGAAGTATGAGAAAGTATTGTGATTGTGATTTTTTTTTCAAATTTTTTTTTTTACGGAAATATCCGTTTTGGGGTCCCTAGATGCCATTTCGACAATTTCTGGAATTTTTTTTTGTGGCTGTGTGTGTCTGCGTGCGCACGTGTGTGTGTGTGTCTGCCTGTGTGCGCTGTATCTCAAAAACTAATAAAGCAATTGATATGAAACTTTATACATAAGTCTTATTTGATAATCCGAAGAACTGAAAAGCTTTTGGTAAAATTTCGTACACCGGAAGTGAGTGTTTACCTTAACTGTTTTTTGTTTTTTGCCAATATTTTCTTAAATATGAAAAATATCACAAAAACATTTAAACAAATATTAAAGACAACAAATAGATAAACATTTTTTATTAAAAAATATTTTTCATAAAATTATTTTTGTTCGAGAAAAAATATTATTTTATATTTTTAGTTTATAATTATGAAACGATAATAGTTTCAGCAAATTCATGTTAATAATAATTGTAGAAAATACGAAAATGAACAACTTATAAAGAATAAGTTTTTTTCGAAATCTTTTTAGTTTTTGAGTAAACTGAATTTTTGTATTTGAAGTATAATTTTTCCGTCTTTCATAATTTTGACTTTTTAAACGTCAGTTTCATCCTAGTCTACAAAACACTCGACGTACATTTAAAATATGATTTAAATTGAAAAGAAACCATGAAAGCGTAAATATAAATGATACCATGAAGTCGGAGAAAGTAACATGATGGCCACATCACCATTTTTTCAAATTATTTTTAACGGAAATGTCCGTTTTGAAGTCAATAGAGGCGATCTCAACAATTAATGAAAAAATGGTGATGTGGCCATCATGTTACTTTCTCCGACTTGATGATAAGGGCCTAAAAATAAAAAATGCTGACTGAAAAATCGAAAATTTAGGCCAAAAGATCAAAAGTTTAAGCCAAAAAAATCGAAAATACAGGTCAAAATTTTAAAATATAGACCAAAAGAGTCAAAAATTTAGACTAAACATCGTAAAACTCGTTCCTAGAGATAAAAAAAATGCAGACTAAAAAATCGAAGTTTCAGTATATATACAGGGTGTTTCAGAGCTCTGGGAACGGTCAATCACGTGCTTATTTTTCAAAATTTCAAAAAATGTTTTAGACAAAAGTTGTGTATAATAGTGAGCTGCACGCCCTAAAAATATTTAAATTAATACAGGGTGTCTCATAACAACGTTAAAGACCAAACTTATGTTTTTTTAAATGGTACACCCTGTATTTTTTGTATTTTTTGAATTATATGGAGCAAATAACTTCAGTATCTATACCTATTGTTTGCCGTTTTCGAAATATTTGAAGATTTGTTGAAATGCATGGTCTGGGTGAAATTTTATTTTTGCCCCAGTGATTAACGTTGAATGATTAAAATCATTTCTATTATTTGGTTGAAGGTTCGAACTATAGAGCCAACCATAATATCATACAAAAAATTATACAGGGTAATAAAAAAAAATCCGGTAGAAAAACCGAACTTATAAAGTTAAATAACTTCGTTTTTTCAAATGGCACACCCTGTATTTAGTAACGTATTCTTAAATAGAATCAAATTATCTTTCAGATAGTATAAGGGTTCCCTGTTCCTAATCTTAATAGTTTTCTTGTATTCGGCGATTATCATATCAGGAATAATTATTATAATCTGAAAGATAATTGGATTCTACTTGAGAATACGTTACTAAATACAGGGTGTGCCGTTTGAAAAAACGAAGTTATTCAACTTTATTTGGTTTTTTCTACCGCATTTTTTTTATCACCATGTATAATTTTTTGTATGAAATCATGGTTGGCTTTATAGTTCGAACCTTCAAGCAAATAATCGAAATGATTTTAATCGTTCAACGCCAATCACTGGGGCAAAAATAAAATTTCACCCAGACCATGTATTTCAACAAATCTTCAAATTATTCGAAAACGGCAAACAATAGGTATAGAGAGTATTGAAGTAACTCACCTTTATTTGCTCCATATAATTCAAAAATGACAAAAAATACAGGGTGTTCCATTTAAAAAAACATAAGTTTGGTCTGTAACATTGTTATGAGACACCCTGTATAAATTTAAATATTTTTAGGGCGTTCAGCTCACTATTATACACAACTTTTGTATAAAACATTTTTCGAAATTTTGAAAAATAAGCACGTGATTGACCGTTCCCAGAGCTCTGAAACACCCTGTATGTATGGAAAATATTGGCTAAAATGTATCAAAAAGTCGAAAATACAGGGGATAGATCAAAAATATGATGAATCCTGGCTTAAAAATAAAAATCTCAGAAGTCGAAACTTTGAAAATTTAAGTGAAAGAAAAATAATTTGTTATTTTCAGCCTCGGCAATCAAAAAAAAATAAATAAAATATGGGACAAGAAATTAAAAATTTGGACCGAAAATAAAAATGTCGGGCCTAAAAATGACAAATGCGCACCAATAGAAATAAATCGAAAATTTAAGCCAAAAATCAAAAATTTAAAGCAAAAACATCAAAAATACAGGTCAAAAAAATTCAAATGTAAGTCAAAAAAATTAAAAGAAAAACACAATATGGGCGGAAGAGTCGAAAATTTAGACAAACATTGAAAACTTGGGCCCAGAAATAAAAAAATGTACACTAAAATATCGAAATTTTAGCAAATCGAAAATTTTCTCCAAAATAAAGAAAAAAAAATTGCAAAAAAGTCAAAAATACAGGTGAAATATCTAAAATATTATATAATAATATAAATCCTTGTTTAAAAATAATTTAATATTTTTTCTATTTAAAATGTAGGCCAAAAAAATTTAGCAATATAGGCCAAAAAGTTGAAAATGTGTACAAAACATCAAACACTCGGGCTTAGAGATAGAAAATGCAAACTAAAAAATCTAAATTTCAGGAAATAAATCGAAAATTTTGGCCACAACAAAGAAAACCAATTGCAACAAAAAAATCGAAATTTCACGAAATAAATCGAACATTTTGGCAACAACAAAGAAAAACAATTACAACAAAAAAATTGAAAATACAGGTGAGAGATCTAAAATATCAAGAAACCTGGTTCAAAAATAAAAATCATAGACTGAGAAATTGAAAATTTAAACGAAAAACAAATAATTTGCCAGTTTCAGCCCCAAAAATTAAAAAAAGCAGACCAAAAATAAAAAATGTGGACCTAAAAATAAAAAAATGCGGACCAAGAAATCAAAAACTTTTACAAAAAAATTAAAAGAAAAACATAATAGAGGCCAAGAAGTTGAAGTTTTAGAAAAAACAAACGTAAAAAACTCGGGCCTGAAAATAAAAAATCGAAAATTTTGGCCAAAATGTAGAAAATAAATTGTAATAAAGAAATCGAAAATACAAGTGGGAGATCTAAAATATGAAGAGTGCTGTTCCAAAAATAAAAAATACAGACTGAAAAAATGAAAGAAAAATAATTTACCCTTTTCAGCCTCAAAAATTTAAAAATCTAAAATATAACAAAATTAAAAAATTTTAAAATTATACCAAAAATTAAAAAATGGTGATGTGGTCATCATGTTATTTTCTACGACTTGATGGTATCATAGTCATTTATATTTACGCTTTCATGGTTTATTTTCAATTTGAATCATATTTTAAATGTATATCGAGCGTTGTGTAGACTCGGATGAAATTGACGTTTAAAACGTCAAAACTATGAAAGATTATACTTCATATTTAAAAACTCAGTTTACTCAAAAACTGAAGGGATTCCGAAAAAACGTATTGTTTATAAGTTGTTCATTTTCGCATTCTCTACAATTATTACTAACAGAAATTTGCTGTAACTATTATGGTTTTATAATTTTAAACCAAAAAACAAAAATTAAAAAAAAATCTCGAATAAAAATGATTTTATGAAAAATGTTTTCAAGCAAAAGATGTTAATTTCTTTCTTGTCTTTAATGTTTGCTTAAATGTTTTTGTGATATTTTTCATATTTAAGAAAATATTGGTAAGAAATAAAAAACAGTTAAGGTAATCACCCACTTTCGGTATACGAAATTTTACCAAAAGGTTTTCAGTTCTTCAGATTATCAAATAACACGTATGTTTAAAGTTTCATATCAATTGCTGTATTAGTTTTTGAGATACAGCGCGCATAGACACACACACACACACGCAGTCACACACACAGACACACAGACACAATTATTTTTTTCCAGAAATTGTTGAAATGGCATCCCCAAAACGGAATTTCCGTAAAAAAAATTTGAAAAAATCACGATCACAATACTTTCTCGTACTTCGTAACGGAGAAGGTAAAAATAATTGTGTGTATGTATGTGCACGTATGTGTGTGTGTCTTTCTGTAACTCAAGAACTTTTACAGGAATTAATATGAAACTTTAAATATAAGCCTTATTTGACAATCCAATAAAATGCGAAACTTCTGGTGAAAGAGGTATATTTCCGGTATTTTTTTTTAATGTGGAAAATATTACAAAAACTTTTAAACAAATCTTAGACGTAATAAAGAAATGAACAGTTTTCGTTATCATTCTCGATAGAAATAAAAACTAAATAAGAATGGTCATTTGGTAGCTAAAGGCAGGGCTTGATTTCAGGCGGAACGCACCGGAACGACGCTGACATATTATTATTATCCGGTACCTCTTTTTAGCCGCTTTATTACCTTGATTTGATTTTTAGATGAACCCACTTAGATGAATGTAAAATGTATAAACACATTTCCAAAAAAGCTTTGATGGATCTTACACCAAAATAGAATAATAGGATTAAATTAAGATATTTAGAGGTTTCCGGTTATCAGTGACTCATACCGTGAGTTCGATAAAATACGCCCAACGTCATAACTATGTTATTTATTGACCGATTTGAATGAACTAAAAAAGAAAGTCAATGGTAGTTTGAATACTAACAAATGACATCAATATTGATTTTTTTCAATAATAACTTCATTCTCAAATGATGGCCAACTTAAAATTTTTAAATGGCGTCATATAATGTATTAATTTTTTTACATTCGACATTATTTTTCTGAATCCAATAATGCCCAATATGTTGTTTTTCGTTCAATATTTTGGTCGAAAAAAAAATAAATCTTCTATTTAAAATTATATTTTTCAAAAATTATAATTAGCGTGCCTTGGAAAAAAATGACAAATGTCATTTGTTGTAAGGTTATGTCGAACATGAATAATAAGGATCCTATAAATAAGTACCTATGTTACAACTGAATGTAGAATAGAATAAATAAGTAGTGCAAGTATTAATTCACTTGCGATTTAGATGTTCTGTGATTATTGTAAACACTAAGTAGAACGTCGAACTCTGCAAGTCCACGAAATTGTCGATCCACTGTCGTCGACTTTTTAAAGGCTCCATATCATCTCAAATTTCCTTCTTACCTTCTAAATTTAGGTTCTGGTATTCGCCGCTCTGGAATTCGTGCCGCAGCTCTTCGATTTCTATTACATAGAAAATAAATTTGTAACATTTGTTAATTCGCTATTGTTCATGACTTTGTCTGAAACACACACTAATAACAAATGGTTGACATTACTTAAACAATAAATGACATTTGTCGATTCGAATTTTTTTCAAGGCACACTGTCATATTACCAAAAAAATCATGTGAACAAGATTTATTATTATCTTTTTCTGGCATAATTACTAACTTAAAACCAACATAATAGGCATAATTGGATTCAGAAAAGCAATGTCTAATATTATAAAATTAGAAAAGTATATGCAGCTATTTAAAAATTAAAAGTTGACTATCATTTGGCAATGAAGTTGATTTTGCAAAAATATATAAGTACCGTCATTTTATAGAATTTAAACAGCCATTAACTTTATTTTTTAGTTCATTCAAATCGGTCAATAAATAACAGAGTTATGGTGGTGGGCGTTTTTTATCGAACACACAGTATATTGACATAATAAATCACACCCACTTTGGGACGTGACGTTAATTTAAATTATATTTGTTATAATGGTTATTTATCGATAAATTAATAAACAGAAAATAATAAATTTATATTAAATTAATCAATTTGTCACCCGTTCCGGTACCTAAAAGTTTAGAAATAAAGCACTGTCTAAAGGTAATATGAGCTCGTTTTTAATACACCAATCATTAAATTATTTATGTATGATTCTAAACCGTTTAAGGTGATATATTTCCATATAATCATACGTTTCAATTAAGGTTGGTTTTCAATTAGAAATACTACGCACCATCGAAATGTTTAATTACCTAAAAGCGATTACGTGCAAATCCCCATTGCTGATGACAAAATGACGCAGCGAGAGCGTACAAACAGCCCACGCACATGTGTTTGATCAAAGCACTTTCAGCGTTGGATCGCTCTATTTCGCAGCGATGAAAGGAAACGATTAGTAATGTAATGAGCTGGGCTTAGTTCAACGTTAAGTAAATTGAAGACGATTCCAAAGCTTAAATCCGTCTCGTGTCTCGTTCACTTCCACTTTTCCTCATCGCCCGTGTGTTCTTCGTTTGCAGTTTAAAGTTTTCTAGTTGCGGTATCCATCTTTTAGAAGCTCGAGGGAAATACTCGCTTGGTTTCCACGGAGATCGATCAGACGGTGCTTTTGAAAATTTCCAACTCGATAAAATTTGTTCGATGAGTTTATAAGTTTTCAGGATTGTTAAAATGAGGCGCTTGTTTGGTTTTACAGTTTGTAATTAGTGTGCGAGTAAAGCTGAAATAAGTGAAATGGTCATGCAGGTGATATAGTGATGTTGGAATTACAGTAATATAATAATGTCGACGACAAGATCCAATAAAATTCTAACTACGATGCGTAATGGACCACGATGCATGTTATACACGGCAATATACCTTGGGTGGGTGTTAATCGTGGGAATACATCATGTTGGTATTGCCTGGAAATGCGTAACATTTTCAGCCGTAATACAACAAGTGGTATGATTATTACCAATGATATTTTGGAATTGAAACCGAGCTGCAGATTCAACGAGCTCTAGCGCGAGTTGAATGTGCTGCTTCGGTTTCACCGACTAAATATCATCGGTTATTAATCGTACCACGAGTTATATTTAGTGAGAGAATATAACGAATAACATTTTATAATCTTGATCACAACTCACATATTGCAATGTTTTAATTCGTCTTGTAGTTTAGATTAATTCATATTTAATATAACGTCGGGAAAAAAAGTCCCCGCCGCGGTTGAAAGGTAAACTCAAGTCAGCCCTGAACGATTCATAACCTAAATTCCCTAATCTGATTAGATAAGTCTTAAAGTAAATCCTTTCAATTTTAAAGAAAATTGTCAAATGGAAAACTGGTCAGTCAGAGAAGAGGAGACACTCAGCGATCATGGAATTATCAGCTTTGGTATCAAAGACGCAGGAAAATATGAAACAAGAGTTAGGCGCAAGTTATACTTTAAGCACTTTAACAAAAACATCGCAGAGGAAAATATAAAACATGCAGAAAAAATTCCATAAAAAATCATCCTCAATGTCCGAAGTATCGCTTATTCAAAATCAATTTGGTTTTTGTAAATTTAACAATTTTCAATGGAGATATGGATTTTTAAAAATTTAAATTTAAATTTTTTGAGGACCTGAACAAAAACATCCCAGAAAAAAATATAAAAAACGCAGGAAAAATTCCATAAAAAATCATTCTCGATGGCCAAAGTATCACTTATTCAAAATCAATTTGGTTTTTGTAAATTTACCAATTTCCAATAAAGATATGGATTTTTGAAAATTTTCGTTTAAATTATTTGAGCACTTTAACAAAAACATCGCAGAAGAAAATATAAAACATGGAGACAAAATTTTATAAAAAAATATTCTCAATGGCCAAAGTACCGCTTATTCAAAATTCGTTTGGATTTTGTAAATTCAACCATTTTCAATAGAGATATGGATTTTTGAAAATTGTTGTTTTCATTTTTTGAGCACCTAACAAAAACATCGCAGAAAAAAATATAAAAAGAGCAGGAAAAATTCCATAAAAAATCACCCTCAATGGCCGAAGTACTGCTTATTCAAAACCAATTTGATTTTTGCAAATTCAACAATTTTCAATGGAGATATGGATTTAAAAAAATTTAAATTGTAATTTTTTGAGCACCTGAACAACAACATCGCAGAAAAAAATATAAAAAACGCAAGAAAAATTCCATAAAAAATCATCCTTGATGGCCGAAGTATCACTTATTCAAAATCAATTTGGTTTTTGTAAATTTACCAATTTTCAATAGAGATATGGATTTTTGAAAATTTTGCTTTAAATTATTTGAGCACTTTAACAAAAACATCGCAGAAGAAAATATAAAACATATAGGCAAAATTCTATAAAAAATATCCTCAATGGCTGATTTACCTTTTATTCAAAATTCGTTTGGTTTTTGTAAATTCAACCATTTTCAATAGAGATATGGATTTTTGAAAATTGTTGTTTTAATTTTTTGAGCACCTGAACAAAAACATCGCAGGAAAAATTATAAAAAGAGCAGGAAAAATTCCATAAAAAATCATCCTCAATGGCCGAAGTACTGCTTATTCAAAATCAATTTGGTTTTTGTAAATTCAACCATTTTCAATAGAAATATGTTTTTTTGAAAATTTTTGTTTTAATTTTTTGAGCACCTGTACAAAAACATCGGAGAAAAAAATATAAAAAACGCAGGAAAAATTCCATAAAAAATCATCCTTGATGGCCGAAGTATCACTTATATAAAATCAATTTGGTTTTTGTAAATTCAACCATTTTCAATGGAGATATGGATTTTTGAAAATTTTTGTTTTAATTTTTTGAGCACCTGTACAAAAACATCGCAGAAAAAAATATAAAAAGAGCAGGAAAAATTCCAGAAAAAAATCATCCTCAATAGCCGAAGTATCACTTATTCAAAATCAATTTGGTTTTTGTAAATTCAACAATTTTCAATAGTGATATGGATTTTTGAAGATTTTTGTTTTCATTTTTTGAGCACCTGCACAAGGAGGAGCATTTGGAGATTTTCACAGTTTGGTGAATTATATTTATTTTTTTTTCAGTTCATAAAGTTTGCAATTTCAAAATTGGTTTTGTGGTATTATTTCAAAATGTATCTTTAGATATTCACACTGAATTTTAAATTAAAATTAATTTTGAGTCATTTTGGGTTTACCATTTGTAGCAATTGTTTTTATATATTTGTTTTTTGGTTGATGAAAATCGTAATTTGAACATGAGCATAAGAGTAAATGGGAGTATACAGTATTGAATATAAAATAATATTTAGAAATGCTTTTCTCTATTGTCTTCTTACAATCACGTTTTAAGGTAACAGTTGTGATTTTTTACAGTCACAGTTTAAATAGCAGTGATTTTAAGTAGCTGTGATTTAAAGTAGCTGTGATTTAAAGTATCAGTGATTTTAAGTAGCTGTGATTTTAAGTATCAGGTGATTTTAGATAGCAGTGATTTTAAGTAGCGGTGGTTTTAAGTAGCAGTGATTTTAAGTAGCGGTGATTTTAAGTAGCAGTGATTTTAAGTAGCGGTGATTTTAAGTAGCAGTGATTTTAAGTAGCAGTGATTTTAAGTAGCAGTGGTTTTAAGTAGCAGTGATTTTAAGTAGCGGTGATTTTAAGTAGCAGTGATTTTAAGTAGCAGTGATTTTAAGTAGCGGTGATTTTAAGTAGAAATGATTTTAAGTAGCAGTGAAATTCGCCTATTAGTAACAGCAACGACCTGTGATTTTTCAATACTAGTGAAAAATCACAGCTATGTGAAATATCGCCCATCCTTAACAGTTATAATTGCCGAGGTATAGATAAAAAACTGAAAAATTGTACCTTTTTTAAGATGGCGGCTCGAGCGCAATAAATTTTGACGGGGACTTTTAGTATGTTCAATAGAAAGCCGTAATAAGCATGTATACAAAAATTCAGATCTTTATTCATTTTTTTTTCTAATTTGATTAGTCCAATAGGTCACGAGAACCCTGGGAGAGATTGAGATTGGCTTCTTCAAACCGATCCATAGAGTGTCTTGCTATGCGGGGTTGGGCATTATCCTTCTGTTAAAGCGGGTCTTCCACCTGTTGAAGACATGGAAGAATATGGGATTTTCTACCATCTCATTAATATATCGCTAGGCGTTTATATTGCCTGAGTAGGACCTACTTTCACAAGCCATAGCACCCCATACCATAACTCGCACAGTGGTTGTTATAATTAAATATAAAGTTGATGTCATGGTCAAGGTCATCCACATAGATACCCTAAATCTCCCAGGAATTAAAAAAATTGTCCAGAAAGTAAAGAAATCGTTCCTAAAGTTAAAAAAAATCGTTCCGAAAGTGAAAAAAAATCGTCCTGAAAATAAATACCTTCGGTACGATTTATATAAAGTGGTCCTTCCGATTCAATAAATCGTACCGAAAGTTTTATTTTCGGGACGGCTGCAGAATAGTACATTATTATGCAAGTTTAATAAGAGGGTATATTATGGCATGAGTGGGATTGCAGCACGACTCACCCAGCCTAAATGTTTATCGAAATTTAAGTTTATGTTTACGTTTGTTTCCCGTTTCTCGTGTAAGGCATCGATCGACGCTAACTAAAAATCCACACCGAATTAATACATCCACAGAAGCGACTCTTTTTTGCCGCGAATGAAACATACATTGTACTCTCGCAGTTTCTTTAGTGTTATCCGTTTTGCAAAAAAAGTGATAATAATATAATAAATCACAACCTTTCCTCTGTGTATGTTGTGTTGTCTAAACGCCGTCGCCGAGAGCTGAGTGAATTCATGCATCCGGCCATTCTGTCACCCGAGTTCCTACGTTTTTCAATATTATGAACAATATTACGCCTCCGTTTTCTTTAACCTTAGTGGTACTGGTGACGAACTCCCGAATATGCATTATCGAATATTGTCAGTATGTAATGCAGTGGAGGGTTCCAATTATCCTATAAATTAACATGTTGACACATGTCACGTTTAAGTACTGCCAATTGCGAAAACTAAAATGTTACCACAAATAGTTTAATAACGAGCAAAAACTGTAAAATAAAAAATCTCATTATTAAACTGTTTTTGATAAAGCAAAAGGTCGATTATTAACCCAAAGTAGGAAAAAATATTTTGCCCCTGTTGGATAATCGTGATTATATTAAACATATCATGTCATTACCTAAAAAACACTAACCTACATAACATGTGTTGACTGTACTAATTTAGATTATCAGCCTTTGTTTAATTATTCAGATAATTATTATGCGCATCTAGTTTATTTGTTGTTTGTTGCATCAATAAAAATGCCATTACTATTCGGAATAAATGGTGGGAATGCGATATTAGAAGCAACACGTTTCTATACTATATATAATAAATGGGGGCGGGTTTACGATATACTATGAGAGTTCATGGCTTTGTAAATAGCAGTTTTGTTCAGCGTCATCATAAATACCACAATTTGAATTCTTTAGGATCACTTAGTTGAATAATGAAGGTGTTTACCTCTGGAACTGTTGCTCCTATAATGTAATTGAACTTTTTTTTCTAAAAATAAGGACACGCTTTTGTTCTGGAAAAATTAATTTATCGTTTCATAAGTATAGACCCATAATGATTTGATATAGTACATTTCATAACGAGGGCGGAAAGTGTCAAATATCTAGCGAGTGTGAAGTTCGACGAACGAGGCGAAGCGTAGTGTAGCCGAGTGAGGAAAAACACACGAGCAATAAGATGTCACACTTTTGACCGAGTTATGAACATAATTTTTCCTACGACACTAAACAAATCTATTTCTTCAACGTTTTATTAATATTTCTAAGTGTAACATCATTAACCTAAACATAAACATTAAAAAAATAAAAATAGAGAAACTAATGGGATGTGTTGGAATTTATGGGTCATGAATTGGAATTGTAAATATTAAATGATTCTATGGAATCTGTTTGTATGAAATATTAATATTCAATTTTAAAAATAAAGAGAAATTTAAACATCATGTCAAAGAACATTCATACAACACACGTTTCTTTAAAAATTACAATATTCCTAAACACAGACTGGCTTTGTTTGAAAATACGCCGGAATATTGTGCAATAGCTTCATTTAATAAATTGCCTCAATATCTAAAAGTAATTACGGATCTAAAAGAATTTAAAATAAAGTTAAAGAATTACCTAATAGAAGCCGAAATATATAGCCTTAATGATTACTTTTAAATCCAGTGTTCTTCTTTTGTTGTCACTTAACCCACTCCAACCTTTCTGGCTACGCTGTATCATTTATTTTAGCTTCCTTATATTTTAAGACGTGTTCATATTAGTATGTATATGTGTATTATGTTAAGTTTATGCCACATATGTACTAGGTTTGAATAAAGTTTGATTTGATTTGATTTGATTTGATTTAAAATGATTATTTTCAGAAAAAGATGATTTTACATTTTTGGTTTTTTCCATTGCATAAATTTATCATACGATAGTTCGTATCTTTCTTTTGATTTGTCGGGTAACAAATCCTGTTTCGAGCTGCTTTACTCACTTCGGGCGGTGTCAGTCAATTGACGAATCAATCTCCGCCGCACTCATATTTTCTAAACGTCTATTAGTACTATAAACTGCTATGAAGCAAATAGCAAAAGTTTTTATTAACTTACCTGAATATATATAATTACAAATACAACGATTCTGACTGACAGAAACTGTCAACATTTGATAGATCAAATGCACGCTTGATAAATGTAACCTCTTACGAAATGATATCACACAAGTGACGATATGGGATTTTTCAAATATCTAAATGTATATAATATTGTTTATTTAGAACGACACGCTGCGAATTTGGGAAAGTGTATCACCGTTGTCTCGGATCTGAAGTTGTATAAGTGGCGGTATCTTTCAACATTGGGATGTTATTAATAGCGCTTCTGAGAATAAGAAGAAGTATTCAAACATTTTGCCAAAACCCTGAACCAATGAAATCTCTTAAAAATATGTACCATTTTGGTGCAATATTTGAATCACTCCTACCTTTAATAGAAAGGACAATTCTGTTAAGTGTAACTACTTTATCGGATACCATCAATTTTCTGCCTGTAATGTTGTTAAAGATGTGGGCATTTTGCTTGACAGCAGAATAACTTATCAGCACATATTAGCGAAATTTGTAGCTCCAAATATAAAATGTTAGGTTTTATTATACGAAACTCTCGAAAAAAGGTGTTTTTGTTTCCTTATAAATAATAAGGCATTTTAGTATATAAATTCCGGCAACCGTTAAACAATTATTTGTAGCAAATAATGACCTACAAGATGTATCTGTTTTTTGACCCAACATAATCCTAATGATTTTCTTTTGTATTATGAAAATTTTATTTATGTGAGGCGAACTACCCCAGTGAATGATTCCATATCTGACTATGGACTTAAGTATGTATTAAGCTTTTGTCAGGTCAAAACTTGGGTAACAATATTTTCTCGTAAAATGAAGAATAATCGCAAAAATAAACTTTTTTACAATTTTTTTTCGGCGTTGTCTGGCCTTGGTGCAATGACCATTAGCCATTATCAATTTTTATATATGTATTTTAAGTTATAAATTAAATGAATAAATGAACAAATGAATAATGAAAGACCTATACAACAACCATGGACCTGACCGAATACTTCTCGATCCACAAAAAAACTTTCGGCCGGGCTGGGATTCGAACCCACACGGCACGCGGTGCAACCGACACAAGCGCTCGTCTGTACCCACTACACGAACGGACCGCCCACTTTTTTGCAATTTTGAAGATTTTAAAATCGCAATTTTGATTTTTTTTCTAATCTACAACTGCCGACCGCCTTGTCCAATTTTAATGACTAATAACAGGTGGGAAATTTATTGCGAAGCTAGTTATTATTTTTTATCGTGGAATTAAACAAAAACTTCAAAACGTTCAAAGATTTTAAATTCGGATTTTTTTTTTAAGGAAGGATGATTGACGGAAATTTGGGTTGGGGAATTATGGATGATATCATCCATAATGGGGACATTGGCTTAGATAGCATAGGTCATTCAGCCACAACCGATTATTTATAATTATTATTCATATTAAATGAAAACAGACATCGACAGACACCCATGCCCTCGCCGGTATTCGAACCCAGGACCCTCCGCATTAGTTCTGGCGCGCTAACGCGTGAGCCGGCAATTCGGAATTTTGATTTTTGAAATTGGACAACTGCACGCTTTCGAATTTGATGATTCAAACGCCAAAATATGACGAATTTAGTGTAATTTTAAAAGAGATTATAAATGTTTTCATGAAATTACCACAAAATCCGAAAATTTCATTTTTTTAAGTAAGACGATTTTAAAACCCAAATTTTGATTTTTTAAAGTGCAATTACCAAATGATTTGGCACCACACAATTGAAAAATCTCACTTTTTTTATTTATTTTATTTTTAAATGTTTGATGGAATTGCGGGTTAAGGAGAGTGAATTGCTGTTCGGGCACTAACGTATATAAGTTTTTTTTTTAAGATTTCATTTAATAATGAATGGGACATAAACTACACATCCATGGACCCCCGCACGGCCACTTCTTCGTTCTGAAAAAGTCACCTCACGGATGGGATTCGAACCCACGACCACGAGGCCCAGAAGCAGGAACGCTACTCACTAGGCCACCGCGGCCCCACACTTTTTTTAGTTCCAAGATTTTAGTCTGTGAGACCCGGTGCGTGAGGTCAATTTTTGGCAAATTGTTTTTTCGAGTTGTCTAGCCGAGTACCTTAATAATTTCTTGTTTAGTTCACGTTTAGAAAGCGAAGAGCGTGTATGATATTTTAGTTATTTGTAATTAAAAAATAAAATTTAGTCAAATTTTACATGTAGGAGATTTTTTTTTTTTTGAAACCCAGCGCCCGCTACGGTTTCAAGATTTAGGGCGCCCCGCGTGGAAGGTGAATCAATGAATTAACTGAATTTGTCATATTTTGACGTTAAAAACATCAAAATCAGACAACACAATTGGCAGTTGTACAATTTGAAAAATTAAAATCCCTATTTTTAATGCATGGACTTTGAAAACGTGCAATTTTGACGTTTATCGTTAATTTCACGAACCAAATTATTAATCAGTTTTTTAAATTCCACTAAATTTTCCACATTATGACGTGAAATTCATCAAAATCGGACAACACATTTGGCAACTGCCAACTGTGCAATTTCAAAAATCAAAGTTGCGAATTTATAATCTTGGAAGTCCAAATATTAAAAATTGCGATTTTGATTTTTTTTTTAAATTGCACAACTGCCGGTAATATCTGATTTTAATAATTCTTATGGTGGGTTTACGCGCTCATGCAATTTGCGCAAACTGATTTGTGCATGCAAAACTGAGCAAATGAACAACGTGTGCTGGTGTTTACACGTTCAGTTTAGCTTGCAGTTTGTCAACATCTCCAAAAGATTGTTGGTTTTGGTGCGGTTTGTTTTTAAAAAAAAGTTAGCATTTGGATCTCTGCAGTTTTTCAATTAAAACATTATAAGTTGAAGATTTCATTATCATGACTTTTAATTTTCCTTAAACATGAAAACCGATTGACAAAATAAATTAAATAAATATTTGAATAAATTTACGAAGAACCTCTTTTTGTTTTTTCGACCTGCCGGATGTCAAAGATCAACAAGGGAGCCAAACGGGAATATTAAGAAATATACTGAAGGAAAAAAAATGAAACACTTGAAATTCGTGAAATTTCGACCATTTTGAAACCGCCATAACTCGGTGTATTTTCAATCGATGTTGATGAATCTTTAAGGGCGAAAAACTTTGAAATGTCTTCTTTAAAGTCATGCATGCGACATTAAGCGTAAGCCCTTCCGCCGCCCACTAGCGCCCCTGTGAAAAAAAGTTTTTTCTGGAAACCATGTCCAACTTTGACGATGTCTACGGAGTATTTATATATATATATATATATATATATATATATATATATATATATATATATTATTTTTTGTCAACTTGATCCACCATAAAGGCATTAAAATATGATTTTATCCAACTCGGTACACGTTGCCAAAGTTGGACGTATTTTTGCCCAAAAACGTGTTTTTTTTGTTCAGGGGTTAAAGGGTTCCAAAAGGGATCATTCCAATCTGAGCTTACCCTCTTAAAGTGGGGCCAAAATGAGATTTTTTTCCGAAAGAATAATTAAATTTGGTTGAAAAGTCGCTGAGTTATGTGCGAAAAACCTCAAAATGCACTTTTTTTTCAAACACCCATAACTTGGTGCCAAATCGTCGTAGGAACTTCGTTCTTCGAGTCCTGCATAGGGAATTGATCAAATTTTAATGCTTTAATGGTGGATCGAGTCGACAAAAATTTTCCAACTCCATAGACATCGTCAAAATTGGACATGGTTTCTTGAAAAAACATTTTTTTTCACAGGGGCGCTAGAGAGGGGAGGAAGGGGTTACGCTTAAGTTTGCATGCATGATTTTAAAAGTTTTTCGATTTCACGAATTTCAAGTGTTTAATTTTTTTTCCACCAGTGTATACAGGGTCCTGCATCTCACCTCCCGTCTTCTATAGCTCAGTTATTAATTAAGTTAGGATTTCGATATTTTGTAGAATATATTTGTATCCTATGATGCATTTCAGGAAAATATTTTTGATTATACAGAGTGTCCTAAAAAAGCGCGACGTCATGATGATATATTTTTTTTAAATTACATGCTATGTTTTTTATTGTTTATTTGGGTACCTTTTATGGTTGCCTACATACTCCTATAATTTTATTGGAATCAATTTAGGGATATAAGAGAAAAAAAATTAAAACTAAAAAAAATCAGTTTTGCACTATCGTTTAAAAAAATGAATAAAAAATAAAAATAGTGCCTTGTTAATAAAATCATACAAGTTACTTATTAAGTAGGGTCTGGTAGTCCCGTTGACTAAGTTTGATTGATATGAATTATACAGGGTGTCCAAAATTTAGTGTCAAACATTTCAAACTTTAAAGCACTTTATTTTTCTTATTTTAAATTGGAGCCCCTGTATATTTTTATGTCAGTCTATGCAGAATTAAAAAAACAAACATTTTTCCTGATTACAATCCAGTCCCAATTCCTTACACATTAAAAGTTATTTGCAGAAAACTCGTTTTATCCACCATTTCAATAGCCATTTTACTAAATAAAAATCGAAGGAGGCTTTGAAAAACAATTTATTGACATTAAAATTTAACAAAGTGACAAGAGACTATTTTGACTTGAGAAATAATGTACATCGATATACGTATCAAATTTTGCTTTGCCCATAATTTAATTAAAATTTCTTTCGGAGCTCCGACAATGCGATCGACCCCACGTGTCTTATTTACACCCGGCCCATCAGGCGAACGCCTAGTTGCCTGCCGGGCCTACCCGCCACTGCTTATATACAAAGAATCAGTTTCAGCAGGGAATCTGGGGGTGTTAAATTTAACACCCTATTTACGACAAAGCGTTTCCCTTTATATCAACCATAAAAGTATAATATTGTCAGAATTCTAGATTCATCTACACATCACAATATCCTTTTATCGTCATCAAGTAGCTTTTCATAACGTGTGCATTCTTTCCCTCCAACTAATATAAAATTGATGTTATCGTGTTTCGCTATTACTTTATTCATTCACAATTCCGTACAATAAGGTCGATTCTATTTTTAGTATAGTATTGAGGACAGACAAAATAATTGCTGGGACAGTTCGGAATGGACTGAATTTTGGAAACGTCCTCCGTATCATATTGCCGGATTTTGATAGGGTCTCTGGCTGATCAAGTTCAAAACTATTAACTGAGTTAGCAGTCAGTGTGTATGTTGGGGAGGGCTCGAACTAAGTATTGGCCATTCGATCAATAGTTAGCCCATTTAACAGTTTCTAATGCACTTTTTGTTTCTTGTTTGTTTCAGAGTAAGAGTGGAGTACTATGTTAACGAAAATACATTTAAGGAACGACTGCAACTATACTTTATTAAGAATCAAAGGAGCAGTAAGTATTATTTTTTATATAATAAACTATTTATAATGTAGTCGTAGTAATTCATACTTATGATATTAATGGTCTAAGCGAAATGATTATTTCAGCTCATTCATTTTTTACTTTCTGCGTTACTAAATATTTTAATTCTTTTAACGGAATTATCCGTTTTAAGGCTTGTAGTGCAATACATTGCTGATGATATTGACATTAATATAACCGAATATCATGCATTGTTGGTAAATAATGTAATTTATGACTTTAAACGCGGATATTATATGTCCATTAATAATGTACTGTAGGTTGTCGATTGGGATTCATTATTTAAAGTCAAGGAATTAGATCATACATTTGAATTATTTTATGAGGTATTATCAAATTGTTCCGTCTCAAACGATTTTTACCTCTCGTTATTTAAAACGGTTTAACTCTGAACTTATAAAATTAAGTCATGAGAAAAATAATGCGCATTTATCTTATAAAAGATCACGCAGCATTGCTGATACGAGGATTTTCGTAAGCTCTCGTTCTTTTTGAATTATTCATTAATGAAATTCAAGAGGATGTAATCCAGAAACCGAAGCCCGTTTGAAAATTTGCTAGTGGCATGGAAAATGATTCAGGCGTATCGGAATCCTTGTCATTTAATTAAATCGGGTCAGATATAATAATAATAATAATAACTTTATTTACGGATAATATCCTTTTTACAAAAACATTTAGAGAACAAAAGCATAAAAATCGCATGGTAAAGAAATATAAACTAATAAAATAAACATTCAACTTAACTAATACAATATTGTCATAAACAGGTAACTACAAAATCAAAGTATGATACTATTATAAATTGATTCATCAATATATTTGATATTGTTAATGTCTTCGCATCGTTTTTTCTTCAGGCTGTTTCAATTAATAATTAAATTATGACTGTCAAGTGAATTCACATTGGAAGAAGTGTTTACTGAAATTGTTAATTTGTCTAATAATTGCAGGTACAGGCATTTCTGTAAATATAAAGTAGAAAAAATAGTATATTATTCTTGTTTAACTGCCATGTGTACCAAACGCTGCTACACATGGTCTAGTGTTTTTATTGCCGTGTGCATCCACAGCTGATACATGCACACATTTTTACTTCAAGTTCTGTATAGCAGCAATGGATACACTGACTATGAGGATATATACAGGGCTTCTTGGTAGTGAATGGCCTTCATATTTTATTTTTCGTTCGATTTCTAGAGAGTAATCAAGAAAAATAATTTCAGGCTAGCAGAAATATATGTAAAGCAGTCATTTATTTAGAATTACATAAGAAATTGGAAAAAAATACAAAATAAACATTAATAAACATCAAGTAAACTAACATACCGGGTGACCCAGGGATCTGTAAAAGCCTCATAACTTATTTGCTATTTGAGATATCGACTTCTAGTTTTCTTAAACTGGTACCCACACTTACTCTACATATATTAAAAATATGTATGTTTTTGTACAGGGTGTCCCAATATACATAACAGAACAAAGTTATGTTTTTTTAAACGGAACACCCTATATTTTATACTTTATTTTCAACCCTCTTGAGAAGCTGATAAAAATAGTATAAGATAGTATGGGTCTATTATGGACGATTGGTTAGTTATGGGCAAATTTGTGGCGAAAACAAGGACACATTGAAAAAATTGCAGAAGCGCTCCCAGCAAAGCTAGCGTCATTTTTTAGTCACTAAAGAATTTTCCACATCATGAAGAATAACACAAATCGGCTTTGGTTCTTTTTTGTTCATACAGCTATACAGGGTGTCAACATACGCAAAACAATGGATAACTATTTTTTTTTAAATGGAACACCCTATATAAGTTGCCACCAATCCATGACATTTTTAATAAGCTTTCCAATGATATACAATTTGTATAACAAAATATTAAGGATTCTTGAGATTTATCAATAAAAACATATTTCTTTTGCCACCTTATGCTGATTTTTGGATTTTCAGCCAAAACTATGCATTTTCAGAAAAAATTATAAGAGACCAAAGTTGTAGAACGAAAAATTTCCGATCGAGAAAGGTCTTTCAACTTTTAAGATAATGCGTGCATTGCCCGCCAGAGAGCGCAAAATCGTGACCATATATGCATTTTAGCGTTTTCTTTTCAAATTTTTTATTAATAAATTGCACTATACTTTATTTTCCGCACCCTCTAGCGGAAAAAACGGGAAATTATAGGAAAATTAAAATGGCCCATATCGATTGAAAATGTTCCGGTCCACAACTCTTAATAGAAGCAATTTTTGCCAAAAATACATAGTTTTTCCTAAAAATGCAAATTGAAAATGTGTGTATCAATTTTTGAGTTTTCAATGGTTTTTTGCATTTTTAGCGAGAACTATGCATTTTGGGCAAAAATTGCTTCTATTAAGATTTGTAGAGCGGAATATTTTCAATCGATGTAGGTCATTTAAATAATTCTATAATTACCCGTTTTTTCTGCTAGAGGACGTAGAAAATTAAGTATAGTGCAATTAATTGGAAAAGTCGAAAGACCTATATCGATCGAAAATTTTCGGCTCTGCAACTATGGTCTCTCATTATTTTTTCAGAAAATGCATAGTTTTGGCTGAAAATCCAAATATGACCAGGAGGTGACGAAAGAAAAATGTTTTTATGGATAAATCTTAAGAATCCTTCATCATTGGAAAGCTTATTAAAAATTCCATGCATTAGTGGCAAGATATATAGGGTGTTCCATTTGAAAAATAATAGTTATCCATTATTTTGCGTATGTTGACATCCTGTATAGCAGTACGAACAAAAAAGAACCAAAGCCGATTTGTATTATTCTTTATGATGTGGAAAATTCTTTAGTGTATAAAAAACGACGCCAGCATTGCTAGGAGCGCTTCTGTAACTTTTTCAATGTGTCCTTGTTTTTGCCACAAATTTGCCCATAACTAACCAATCGTCCATAATAGACCCATACTATCTTATACTATTTTTATCAGCTTCTCAAGAGGGTTGAAAATAAAGTATAAAATATAGGGTGTTCCATTTAAAAAAACATAACTTTGGTCTGTTAAGTATATTGGGACATCCTGTACAAAAACATACATATTTTTAAAATGTGTAGAATAAGTGTCGGTACCAATTCAAGAAAACTAGAAGTCGGTATCTCAAATAGCAAATAAGTTATGGGGCTTTTACAGATCGCTGGGTCACCTGGTATACAGGGTGTCAATTTGAAAACTTTCAATGCGAATATCTGTGAAAATAAAGGAGTTAGAAAAACGCAATGTGGTACAAATGTTATACAGGTAGGGGGAACTAGAACCACTATATTTTGGTTATGGGGTGAGTGACCCCTTGGGCCCCATTCACCCTAACCCCAAAATTTTAAATGGTATCACCCCTTTTATGATTTCTTAAATTAAACGTTTTTTTGAGTAGTATTCACCAGCACAAGATTTTTTTTTTAAATTTAATACAGGGCCGAACAAAAAAGTATAATTAAAATAAAATAAATTCTGTTCCTACGAATTGCTATTTTATTTAATTGGATTCTTATAATTTATTCCATTGGGCTACAAAAAAGGATAATAAAATATTTTGCTCCAAATACTCGAAGCAGTGGGTCAGGTTTCAATAAATAACAATCACCTATTTCAGTCAAGTGTCTAAATCATAATTCTTTCAGTCATACTGTAAACCATGTCTAATACCGGGCAAAACAGAAAATGAAATGGTGAATTCGTCTGAAATTGTTTCACCTCGATCGTTTTTGAATTTGACATACAATCTAACACACCTGACTACAATAGGTGATTGTTATTTGTTGAAACCTGACCCACTGCTTCGAGTATTTGGAGAAAAAAATTTATTATCCTTTTTTGTAGCCCAAAATGGAATAAATTATAAGAATCCAATTAAATAAAATAGCAATTCATAGAAACAGAATTTATTTATTTTTTTGTTCGGCCCTGTATTAAATTTCAAAAAAATTCTTGTACTGGTGAATACTACTCGAAAAAACGTTTAATTTAAGGGATCACAAAAGGGGTGATGCCATTTAAAATTTAGGGGTTAGGGTGAATGGGGCCCAAGGGGTCACTCACCCCATAACCAAAATATAGTGGTTCTAGTTCCCCCTACCTGTATAATATTTGTACCAAATTGCGCTTTTCTAACTTCTTTATTTTCAGAGATATTCGCATTGAAAGTTTTCAAATTGACACCCTGTATATAAATAAAAATTATAGAATAATTTTTAACCTATGGAGCAATTATGAACATGGTAAGCAATATTTTTTTCACATTGAATGTACCTGAATTTACTTTAAGTTGCTTGGAACGCCGCAGCTTTTCTTTCACTAGCTTGAGACTTTCTTTTATAACAAATAACGCACCAACCTCTCTTCCTGTTAGCACTTTGACTTTCATCAAGATGTGTTAAAGTTTCATTGGTTTCACGACAGCAGTATTCAGCGTTTTCAATAATTCAGTTGCAAGCAGCTCTTTGAATTTGGAGATTGGAATAAAACACTTTAACTTTTTTATAGGTACCACTATATTTTGTTTATGTAACTACAGTTTCGACCATTCACTGGTAATTTTCAAACCACTGAATGGTCGAAATTATAGTCACATAATAAACAAAATATAGAGGTATAAAAAAGTTCGTTAAATAAATAAATTTAAAAAAACTCAATTCTTATAAGAAGAATTCCTCAAAGAGAGAACAGGCACTTCATTCGTGTTTAATGTATGTGTAAAGACGTAAAAAATCGTTATTTTGTTTATATCTATATCCTGGGTAACGAAAACTGTTTTTTCTTTACAACTGCCTTGATCCTCAGACTTTCCTTGCTCCAAGTTAAAGTGTTTTATTCCAATCTACAATCAAGATGCACTACGAAGTAAACGCCGCCAACATTAAACATCTTTGAATTTAGTTATTGGAGATTTTTTGATACAATATATACAAATTCACTAATGCCATACCCAACAGCATTTGTGTACAATTTGTTTCTCTTTTCTAAGGGAGGATGAGTAGGTTTTCATCTTATTGCAAAGGTCATAAATGCCTTACATCTATTGTAGTCAGCTATTATTTTTGGCTTCTGTATTTCACCAACCCTTTGTTTTATTTGTCACAAATCCATCGTTGTGCCTAGTACCCAAAACTAAAACTTCCTTTTTATCCTTCCATTTGAGGACTACCCACCGGAATATTTCGAAATATTCCTGGGAACAGAGAGGAAGGTTGAATACAAACTAAATACATTGTATTGGCTATCACATTTTCATCTAGGACATAGAATCTATATTTCTGCAAAAAGTCAGTTGTTGGTCATCATATTTTAGTTTTGACCACCATTTCTTCTTCAGTATATTTGGCAAAGATTTAATTAGTAATTTATAAACCCGCATATTTTAAGATTAACCTGTCTAAATTTCATTCTTTTGTCATGTTGGATATGTAACCAATAAACATGTGCGTCCGCAGAAATTTTTCCAGGGGGGGGGGGAGGGGCCAGTCAAAAGTTTTATACAGAAATTTCCAGTAAATATCCGTCAAAAATGACAATTTCGAATTGTCAAAAATTCTGCATTTTTCTCCGCGAACACCACATAAAGAAATTTGCAGCTGTCAAAAATTGTGGATTTTTACTATCAAAAACGGCATTTTTTGATATTAACCCTTTGCACTCGTATTTACTTGTGACAAAACGTATTTTGGCGGCTATAAGTCGACATACGAGTGCAAAGGGTTAAAAAGAAGAAAATGACGATTTCGAATTATCAAAAATTTTGCATTTCTGCCACCATAAACGGCAAGATTCAACGGTAAATAAAGAAATTACCAGCTGGCAAAAATTGTGGATTTTCATTAAATATTTGATATAAAAAAATGCCATTTTTGTATTGTTAAAAATTCTGCATTTTTGCCACCACAAACGGTACGATTCAATGGTAAATAAAGAAATTTGCAGCTGCCAGAAATTGTGTTTTTTTACTATCAAAGACGGCATTTTTTTATATTAAAAAAAAGAGAAAATTTCCACTACTAAAAATGACCATTTCAAACTGTCAACGCTATCACAAATGGCACGTTAGCAGTAAAAAGGAAATTTTCAAGTGCTGAAAATAACTATTCAGTACTGTCAAAAATCGCTCATTACTGAAACCGGCAAGTTTCAGCAATAAATAGAAAATTTCCAAATGCTAAAAATGTTTTACTGTCAAAATTTGAGCATTTCTACTATCACTATCGGCATTTTTCAATATTAAAAAAGGAAAATTTCCAACGGCCAAAAGTAACAATTACAAATTGTCAAAAATTGTGCAATTCTACTGTCAGAAACGGCATTTTTCAATAGTAAAAAGATAAATTTTTAACCGTCAAAAATGACAATTTCGATTTGTCAAACATTCTGCATTTCTACCACCACAAACGGCACGATTCAACGGTAAATAAAGAAATTTGCATCTGCCAAAAATTATGGTTTTTTACCATCAAAGACGGCATTTTTTGATATCAAAAAAAGAAGTAAATTTCAACTGCTAAAAATGGCACTACTATCACAAATGGCACTTAGCAGTAAAATGGAATTTTTTTACTGCTGAAAATAACTATTCAATACTATTAAAAATTGCTCATTACTGAAAACGGAATGTTTCAACAATAAAAGAAAATTTCCAAATGCCAAAAATCTTAGACTGTCAAAATTTGAGTATTTCTATTGCCACTATCAGCATTTTTTAATATTAAAAAGGGAAATTTCCAACGGCCAAAAGTAACAATTACAAATTGTCAAAAATTCTACATTTCTGCCACGACAAACGGTACGATTCTTACTGTTGAATTTAGTAGCATCCAAAAATTGTGGATTTTTACATCAAAAATGGCATTTTTTGATATTAAAAGAAAAAAGGAAATTTCAACTGATAAAAATGACAACGGTCAAAAATTGCACATCTCTATCATCACAAATGGCACGTTGGCAGTAAAAAGAAAATTTTCAGCAGCCAAAAAATAACAATTTAAAACTGTCAAAAATTGTTAATTTCTACTAAAATGTACAGTAATAATATTGCGAGATCGAATAAAAAAATAGTCAAAGCGCCGCATGCATTTTCTTAGTTCCTAAATTTGAAAATATCAATATACGCCAGCTTGACACTTGCCAATAAGTTTAGAAATTTTGGCTCATGGCCAACTTTGACTAACTTTTATTCGATCGCACTGCATTATACGCGTCGGGTGGAACCGTGCCCGCTCGTCGTTGTACGTCAATTTTTTTCGGATTCATCGAACATAACGTGGAATGCACTTTTTCATAATTTTTAATTTTGATGTGACTGTTAAAGTTTACATTTACCGACTACATACAAGTTTAGTATATAAAATATTACTTTAATTTAATAAATTCATTTTCCAGGAGGGGGCAGCTGCCCCTCCTTGTCCCCTATAAACATGTTTCTGCAATGAGTAAGGTTTTAATCGTCAAATTTGAGTTTTCTTCAGCACCATTTTTCCTTTGGTAAAGTTTGCAAAGTTTTAATTAGTAATTTGTGATGACACTCTTTTTAAGTCTATTCTGTCAATTTTTCGCCCGTACTTGTATTGGATATAAAATAGAAAACCCTATTTCTGCGAAAAGTTAATTCTGATCATCAAACCACCATTTGTTATTCAGTATATTTGGCAAAGATTTAATTACATATTTGTAAAGGCGCACATTGTGAGATTTATCTATCTTAATTTCATTCATTTCTCATATTGGTTATGCAACTTATAAACATGTTTCTGCTATGAGTAAGTTTTTAATCGTCGAATTTGAGTTTTTTCCAGGACCATTTTTCCTTTGGCTAAAGTTTTAGTTAGTAAATTGTGACGACACTTTCTAGGGTTATTCTGTTATATTTTCACTCATTTGCCGTATTGGATATAATATTCACAATCATGTTTCTGCAATAAGTCAATTTTTGATCATTAAATTTAAGTTTTGAACGCTAAAATGGTAATAATTAATTCAAAAAGACAATAATTTTGAGAAAAACGTTTTTGGAGGAAACAATGCTTTTTTAAGAATATCTCTGTAACGCCCCTTAAAATAGTCGGCCCATTCTGAAATTTGGGTCTGTTATGCAATTTTTGACGAGGAATCGACTAATCACACTTTCAGACCGATAAAAAGTGTCCCCGCCCTAAGAGGGCTATTTTTGCCCTTTAAAGGGCAAAATAAGGGTTGAAAAGGGCGAATAAGGGAAAATGCACTACATCAACTGTGAAGTTCGTAAAATTTCATTAAAAAAATGTCTTTATCTATTTTTTGATTCTGTGAATCGTTTTAACAGAATCACGAGTGCAAAAAATGCAATTTTTGCAAAATTTTGATTTTTACGTGTCTTTTAGGAGCCACAGTTCCGTCAATATGGCTTCAAAAAATCTGAAAAAATTCTGAAATATTCAGGAGTCTTGATAGAACATATTTCATGTATTTTTTCGCCAAAATTTTTTTTAGTGCACCAGGTTGGTATGGACTGCCCCAATTATTAATGGCAGCTGTAGAATGTGGAGGCGCTCCATCCATCTGATAACAAGGAGCAGCAATATTTAGTGTATAAATTTCTGGCATTATACGAGTTCGCAGAAGATCTAAGTAAACATTACTGTTTTATTTCCATTAATAAAAAAAAGACCAATAAGGGTATCATTAATTAGTCCAGCCCACACATTAACTCTCGCATTGTATTGTGTGTGCGTCAAATTTTGTAAGCGAGGATTATTGCACGCTCAAAATCTAAAAGGTGAAGGAATGGGTGTAAGGAATGGGTATCGATGAGGAATGAAGAATACTAACCTATAATATTTTGGATTAACTTCACCATTTAAGAAAAATGATGCCTCATCAGTAAATATTATTCTGTGTGCGCCTTTGTCCTCATTTGATAGTTGCTGATGATTTGAAAACTTGTAAGCATTGTATTTAAATTCTTTTAATGTCTTGCAAACGGAAGCTGAACTTATTTGAAACTGTGCTGCGATAACTCTTAACGATGATATGGTGTTCTGCTCTACGTAACATAAAATGTTGAGTTTCATCTCTTCCGTTAAAATGTGATTTCCTTTAGCCCTTTTAATGTGAAAATTACTCACGCAGCCAGTATTGTCAAAATGATGGACAATATTGACAATTGTTGAGATGGATGAAACTGGGTCTGCTCGGATACTCAACCGAGAACAAATCTCTAACACGTCGACTGCTGTTCCCACTCTTGTACCAATTAATTATCTGTATTCTTTCTTCGGTGGTGTAATACATTTTTGTTAATAACACAATTTTGACAATTAAATAAAACTGAGTGTAAGT
Organism: Ocypus olens; assembly: GCA_910593695.2. NCBI lineage: Eukaryota > Metazoa > Arthropoda > Insecta > Coleoptera > Staphylinidae > Ocypus > Ocypus olens. Next base: position 40,717,266 of record OU343049.1, read on the forward strand.
ATGGTTGCCTACATTGTCAATACATTGCAATGCGTTGATGTGATTATTATAACATAGAACATAGACATTAACAATCATATGTTCTGAGTTAAAAAAAAGACCCTGTATGATATTTATGCAAAAGGAGATTCCGTAAATAAATAGGAATATTATTATTGAAGTATCGTTGAACATAGTTACATTGGGAGAAATTAATTACAAAGTTTGTATACATCAATAAACGATTATAGGTTGACATGCATTCTAAACATGTCACACCTTAATTTCCTGTAAATGCAAATCATTAATTTCGAGGGTTCCATTTAAATTACTCGTCTGCTATACATCTCCGTGTAACCAAGCTTTCGTTACGAATATGGCGGTGCACAAGCTTTAAATAAAAAATTGCTGAACTTTACTAAACAATTAAACAAGCCAATTGAAAATAAAGTGACAATAGTAATCAATTTGAATCGATTAACATCCATTTCCATCTATTACCAGCGCGTTATCTACTGTCATTACAAATGTAAGGCATACTAGCAAAATACGGGTATTCCAATATTTATTATAAATATCAATTTTTGTTTATATGGCTACATACAAAATGTTTACATAGATATGTTGCTAAAATTATTTCAATTAATTTGTTCTAAAAAAGCTATGAAAAATATCAAACACGTCAATAAAGTAAATTTACTGACTTGGCTGGATTCACAGCCACTTTACTGTTTAAACAAATTACTATTGTATGGGATATTTTTGCTCTAGCGACTATAAATTGAGAGATTTAATTCTGTGGCCGTTTGCCAAAAGTTATTTTTTTGTATTTTGCAAAATTTTAAGCATCAAAGATGTGGGAGCAGAGCAGCACGACGAGCCGTCAGGTGTTCCGGCATTAAGTTTCATCAATAATTAAACTTTCAATTAATTAGTACGACTCAACGATCATCATTACCGCGCCAGCGAACCAATCAAGAGAGAACGTGCCACTGCGCAACTTCCGGTCTCGGGTGAGAGGATCTCTACCTCATCTACCCCTCCCGATCGTCCCACTGCCAAATCAGAGGAAAACAGAAAATACCAAAAACTTGCCGCCTCGAATCAACAAACATAAGTCTGCCGGGGGTTGTCTGGACAGAGGGAGGAGGGGGCATGTGTTTTCCTCGATTATTTTGCTCAAATATTTATCCTTGTCTTGAACTGCTCTTCTTACACCTTTGGTTCCATCAGGTGAAAATCGTTCACGGTTATCCAAAATAAAAGAGGAAAACACGTGCCCCCTCCTCACTTTGTCCAGAGGAAATAGTAGTTCAGTCTGTGAAATAATTCTTAAAACGCATTAAAAAAAAAACGTTTCCTACAAAAACATTATATTTTTACCGTAGAATACGATCCCGCGATAAAAAAAATAGGAGATTACGTTCGAAAAATCAAAGTTGATATTCGTTTGACCTTCAAAATTTACCCCAAGGTAATTTTCAAGGTCACCAGCATATGTCCCCCTCCGAACCCTACAACTTTCATCTGAAACATTTTTTTCCATGTTGCTCAGGTTTTGAGATATTAAAATGAAATATTTAATAAACGAACAATTATACATTTTTTTTAAATTTCAAAATCAAACTTAAAATTTCTTAAATTATGATTTTCAGGATAACATAGAAAATTGTTTTTGCTCTCCTGAAGAGTAGCAAAAAGGACATATCTGTTTTTGGCAAACGGCCATAGAAATGCATTCTTGTTTCAACAAACCATTTTCAAACGATAATTTATTGATATAGAACTACATCACTATGTTGCACGCAAAACTTAAATATTTAGATGTTTTTTCATTTGCTTTCACGCCGTGCCGGCAGAGAATCAACAAAGGATACCTGTTGCAAGAATAAATATTGGAAAGTAATCAAGTCATGGTGGAAATCGATTTGTAATCATGGATAGACCATATAGTTTTGTTTTGTCGAGACACATTTACATACAATATTCACTATTTAATGTTTTTATCAATTCGTTTTTTTATTCAATTAAAGGATTTTTACGTCTAATCATATGCATTACTGTTTCAATGCAATTAACATAACAAAAGACAATATGGTTACATCCATCGTGTAAGGTCACCTTTACTGCATGATTGTAGACATATAATATGATACCTTGCTCAATAATTTACGGAATATATACAGGGTGTTTCTAAATTGTTGCGAAAGATTTTAAAGGGTGATTTTTCAGCAAAAATTAAGGGAGGTCTTTTATATACTTTTTTTGTTCAAAACCCCTTCCTCTCCAAGTTACAGCCCTCTAAAGTTAAGGAAAAAAATGTTTTTATTTCATATATCCACTGCAGATAACTGTTCCTAATAAAATGGCATTTTTTGACGATTTTTGTAATCCTAAAATGTTATTACAAGGGGGTGAAAAAATCAACTCCTCTAATAGTTGCATCGGAACTTTTTAATGCGTCTACATTTTTGTATTTCAAATTTACTTAATGGATCATAGTGAATTTTAGTTCGTGAAAGATTAATAACACCGATAATTCTACTCATGTATAAAAAGGTGCATTTAAAACGGCGGACAAACAAAATTTGCAAATGGTTAAAAATTTATTTACCTTCACCATGACAACGATCTTTATATTAACAATTTTAGTAAACAGCTAACTTCAGTTGAACAGTGGCCGTTCGTGTCAGTTCTGAATACCTCTGTGGTGAAATATAATTAAAATTCGTTTCGGACACGCTTCAACGTGAAAAATTGTTCACGATTGTCATTCCGACCCCTGTGCCAGGGAGGTAAATATTGCCTTTTCACTAATTATAGATTAGTTTCGTACATTCGATATTAAAGCCGGTGACACTGACAGAACTGCATTTTTTATTTCGGCCACGAGAGGTCGCAAGCTTGCGATTAGCGCTGATGCGATGCGTGAATTGCAGAATTGCATTGCATTTAATATCCATCTTGTTCTATCATGTTCTAATAGTGTGAAATAAACATTTATATATTAGTGTATTTGGCGTCTTCCCTTTTATGTGTGTCGGAAATAAGTGCACCCGGTCAATTAACGATCAGCTGTTATTGGTTTCCTAACTTCATGCCGCTTGTAGAGTGTGTGTGTTTGGTGAGAGGTTATAATCTATAATATAATATAAGAAACATCAGTAATGTATGGAATGTATACTGAATGTAAGTAATAATATACCGTGTGAATATTCCAAAACCGAACATAGGCATTTAACATGGGAATAAATGTTTTTTGCAGATTCCTGCTCTCTCCTCATTTTAACTAAGAGGATTTATGACACCAATCGAAAGAAAATTTTTTTCGAAATGTAGCCTGAATATATGAATATTCATATATTCAGGCTACATTTCGTTTTCTTGTATTTATCTAATGCTTTCTGCAACAAGTAAAGTTGTTTCTAATTTGTTTAAGATTTTTTTCCTCATCTAGTGATAGTCGAACTAGTTAATTTCACCTATTTCTTTATTATTTTATCAAAATATTCGCAATAAATCCAATTCAGAAAATCGTATTGTGCCATGACTCGTAACAAAATAAACAGATTCACGGTGTGCGTGAGACAGGTTGAAACAGGCGATGACGAGAAGGAGCGGATCAAAGTTTGTGGGTAATGGCACGTGGTTCGAGAAGGGTGTAGGGAAACCAAAAGGGCGCTAAGAAGAACAATAAAGGATTGGAGAAATGGGAAAGTGGAGGAGAAGGAGGTGAAAGGTGCTAAAACTTATTTTGAAGTGGAGTGCAATAGCAAGAAGGACAAGTGGTTGGGAGAAGAGATGAAGATAGTGAGGGAGTTAAAGAGTGAAAAGCAACGATGGAGCTACTTGAAAGAAAGAGGACCGGCCAGGAAAAGAAAAGGAGAGGGTATAGACATTGAGACACACTTTGAAGAGTTGTTAGGAACAAAAGTAACTGGAGGGGAGGAGGTTGCAGAGAGAAGGGTGTTCGAAAGAAAAGAAGATTTTTGTATGGAGGAGTTAGAGAGGGCACTTCGGGAAATGAAGGATGGGAAAGCTGCTGGCCCTGATAGGATACAAGTAGAAGCATGGAAGGGGTGTACTGCAGAGGGAAAAGAGAAGATGCTGTTGCTGCTGAACAACATATGAAGAGGAGAAAGACAATATCCAATGGCATGGAGGCAAGGGATTATTGTTCCAATCCACAAGGGTGGTGATGAAAAGGAGCCCAAAAACTATCGGGGAATATCGTTAATGGCCAGCCTATATAATATAATGATGGTTATGGTCAGGGGCGGCTCGTGATATAGAGCCAAGGAGCCATGGCACTACTTCTAGTTTCAAGCTCAGCAAGAAGTTTTGATTAATTCTTAAAACACTTTTTCGCCAGTTACTTTGGTCTAGGAAGATTAATAGTCCTTTCTTTCTTCAGTAGGGGGGTGGGGGTATATTGTATAGGGGACTCTACCACCAACATGTTCCACAAACCGCCACTGAAATTAAGTACAGTTTTTGAAAATCCACGAGTTGTGAATTTTGTGTAATACTCTAGCAAAAAAATTTAAAAAAATATATAAAACGTGTCGACGAATTTCTACAAAAATTAAATCATATTTGCAAATTATCAAACTAAATAGAGTTTTTGAAAATCCACCGATTATTTTGCGAATTGTGAGTTTTTGAAAATTTTGGACCTCGAATTGTGTAATACTCGAGTTAAAAATTTAAAAATTATATAAAACGTGACTACTAAATTCTACAAAAATTGAATTAGATTTGCAAATCATCGTTTTATCAAACTAAATAGAGATTTTGGAAATTCACCAATTATTTCGCGAATTGTGAATTTTTGAAAATTTTAGATTTCGAATTGTGTAATACTCGAGTTAAAAATTAAAAAAATATATAAAACGTGCCTACTAAATTCTACAAAAATTAAATTAGATTTGAAAATCATCGTCTTCTCAAACTAAATAGAGATTTTGAAAATTCACCAATTATTTCGCGAATTGTGAATTTTTTAAGTTTTAGATCTCGAATTGTGTAATACTCGAGTTAAAAATTTAAAAAAATATATTAAACGTGACTACTAAATTCTACAAAAATTAAACTAGATCTGCAAATTATTGTTTTATCAAACTAATTATAGATTTTGAAAATTCACTAATTATTTCGCGAATTGGGAATTTTTGAAAATTTTAGATCTCGAATTGTGTAATATTCGAGTTAAAAATTAAAATCATATACAAAACGTGTCTACTAAATTCTACAAAAATTAAATTAGATTTACAAATCCCTGTTTTGTCACATTAAGTGCAGTTTTTGAAAATCCACCAATTATTTCGCGTAATTCTACAAAAATTAAATTAGATTTGCTAATCATCGTTTTATCAAATTAAGCAGGGGCGGCTCGTTATATAGAGCCAAAGAGCTACACTATCTGTAGTTTCAAGCTCAGCAAGAATTTTTAATTCATTCTTAAAACACTTTTTCGCAAGTTATTTGAACAAGTTATTTGAACAACATATGAAGAGGAGAAAGGCAATTTCCAATGGCATGGAGGCAAGGGATTATTATTCCAATCCACAAGGGAGGTGATGAAAAGGAGCCTTAAAACTATCGGGGAATATCGTTAATGGCCAGCCTATATAATATAATGATGGTTATGGTCAGCGGCGGCTCGTGATATAGAGCCAAGGAGCCATGGCACTACTTCTAGTTTCAAGCTCAGCAAGAATTTTTGATTAATTCTTAAAACACTTTTTCGCTAGTTACTTTGGTCTAGGAAGATTAATCGTCCTTTCTTTCTTCAATAGGGGGGTGGGGGGTATATTGTATAGGGGGATCTACCACCAACATGTTCCACAAGCCACCACTGAAATTAAGTACAGTTTTTGAAAATCCACGAATTTTCGAATTGTGTAATACTCGAACAAAAAAATAAAAAAAAATATATAAAACGTGTCGACGAATTTCTACAAAAATTAAATCATATTTGCAAATAATCGTTTTATCAAACGAAATAGAGTTTTTGAAAATCCATCGATTATTTTGCGAATTGTGAGTTTTTCAAAATTTTGGACCTCGAATTGTGTAATACTCGAGTTAAAATTTTTTTATATAAAACGTGACTACTAAATTCTACAAAAATTAAATTAGATTTGCAAATCATCGTTTTATCAAACTAAATAGAGATTTTGGAAATTCACCAATTATTTCGCGAATTGTGAATTTTTGAAAATTTTAGATTTCGAATTGTGTAATACTCAAGTTAAAAATTAAAAAAATATATAAAACGTGTCTGCTAAATTCTACAAAAATTAAATTAGACTTGAAAATCATCGTTTTATCAAACTAAATAGAGATTTTAAAAATTTACCAATTATTTTGCGAATTGTGAATTTTTGAAAATTTTAGATTTCGAATTGTGTAATACTCGAGTTAAAAATTAAAATCATATACAAAACGAGTCTACTAAATTCTACAAAAATTAAATTAGATTTACAAATCATCGTTTTATCACATTAAGTGCAGTTTTTGAAAATCCACCAATTATTTCGCGAATTGTGAATTTTTGAAAATTTTAGATCTCGAATTGTGTAATACTCGAGTTCAAAATTTAAAAAAAATATATAAAACATGTCTACTAAATTCTACAAAAATTAAATTAGATTTGCAAATCATCGTTTTATCAAACTAAATAGAGGTTTTGAAAATCGACGGATTATTTCGCGAATTGTGAGTTTTTGAAAATTTTAGATCTCGAATTGTGTAATACTCGAGTTAAAAATTTAAAAAATTATATTAAACGTGACTACTAAATTCTACAAAAATTAAATTAGATTTACAAATCATCGTTTTATCAAACTAAATAGAGATTTTGAAAATTCACCAATTATTTCGCGAATTGTGAATTTTTAAAAAATTTAGATTTCGAATTGTGTAATACTCGAGCAAAAAATTAAAAAAAAAAACAAAACTTGTCGACTAAATTCTACAAAAAATAAATTAGATTTGCTAATCATCGGTTTATCAAATTAAGCAGGGGCGGCTCGTTATATAGAGCCAAAGAGGTACACTACCTGTAGTTTCAAGCTCAGCAAGAATTTTTAATTAATTCTTAAAACACTTTTTCGCAAGTTATTTTGGTCTAGGAAGATAAATCGTTCTTTCTTTCTTCAAAACGGAGGGGGGAGAGGTATATTTATAAGTGGCTCTGCCATCAGCATGTTCCACGAGCCGCCACTGGTTATGGTGAAGGATAGGCTGGAGTTGGAGGTAGAAGAAAAAAGACTGCTACAGTAAATTCAAGAGGGGTTTAGAAAAGGGCGGTCTACGATCGAGCAGATAGCTACACTTAACTGGGTAATTGAGAGATTGATGAAAAAAGAAAAATGTGTGGGAAGGCGAAGTACTCTGAATGATTCGGTGGACAGGAAGTTGATGATTAAATGTTTGAAAGGGGTGTGTCGGAGCAGGTGTTGGAGTGGATACGTTAAGTATAAAAGGACATGTGTTGTAGAATAAGAGTGGGCAAGCAGGTATCTTGTCGTTTTCAAGTGAAAGTTGGGGTGAGACAAGGGTGTCGATTGGGTCCATTGCTATTCAACCTGTATGTGGCAGATATGAAGAAGATGTTGGAGCTGGGTCAGGCAGGAGCAATAGTAGTGGGAGGGAAGAAAGTATGGAGCCTGGCATATGCGAATGTTGTGGTAGTGTTGGCGAAAACTGTGAATGAGATGAGAGAGGTAAAGAGGAGATTGGAAGGGTACTTTGAAAGGAGACGATTGACAGTAAATGTGAGAAAGACTAAAGGATATGTAAGAATATGGAAGGAGAGGAAAGGATGAAGAATTGAGTTGGTTGGGAGAACAGATTGAACAAGTGAAAGAGTTTAAGTATCTTGGGTATATGTTTAGCGAAACAGGGACGAAAGCATGGAGCGTATGCGGGGTATATGGAATGGGATGCTAGGTGAGAATGTAAATATGCAAATGATGTGTTAGGATGCATGCGTGTTGTATGCAGCAGAAATTTGGGGACTGAGTGGGCAGGTAAAATTAGAGAAGGTACAGGTGCAATACTTGAAAATAATTTAAGGGCTGGAGAGGGTCACGCTAAACTATATAGGCGGCTAGAAGGGTGGTAAAATTTGAAAGGAAGATTTGGGGGTTAGGGAAGGAAAGAGTAGTTTTAGAGACTGGACGACGAAAGGTGAAGGAATAAGGTGGATGAATAAGAGGAACAAGTTGTATGTCAGAGCGGGGTGGTCAGCAGTTATTTTTGACGAGAAGGTAGCACGGGGGGAGAAGATAGACAGGGAATTGGCGGAAAGGTTACGACAGATTGAGTTGCAGGAGAGGCAATCTAAAATACAACAGAGTAGTTACAACCCAAACTACCAAGAACTGCAGGTGTACACAGGCCAGCCGCGCTATTTCATAAAGCTGATGCCAGAGGAGGTTTGCTTGTTCGCAAGATTCCGGTGTGGTAACGTGGATGGGAGAGAAATATATGAGGTGCAACTTTTGCGGAGAAGGAAAAGATGAATGGGAACATTGGATGAATTGGTGTGAAGAAGTGAGCGAGCAGGTGGGTAGGAGGGTGACAGAAAGGGTTAGAAAGATATGTCTGGGTGGCAGTGGAATAGAGGTGTTGGTGCGATTGAGGTCAGGGAAGTGTAGCTAGGTGGAGGTCGGTTGGAAAGGGAGAATGGAGTTTGTTTTATTTTAGGGAGAGGATATAATATAATATTTTGTGAATTATGGGATATGTATTGTAAAGTGTGAAAAACTATTCCAATAATAGTTATTTATTAGAAGGTGTGAGCCACGGAATTTTGTTTCTGAGTTGGCCATGCCTGAGAGAGAGAAACAGAGAGCAGTCATGTCTGAGATTAGTTCATTTTTTAAATCTAATTCAATTGAACTAATCTAGTTTCATGACGTAATAATATGCGACATACCTCATTTATCTCACAGCCAACTCTGAAACAAAATTTTGTGGCTCACACGATACGAATGTGGAATGTACGCAATTAGTCCCGCAAGAAAAAGTTGTCTGTAATTGCATTGAATATTGAAATAATGTTTAAAAATTTTTGACAAGAATTTTGAATTATTCAAAAATCTTATGAAGGAGTCCAAGTTATTCACTCACTCGGTGGGGAATGTATAACATTACATCCCTAAAATGACCACAGTAATTTGCTTATTACAACCGATTTTGGATAAAGTTTTTTTTTTTACAATTCAGTAAAGAAAATTGGAAATCTCAAAATCATAGTTTCTCACTCGAATGATGTTTGAATCTGTTTATTGTCTTGGGAATTGTATTTATTGCGAATATTTTGATAAAATAATAAATAATTACAACTGAAAATTAAGTAGTTCGGATATCATTAGCTGAGGAAAAAAATCTTCTTTCGATTGGTGTCATTATAAATCCTCTTACAAGGAGAGGATCAGATGTGTGACTCACCGACTTCATCCATCTTTGGCACACGTGTAGGTCATAACTAGGAGTGTAACAGGTGCAAGTAATAAGGCGCACTATTCAGCCGTTTTCGAGAAAAAATGTTTTTTTTAAATTTGTTATTCATTCGTATGTTAATATACCTTTTGCGTTAACAAACATATACCGACCTTTTGGCGCATCGATAAAACCTCCGATTCGTAGTCGGAAGGTCGAAGGATCGAACCTCATTGTTGAAGTTTTGGGTTCATTCATTTTCTTTTTATAGTTTATATAAATCCATGTGTATTTAAATATCTCAATTTTAGAATCAATAATTTTTTTCTCGAAAACGTCTGAATAGTGCGCCTTATTACTTGCACCTGTTACACTCCTAGTCATGACCTACACGTGTGCCAAAGATGGGTCAAATCGGTGAGTCACACATCTGATCCTCTCCTTGTTAGTTAAAATGGGGAGCAGGAATCTGCAAAAAATATTTTTCCCATGCTAAATGCCTATGTTCGATTTTGGAATATTCACCCGGTATATTTATACAAAACAATAATTATAAATATCATTTTAACGGCTAGATCCTAGTGTTTGTACCACTCGCAAACGTGCGGGCGCGAATTTCGCGATTCCCGTGGCACTGCACCATTTTCATTTTACCCACACACGATTTTGCCGATTGGTGCATCATACAATTCCATCACCAATAAACAATGCTCTTTCACCCATTGTACATTTAATTAATATAAATTGTTATTATAAATATAGTTCTTATTCGTTAAATTATCTCAACAAATACCACTCGCGGTTACAATTTCAGCAGGATAAATTTTATTTTAAGCACTCGTCATTTCATCGCAAATTTCTTGAATGAATTGAGATTAGGCAAAATCCACTCACGCTAAAGCGCTCGTGGGTTTTTCCATCTCAATTCATTCTCGAAATTTGTGTTGATTCAATGGCTCGTGCAAACAAATAAAATTTATCCGGCCAAATTTAACCTCTTGTGGTATTACCGCCGACAAACTCACAGCAATAAAAATATTTATCATGACTTTTCTTAACAAATAATAACCAATCAGTGAATTTTTGTTAAATGCATTATTTTATTTTTTTGTGATCAAACTAACAATTTTAGCAGAAAATGTTAAGAGGCAAAAAAGTTGCAAATTGAATCCCTCCGTTTTAATCAAGTTTTGAAATAAAAAAATGTACACGCATTAAAATGTTCAGGTGCAATTTATTCGCCTCCTTGTAATAACATTGTAGGGTTACAAAAATCATCAAAATGCCATTTTATTAGGAACAATTATTTGCCAGATTTAATTCTTTCATAGTAGATACAGGGTGTATTTGAAATAACGAACAGGCATTTAAGGGCATATACTCAAACTATTTGTGAACCCATTTCCGTCAAAATTTATTTGAAAAAAAAATTTGATTTTCCTAATTTTTCGAGTTTTTTTTTAAACATTTTGAGAACCGATGCTTTTCTCATTTAATTAGGTCTGCGTGGAATGTGTGTTTGTTTATTTAAAACGTGAGATACGATTTCTTGCCTCCGAAATTTGAAGTGTTATCGCAACGTTTTTTTTTGTAAAAGATAAACAGTCCTCAAGTTCATTGATGCTTAAAGAGCACTCAGATATTTCCTACGCGCTTGTTGTAATTCGATATCTAAAGCCGATGCCGTTTAAAAATTAGGTCACAATACCACTGCCCCCCAACATGTTGCGTATTTTCACTCATTAACTTTAACAATTAATTGCAGGCTTTTTGTTACAGTTATAAACAAAATAATTGCGAATATTTTTTAAAAATAATATAATCTCTTTGTGGTTACGAGCCTGTTCGTTATTTCAAATACACCCTGTATTTAAAATAAAAACATTTTTTTATTTGTTATTATTTAATAGAAATTGTGCCATTCGATTTATTTAAGAGGCGCCAAGCAATTTTTTTGCACAGGGGAAATTACTAAACCAGGATGGATTAAAAAAAATAAAAATGTATTAGCTCTTTTTGATTTATTTAAAAGTAATACTTGAATAGAATTCAGTTTCAAAAAAACTGTAAATATAATTATTTTATTTAAGTAGGCTACAGTTTTAAAAATATTCGACGCCATTATCAAGTATTTATTACAACGATTATGCATGGTAAATAATGGAATTGCTCGAGTCTTTAGAAATTCATAAAGCAGAATTTGATCCAGGGTAAACCACACGTAGACCCGCATTTATAAATTCTCTGTTGTAATCGTAGTTCTAATTACTGCATGTTCTATAATGGCATGCTGAAATTGCCAAAACTATGTAACAGAATAAAATATCACAAATTAACTAACTTATTTAACTGTATTTTATATTTAATACCGACCACAGCAACAAACGGATAATCTATTTGGAACGCACTAGTCCCTTTATTAAAGCAGACATCTTCTTTGGGATGAATCATTAATCACATTTAGTATCCCTTGGGTTATCAGGGCAGCGAGTGGCGTCCACTAATCTAGTTAGATATGCATGAAGGGTGTCACTTACATTCCATTAGTTTTGTCAATAAGAGAATCTTCTATAATTAAGTTGTGGGTGTACGAGTTACATCAAATTTAAATATTAATCGTTTGTAACAATGTTTAACAGATAAATCTCGAAACGGGTCTGCAGATGGCTAGTTACTTCAATTCAGTGATATATTTAGTTATTATCAAATTTGTTTCATGTAGTAACACTAGATAAGTTTAGCACTGTATTTTCTGTTTTTTTTTTCATTTTGATAATAACATTTACAGTTTAAAGTTTCACATTTTATTTTAGAATAATTTTCACGTTAGTCCTGTATGTAGCAATAAACGATCTTAAACCAATGTTATTATCTAGTAGTACTAGTAATAACATGCAAATTTCTTTTGTATCATTCAATATCCGGCGTGGCACTAGCCAGGGAAGTAGTTGTTTCAATAAGTTATTTGTTTATAGTCTTAGTAAGACTTGGGGCTCTATCACACTAGGCCACCATGCTGGTGGCACCAGTGGCGCCACCAGTCAAATGTATTAAGTGAAATGGAACATAACACACCTGGTATCGGACTGGTAGCGCCATCAGTCCAATCCGGTCGGCCAGACTTTACTGGTGAAACAACCAGGATGGTGGCGCCACCAGCAAATTGTAAAGGACTCAATGAGGGCTGTCACACTAATCCACCAACTCGGCGTCGCGTCGCAGCCATCACTCAGTTTTTCTTCCGGTGTAATAGCTTTTCGAAGAATAGTGTCTTGTTTATACAAATCATTTTTGCACAAACATAGTAATTTGTCAAACGATACTACTGAAATATGAACATAGTTAATAAATGTGTTTAGATATTTTCGTAAATCAGCGTACGGGGTTATATGCACTCCTCTTAAAAAACGGCCAGCAACGAAAAGGTGAACCCAATGTTTTCTATATTTTTTTATATTTTTCAATCATTTGTCTACGTCTCACATACATAACAAGTGCTAACTCTTCCACGTCCATTTTAGCAATGCCGACTGCCTGGTGTCTCGACTGGTTGCTTTACTTGGTGGCTGGATCCACCATGGTGCCGCCACTGGTGCCGCCATTATGGTGGCCTGGTATGATAGAGCCCTTAATGCTGCAGAGTCTCGAACAGGTTGAATATTCATATATACAGGCTATTTTTCTTTATTATTTGTATTTAATAAATCTGCAATAAGTGAGGTTGTCAATTTCAATTTAATATAATTTATTATGAGTATTATTTACTCAATATAACTTTAAAGAAGAGGATGGATGGTTGTGAAATTCTCACTGTAAGAAAACAAATCGACTCGATCTTACACAATATATTGTTGTGCAGCACAAGTGCACATCAGCATAAATAATATAAAATGTTTTCAAATCCGGCACAAAAGGAACAATTTGCTTAAGGTCACAAAGGCCAGAGATAAAATTAAATTTCATATTCGTAGATTACGAAAAGCGCGTGGGGGATGATAATATTACTCGCAACGTTTTATTCAACTGAAATGTAAATAAAAATAACGTGCTTCGTCCCATTTAAATGGAGATGAAATATTCACATTATACTACAGGTAACAATGGAACGTAATGTAGGTCTGCAGTAAAGAAACCTCGCGCAGACGCTCTTAACGGTTGCGTTTACCCCTTACTTTTACTCTCCAGAAATTAATCACCTGAATTTTGAACGAATTTGTTCCTTTCATCATGAACGCTCTGTATATAAAAGGCATGCTGAACCATACAACTATCAACTACAAATAATACTAGCTTGTTTTGCTGCTATTCTTGGTAATAAAATATCAACACAGAGTTCGTGGCAATATTTGTTAAATAAAATTGGAGAAAGTGGGGATCCTTGAGGAACACCTTATTATAGTTGAAATAATGGGGAAAAGGCTTGTCGGATATTAATTTGGTAGCAATGATTTGAGAGGAATTTTTGGATTAAATAAATGTAATAACGACGACAAATAAATGAAAATTTGAATATTCAACCTATTCATGACTGCAAAATTAAGTCTTACAAGGAGAGGATCAGATGTGTGACTCACCGATTTGATCCATCTTTGCACACGTGTAGATCATGACTAGGAGTGCAACAGGTGCAAGTAATAGGGCGCACTATTCAGCCGTTTTCGAGAAAAAAATTGATTGATACTAAAATTAAGTTATTTAAATACACATGGATTTATAAAAACTATAAAAAGAAAATGAATGAACCCAACATTAACAATGGGGTTCGATCCTTCGACCTTCCGACTACGAATCGGAGGTTTTATCGATGCGCCAAAAGGTCGGTATATGTTTGTTAACGCAAAAGGTATATAAACATATGAATGAATAACAAATTAAAAAACCATTTTTTCTCGAAAACGGCCCTATTACTCGCACCTGTTACACCTTATGACCTTCATGTGTACCAAAGATGGATGAAATCGGTGAGTCACACATCTGATCCTCCCCTTGTTAGTAAGACTAACTAACTCACTAACTAGTGAGGTTGCTTCAAATTTATTCTTGGATTAAAAGTATTAGGTGTTGAGGTAAATTTAGAATTTAGCATTTATAAAGCAGACGCCAATGTCACACTGAGTCAGATGCTTTTTTGAAATCTAAAAATGTTAGAGCAGACGTGTGGCCTTCGGGGTGCACACATTGGTCATCGGACATTAGTCTATCTTGACTAGAAAAATGAGTTAGACATCGGGACACAGGAAGGATTGAGAGGGGAGACATCAGTGGGGACCGTCACGACTTTTAGAGGAAATAGACACACGCAGGTTTGGGCCCGACGAAGAGGTTACACTAGAGATAGGAGATTGCTAATAAGATGACATGAGCTGTGTACTAGACTCTAAAGAGATGCATATTTTATCTAAAAAGTCAATAATGGCAGAATATACTCTTACATCTCAAGAGTTCACTTGGGATTTATAAGAAAATTGTGTTTCGTTGGTATGATCTTTCACCTTATTACTTTCTCCGTTACGAAGTACGAGAAAGTATTGTGATCGTGATTTTTTTTTCAAAAATTTTTTTTACGGAAATATCCGTTTTGGGGTCCCTAGATGCCATTTCAACAATTTCTGGAAAAAAAATTTTTGTGTCTGTGTGTGTGTGTGTGTCTGTGTGTGTGTGTGTGTCTGTGCGCGCCGTATCTCAAAAACTAATAGACCAATTGATATGAAACTTTGAACATAAGTTTTATTTGATAATCCGAAGAACTGAAAAGCTTTTGGTAAAATTTCGTACACCGGAAGTGGGTGTTTACCTTAACTGTTTTTTGTTTTTTGCCAATATTTTCTTAAATATGAAAAATATCACAAAAACATTTAAACAAATATTGAAGACAATAAAGAAATGCGATTATTTTGTTTGAAAATATTTTTCATAAAATCATTGTTATTCGAGAAAAAAATTTATTAATTTTTTTTCATTTTTGGTATACAATTATGAAACGCTAATAGTTACAGCAAATTTATGTTAAAAATAATTGTAGAGAACGCCAAAATGAACAATTTATGAAGAATAAGTTTTTTTCGAAATCTCTTTAGTTTTTGAGTAAACTGAGTTTTTGAATTTTAAGTACATTTTTCAATCTTTCATAATTTTGACGTTTTAAACGTCAGTTTTATCCGAGTCTACGAAACGTTCGATGCACACTTAAAATATGATTTAAATTGAAAATAAACCATGGAAGCGTAAATATAAATGATACCATCAAGTCGGAGAAAGTAACATGATGGCCACATCACAATTTTTTAGTTTATTTTGAGATGCATCAAATAAGGGACACTTTTGAAAAATATGATCCAAATCTTGGATTGCTGTTGGACAACCGCAAAGGGGGAGTCCACAACACCAATCCAACAGAGATGTGAATTTACGCGGATCCTTGTGATAGTGGTGGAAAGTTTTCTTGGGCCATTTATATATGGAAGGAAATTTCGATCATTTTCAAACCGCCATAACTCGGCGTATTTGCAATCGATTTTGATGAATCTTCGAGGGCGAAAAACGTTGAAGTGTCTTCTTTAAAGTCATGCGTGCGAACTTAAGCGTAACCCCATACGCCCCCTCTAGCACCCATGTGAATTTGTTTTTCAGGATACCATGTCCAACTTTAACGATTTTTGTGTCCGGGGAAATTTTTTGGAAAATTTGGAAAAATTTTGTCGACTCGATCCACCATAAAGGCATTAAGATTTGATCAATTTCCTATGCAGGACTCAAAGAACGAAGTTCCTACGACGATTTGGCACCAAGTTATGGGTGTTTGAAAAAAGTGCATTTTGAGGTTTTTCGCACATAACTCAGTGACTTTTCAACCAAATTTGATGATTCTTTCGGGAAAAAATCCCCTTTAGACTCTACTTTAAGAGAGTAAACTCAGATTGGAATGATCTCTTTTTGAACCCTTCAAACCCCGGACAAAAAAATCACGTTTTTGGGTAAAAAAAGTCCTACTTTGGCAACGTGTACCGAGTTGGAAAAAATGTGTAGACTCGATCCACCAAAACGACATTGAAATGTGTTCAATTACCAGTGCAGGACTCAAAAACGACGATTTGGCACAAAGTTATAGGTTTTTGAAAAAAGTGCATTTTGTGAGCTTTTTATTTTTTCGTTTGGAGGGACGTAGAGCTCTATCTTTGAGATGGGAGATAAACCCTTTCAAAGAGGACACATTTTGATTTCGATTTCTCAAAAGATCGTCAAAATCGGTTGGATAGAAGCCGAGTTATGGCTATTTGAAAATTAACTAAATTTTTACAAATCTCAAGTGTTTCATAAATTCAAAAAAACGAAATATAGCCTGAATATATAAATATTCAACCTGTTCGTAACTCTGCAAGCAAAATTCTCTTGCAGAGTTACGAACAGGTTGAATATTTATATATTCAGGCTATATTTCGTTTTTTTGAATTTATTTAATACTCTCTGCAATAAGTAAGGTTGTTTCTATTTTATTTATTATTTAAATCGAGTATTCGGTTTTCCAACTGAAAACAAGATCATTTATTTCTTCACATCTGTACTTTCACTAATCACCTAAATTCAGGTATAAAATCAGTCCAACCCTTCTATAATCTCCTCATTTGTTTACGACTCCTTAACGGTCACGGTCACCTTCACGTAAGTGTATTTTATTCTTTAACATTCAATTTAAATGCGAAGCTGCACTGATGAGAGATAAATCTCGAAACGCGTCTGCAGATGGCTATTTACTTAATTTTTACATACTTTTGGGTTCAGTTTTATAATTTAAAGTTTTCAAATTCAATTTAGTTTCATTTTTCAAGTTAGTCCTGTGGGTAGAAATAAGGGATCTTAAACCAATGTTATTTCACTAGTAGTACTAGTAATAACATGCAAATTTCTTTTGTATCATTCAATATCCGGCGTGGCATCAGCCAGGGAAGTAGTTGTTTCAATAAGTTATTTGTTTATAGTCTTAGTAAGACTTAATTTTGCTTGCAGAGTTACGAACAGGTTGAATATTTATATATTCAGGCTATATTTCGTTTTTTTTGAATTTATTTAATACTCTCTGCAATAAGTAAGGTTGTTTCTATTTTACTCAAGTGTTTCATTTTTTTCCGTTAGTGTAATTTTTTGTTTTATTGGACGAATAGTAGTGAGTCAGGCCCACATTTTTTCCGACCCTACAGAGATCGTTAAAGTGAGCCTTTTTTGATCTAAAATAAAGTTTTTTGTTAATGGAGTTCTAAGGTACAAAAAGCGATATTCGTGATTTCGCAGAAACAATGAATTTTCGTGCATACCTCCAAGAACGTGCAAAGAAAATTTCATTCGTGAAAACGAAAACAATTTCGTCGAAAAAAAAACAAAATTCGCTTTTTTTCACACACCCATAACTTTGTGCCAAATTGTCGTAGGAACTTCGTTTTTTAAGTTCTGTACAAGTAATTGAACACATTTCAATGCCCTTTTGTTAGATCGAGTCGACAATTTTTTTCTAATTCGGTACACGTTGCCAAAGTAGGACTTCTTTTGGCAAAAAACGTGTTTTTTTTTGTTCGAGGGCTGAAGGGTTTGAAAAGGGATCATTCCAATCTGAGTTTACCTCCTTAAAGTAGAGCCAAAATGGGATTTTTTCCTGAAAGAATCATCAAATTTGGTTAAAAAGTCACCGAGTTATGTATGAAAAACCTCAAAATGCATTTCTTTTTTCAAACAGCCATAACTTGGTGCTAAATCGTCGTGGGAACTTCGTTCTTTGAGTCCTGCATAGGGAATTGATCAAGTTTGAATGCCTTTATGGTAAATCGGGTCGACAAAATTTTTCCATCTCCGTAGACATCGTCAAAGTTGGACATAGTTTCCAGAAAAAAACTTTTTTTTTACATGGGCGTTCGAGGAGGCGTATGGGGTTACGCTTAAATTCGCATGCATGACTTTAAAGAAGACACTTCAAAGTTTTTCGCCCTCAAAGATTCATTAAAATCGATTGAAAATACGCCGAGTTATGGCGGTTTGAAAATGGTCGAAATATCACGAATTTCTAGTGTTTCATTTATTTTTCTACCAGTGTATATATGAACCATGGAGTGGAAGTTATACCCCTAACGATGGAATAGTATTTTCAAGAAATTCTTTCAAATTGTTCTTTCCAAAGAGAGAGATTCTCCTCAATCAGTAAATTAATAATGTCAAACTGTAGAAGAAAACTGGACTCTACATCTTTCAGTTCAGACTCCTTTGCCAACCCATCGGCCACCTCATTCCCAAGAATTCCGGAGTGATCCTTTGCCTATAAAAATGCTATTAGTTCTAAAATTTTGGGATGGTTAATTATTTTTGGATCTGAAAATAGAATAAAACGAGAAATACGATACTTTTCGTCTTCTACAATTTGTAGAAGTTGAAAAGTATCCTATTTCTTATTTTATTGTATTTTTTTACAAGTCAGGGAATTTTTATTTTACTGAAAATAGAGTTTAAAAACAGATTTACTGTCACTAATAATTAAATATTTGTTGGATGACAATTTAGAAACATAATCAATGGCCTTTTTCATTGCAAAACAATCAGTTGTAAATATAGAGGCTTTCGCGGATAATTTAAAGAATTCCCAATAATTTAAAGATTCGACGTAAAAAGAACAGCCACATCTGTTTCTGATTTTGAATCGTCTGTATAGATACATGTATATCCAACGAAGAAGGTGTTAATAGACTGCCTGAAAACGGATTTGGGGAATATTTTGGGAACAATATACTTGGATTAACATCAAGAATTGAGTTGAAGTACTACTGGTTACTGAAGTTTCGTATTGTTTTACGTACAGATGACTACTGGAGGACCTCTGCGTTTATACCAGTATTTGATTGTGAGAACGTCGATGCTCAAATCATGAAGATTTCTAAGCCTGTCTTTGTGAGAGACCATTTTCTTTAAAACATATTTCTGGCACGTAAATGAACGCCTAAGATTTAAGGGAAGTTCGCAGGATTCTTCCAAAAGGGCATTTGTTGGAGTTGACTTCATTGCTCCCAAGATTTGTCGTAAAGCTTTGTACTGAATTTGGTCCAATTTTTTTAACCTCTTCACGCCCAGGTTCGACACATGTGGCAACAAGCAAAAAATGAAAACAAAAACATTGTACAAAAAAAAATACTTCTTTAGCGCTATCTATGGAATATTTTTTCATATTTTTTTGCATAAATGGGAAAGTTTATGACAGTGAAATCATATTTCGTAGAAAAAGTTAACAACAACAAAGAAGTAATTTTTCATCAAACCTGGAATTAAATCAAATAAGCATGGGCGCGAAGTGGTTAATAGTTTTGATGAGGCATTGTCGCAAGTAATACAACGAGTCTATTAATGATTGTCGAAACACAAATTCATTCGATTTTGAGAAATAAATTATGTTGCTTGGAAACCACACGAGCGCGACAGCGCGAGTGCGGTTTCCTAAAGCAACATAATTTATTTCGAAAAAGAGAACGAATTTGCGACAATCTTTATTTCCACGAGTAGTATTTGTTAAGATTATTTCGTAACAAAAATATACACTCATTTTAATAATTTGTTATTATTTTTTTATTGCCGTATTATTCCAAATCGTTTTGATTACCATTTCCTTGTACTTACTTCCATCCGTTTTTCGCATATTGATAGAAGCCCAATCAGTGAGTATATCAGCAAGTTGTTCATTTGATATATTTTCTTCAAGGCAGTGATTACGTTCTTTGCAAAATTCAGAGAACTGTTTCCAGACGTATTTTTTTGACCGCACGGTATTTTGGGGCGTATGTGCTTCCACATTGTTTTTTTATTTCACTTAAACTAAATTCTCCAAACCGTTTTGGATTTTTTTAAAACACTTTTACACGTTTATGTAATTGATGACATTGACATTTCGTAAGATCAAAGCTACATGCGATGCTTCCACATTGACTGAAACAGCCAATAGCCAAGTGAAATACAAAAACGAAAACACAGGACCCAATAAACCAATAAAGAGCCGAAGCACGAAATCGAAAACATAGAGTTATCAGTTATGAATACACATATTTGAATCAATGAAATAAGTGTATTTTATGTCGGACGAAATAATCGTATAAAGCATCCATAATCCAGTCTACTAGGTATTAGAGCTCTATACAGGGTGTAGTGGAACAAAACGAAACAGGATTTTCAATGTTAATTTCTTTATATTGGAATATTATCTTCCCTGATCATTTTAGAGGAAACATGTAAATTCATTTTTTGCAGAGTAAAAATTTCTGCATGCAATCATGCTGTTATTTTTTTTTTGCATTCATAAAAACCCAAAACAATAATAAAATGAAAATGATCATTTTCACAAAAATTATGGTTGCCATGAAATTTAAAAAAAAATATGCACTGTTGATCTGTTAGCTTCTGTCAAATTGATTGAATACTTAATAACTGTTTACAAGTTTTTTTCATTAAGAGCGTATTGTATTCAAGAAAAAGTGTAAATTGTGAAGTGGTGGCAGTTTTCGTGAAGTGCGGGATATGTTTGCCATTAAATATTCTGAATGGATTCATGCTATTATTTCTATTTTCAATTATAAAAACCAAACAGATCAACTACGCACATTTTTTAAAATTTCATGGCAACCATTATTTTCGTAAAAATGATCATTTTTTAAATTTTATTATTTTTTCGGGTTTTTATGAATGTACAAAAATGTGATTTTATCTGTCCCTTGAGAGTACTATTATTACATCAGTAAATCTGGATTTTGAAATGGTACTGTGATCGTTCAGTGTTCGATACTTGTATTGTTACCACATTCCGAGGTGAAGTGATTTTCACCGCATAGATTACACCTTGCTTTTGAATGACAGTTTTTGCTCAAATGACCAACGCGTAAGCAATTGTGACAAGTAATAACCAGAGAGATATACTGTGCGAACGTTGGCAGTGGAACGCTCCAAATAAAAAATTCCCCGATCATATGCGCCCAAAATCCTCCGAAACGTCAATCTTATTTTTTGAACGCGCATCTTTTCTGATAGTTGTCAATTTTCCATACCCCCACCCCTTTGCGTAATGACGTCATCGCCATTTTTTTTTTAATGGAAACCATTTTTTTCCATTTCACTAAAGTAGTACTTTTTATTCTCTTTACGACTGTAAATAAAAATATTTTGTTTTTTTTGTTTTTTATTTCAGAAATTGAAAAAAAATTTTTTTTTTAACTTATTTAATGTATCAAATGTTCAAAATGCGCACCGTTCCTCTCTTGGCAAAAAGCCAATCGTTGATAAATCTCATCCCTTACATTTTGAAATATTTCTGATGGAATTTGTCTCATTTCTTAAATAATAATTAATTAAATTAAATTAAATAAAAAAACAAAAAAACAAAATATTTTTACACAGTCGTAAAGAGAATATAAAGGGGTACAAATTTAGTGAAATTTAAAAAAAATGTTTTCCATTTAAAAAAAAAATGGCGATGACGTCATTACGCAAAGGGGTGGGGGTATGGAAAATTGACAACTATCAGAAAAGATGCGCGTTCAATAAATAAGGTTAACATTTCGGAGGATTTTGGCCGCAGATGATCGGATATTTTTTTATTTGGAGCGTTCCACAGCCAACCTTCGCACTGTATGCATCACTCTACATGATGAACTATGAATCTTAACATAATGGGAAAGTGATTGCCCGTCGAATGTGATTAAACATGTTGCCAATTCTATGATTTTTGATGTGCCGTCAACCGTAATAATTTTTTTGGTGAAACGTTTAACGTTTAACGTTTATAACGGGGAGATTTAATGTTTGCCATAATTTCATCAATAGATAGGTAGACTTTTATCGACATCTCGAATAATACCTTTTATGAACGAAAAAACTAGGGATGTATGTTCCACGTCTAAACCTGACAAATTCTTAACCGAGACAAATTTATTCGCTGCTTTATAGTGTTTAAATGAAATACAAAATTTTATTTTTTCTTTTGACAAAATGTTAATTATATCTTGTTTATTTGTTTTTTGAAAAAATTATCTTTCCAATTTTCATGGGGTGTACCGGGGTGGTTTTAATGTTTTCACGCGGAAAATCCGAAATCATTTTCAATTTCACTGCAGAGTAATTTAGAATTATCACCAACTATTACGATTTAACTGACGTTAGATATTTGTTGAATTTGGTTCTCGTTTATCACGTGATAAACATTTTTATGATTAATGGTTGTTGAAATGAGGCACTTGGTTGGTTTCACAATTTTTTACTATTTATTCCGACTAGTTTTGATTTTTTCGATTCCTAGATAATGATGTAAAAATCTAAACTAGTCGGAATAAATATATACATTGTGACGTTAGATGTTAATAGAAATGTAAATATGAAGATCGTTCACCACGAAGGTAAATCAATTATTATCCACTTGCAAAATTTTATTTACCTTTTTATCCGCTTGCAACTTGGCCATTTTAAATGTACATATTTATTATTTTTATTTTTTCTTGAAAATTGAAAAAATGATGTAACTAGGTATAAGCTGTAATGTAAAACGAATTCAAGAAATAAAGTCACTTATTATCATTATTATTATAAAAATGAGCATTAAAAGTAGAATTATTCGCATGAAAGGTCGTATGCTCCAGTTTTTGCCTGGTTACCAAAAATAAAGCACACAATGAGAGTACCACGAAGGTACCGTAAAATATATACAAATAATAATAATAATAATAAAAGAACTTTACAAAGTTCAAAAGGGCTATCGCAAATGTTCTTCAGCCCTATACAAATAATTCTACTCCCATATACAAATTTTAGATAAATTCAACAGCACTATATCTCCAAAGCAATAACAATTAAACAATAATATAAATAACCGAAGTAATATCTTGGATGTCACGTTGGGTAATATACTGCACCAGCATATTTCATATCACGTGCGCATTTTTTTTCAATCCTCGCCGGAAATTAACAAATTTAGTTAAGGAATTTATATTGCCTGGCATTTTTAAAAACGCTTCGTATTTAAAACGGAAAAAGTAATGAATTCGGGACAGCGTAGTATACTCGTTTTACCAATTAGAGGGACTATTGTTTTACATTAATTAGAAATGGTGTAATTGCAGACTCGTGCTCGAATGATAAAACGAATATGATTTATTTTCTAGTTAATTTCAATGAATGAGCAATTTAATAATTGTAACTGTGATATGTAGGAAATATACGTGGATTCCTAAAAAAACACACAAAAAAATGTTTTTTTTATGGTCGTTGCATATTTTTTTTGGTTAAAATTAATTTTAGCACAGACAAGTTAGCTCGACATTAAACTGTTTCATGGCTCCAGTTAATTTCCGAGCAATTATGTTGGTTAGTTCTAATAGCCTTTGGGCTAAGGATCTGGGATTTAGCATTATACAGCATTAGCAGTCGGGAGGAACGGACCAAACTCCAGAAGTGTATTGTACACGTAAAAATAATGTAAAAAAACTCAATTGTTGTTATCTGATTTTTATTTGTTTTCAAGTTATAGCGTAATTAAAAATAAAAGGAATCAATTCGATTAAAATTCAGGGCATTTTCTTTTAGAAAAATGGTCGGACACGTGTATTTTTTTTAACGCGCAGTTTTTGAGATAAAATTCAAATGTACAGGGTGTCCCAAAATTGAGATACGACCCCTAAGCTAAAATTTTCAAATCTGAACTCCCATTTTTTGTTGCATTTATGGATTCTACGTAAAATTCTGAGTATTTTTTATGTAGCATATCCTATGTGGATATTCAGCTGTTTTAGAAGAAATGGCGTTTAAAAAAGTACTACTACTATTTTATTTCTGGTAAAAGACAACATGTTTTAATCGAAACATTGGAATTAATAAGGAAAAATCATTATTTACGTAATGAAATGGTTTTTCCTTATTAATTCCAATATTTTGATGAAACCATGTTATCTTTTACCAGAAATAAAATAGTAGTAGTACTTTTTAAACGCCATTTCTTCGAAAACAGCTGAATATCAACATGGGGTATTCTACATGAAAAATACTCAGAATTTTACGTAGAATCCATAAATGCAACAAAAAGTGGGGGTTCACGTTTGAAAATTTTAACTTAGTGGTCGTATCTCAATTTTGGGACACCCTGTACATTTGAATTTTATCTCAAAAAATGCGCACCAAAAAAAATAATATACATGTCCGAGCATTTTTCTGAAAGAAAATGCCCTGAATTTTAATCGAATTGATTCCTTACTTTGTGTACACAGTGTATAACAGCGATGTACATAAGCTGTAATATTACATGTTAAAAATTTATGTACAACATTTTACATTTATATATGCTCTATATATTCGTAATGGGTCGCTTACAATTGGTGAAAACAGTTCGGTAATTCATCAATTATAAAGTGAGAGTAGGTAAACTATTTTTTGTAATTAATTCATCACATGCTCGCATTTTAGAAATAATCGATTTAAATGTAACATTCTATGAAGGCAGTTTAAATTTAGTTTCTACTTAGTAGTCTTGGTGAGACCAGTGGCGGCTCGTCAGGGGAGGCAGGTGAGGCATTGCCTCACCATTAATTTCTTATATTATAAAAATATAAATTTATTCAACAAATTTCTTCCGTATTGGATTTAATATTGATAATTAATAATTATACAGTAATTATAAATTGTTGTATTAACGGAATGTTCCCGATTTTTAATGATTAGAATTAGCACCTCCAACCAGCCCGGACTTGAGGCAAACGTAAACCAGCGCGATCGGAATTTATGCAACTTAATATGCCTCCATACAGTTTACATATACCGCATTCGTTGTAATGTGCAGATTTATTTCGATATTGGAGGCGAGCCTCAGAGGCTTCTCATTGGTCGGAAATGACCCGCATGATAGAGACAGAACAGTCGCAGCGCTCGCCATTGTCAGCTGTGCTAAGGCCAGTGTTGCCAAGTCAGCGGAAAATCCGCTAGATCTGCGAAATTTTGAATCCGAATTGCGGAATAATTTTCGTTTTAGCAGCTGGCGGATTTTCTAACGGAAGTATGTTGAATCATTGAGAAAACTTGCGTAATTCAATTTAAATTTAAACTTTAAATTTACAAGAGAAAAAGCAGAAACTTAAAACATTAACGCAAATAAAATCATAACTCACGGAAAAATGAACACATTTTCAAAAATTAAAGCTAGTTTCAAAAGTAGATGTTCTGTGAATATGCTAAAATATTTGAAGAACCCTTCTTATATCAAAACTTATTTTCTTTTAGATTTTTGTTTTGTTTAAGTGTTTAACAACAAAATATTAATTTTCAAAAATTCATAACGTACGAAAAAAGTGGCACATTTAAAAAAATTACAGCTGGTTTTAAAGGTAGTTGTTTTGTGAATATATTTTTAAAAAAATTGATTTTTTTGTTCAAGTGTTCAACAACTTTAAATATTAATTTTCAAAAATTCATATGTTTTGTTCAAGTGTTCGACAAATTAAAATATTAATCTACAAAAATTCATAACGCAAAAATAATCAAAACTCAAAGTTAATTTTAAATGTATTATGATTGCATTAGAATTTTTAAGGAATTCAATCATATCAGTATTATTTTTTTCTATTTTTTCTTTTTTCAAATATTCGACAAACTTAAAAAAATCATTTTCAAAAATTTATAACTCGCACAAAAATAGACACATTTATTTATTATTTAAAAATCAAAGGCAGATGTTTTGTGAATATACTAGAATTTTTGATAAATCCTATCATACGAGAATTTTTTTCGTTCGACAACTTAAAACGATAATTTTCAAAAATTCATAACACCCAAAAATGAACTCATTTTCAAAAATCAAAGTTTTAGAGATAGTCATTCGTTCTGTCGATTTATTAAAATATTTGTGGAACTCAATTTTGCTTTAGCTTTTTGTTTTGTTTAAGTGTTCAACAAGTTAAAACCTTCAAAATTCATAAATTAAGGAAAAAGTGACACATTCTTAAAAAAACTAAAGTTAGTTTTAAAGGGAGATGTTTTGTGAATATATTAAAAAAATAGATTTTTTTGTTCAAGTCTTCAACAATTTAAAATATTCATTTTCAAAAATTCATAACTCGAGCAGAAATCGATTCATTTAAAAAAATCAAAGCTATTTTTTAAGGTAAATAAATGCATTATGATTGCATCAGAGTTTTTAAAGAATTCAATCATATCGATATTTTTTTTCTATTTTTTCTTTGGTCAAATATTCGACCAGTTAAAAAATCATTTTTAAAAATTTATCTCACATTTAAAAAAATCAAAGTTTAAGTTAAAGGTTAGGATATCTTGTGAATATACTAAAAATTGAGCAATTCCATCATATAAGAATGTATTTTCTTTAGATTTTGTTTGTTCACTTGTTCGAAAACTCAAAACATTAATTTTCAAAAATTCATAACTCAGAGAAATTGGCAGACTTTAAAAAAATTAAGTTAGTTTTAAAGGTAGTAACGATTTAAAAAAAAATGTGAAATTCTATTATATCACTATTTATTTTTTTAGATTTATTTTGTTTGTCTTTAACAACTGAAAATATTAATTTTCAAAAATTCATAACTCACGTAAAAATTGACTCAGTTTCAAAAATCTAGGTTGATTTTAAAGGTAAATGTATTATGATTGCATCAGAGTTTTTAAGGAATTCAATCACATCGATATGATTTTTTTTAGTTTTTCTTTGTTCAAATATTCGACCACTTAAAAAATTCATTTTTAAAAATTCATAACTCACGGGGAAATTTACTCATTTTCAAAAATCAAAATTTATATTAAAGGTAGATATCCTGTGAATATATTAAAAATTCTGAGCAATTCCATCATATAAGTTTTTTTAGATTTGTTCAATTGCTCGACAACTTAAAGCATTCATTTTTAAAAATTTATAACTCCGGGAGAAATTGGCAAATTTTCAAAAATTTAAGTTAGTTTTAAAGGTAGGTGTTTCGTAAAGATTTTATAATTGTTGTTGTATTCTATTATGTCACTATTTTTTTAAATTTTTTGTTCGTCTTCTACTAAAAATATGAATTTTCAAAGATTCATTCAAATTTTTAAGGAATTCAATCATACTTGTATTTATTTTTCTTCGGATTATGTCATTGTTATACCTAATATTTAACCGTAATTAGTACGCAAAACGTTAAATTCAACTGTTTAAATAAGAGACAGATTTATTTCGTACTTTATATTTTCATATTTTCTGGCGGCATTCTAGTGGAATTAGGTTGGCTATTTGGCGGAAATATTATGTGATCAGATGGCAACGCTGGTTAAGGCAGCTTCACAACGACCTAGGAATGGTATCGAGAACGGGAACGAAAATGTACCTGGTTTGTCGTTCCCGTTACCGGAAATTAGTTATTAGTTGTGTAAAGATAATATACGTAATGTTTTAAGTACGGCTCGGGAAATTGAAATCGAAACTATAATAAGAACGTGAAGGAAAATAGGGAGGTTTTAAAAAGGTGTGTAGATAATAATAAATCTATGCCTCACCAAACCAAAAGTTGACGAGCCGCCACTGGGTGAGACATAGTGCATATTGTTGGTCAAGAGATAATTTTCTCCATAGAAAGTACGAGAAAGTATTATTTTCGTGAAATACTTTAAAAACTTACGCTGGGCACCCTTCAGCATGTTAATATTGTATTACAGTAAGAATCAATTAAGACTAGAGGTCATTATTGTGACATTACAAGTCGACGTGACCAGTAAGTCTAAGTTACATTACGTAACTCACGCACGTACAGATACTAAAAGAGGAACTCGACAACTCCAGCAGATTTTTCGCGCTGATGGTGCGTGTCTGGTAATATTAGAAATTTAAATGCCGCCTCACAACTGGCTCGTACAATTGGAATAAAATTTGGGGCTGAAAGGGAAACGGATGGAGCCACCTGGTGTTCAATTACTTGAACGGGAATTTAAAACAAATCCTAAATATTCCGTTTCTCGCTTGATCTTTCCATCACACTAATTAATTTTCCTTTGCAGAAATAATACAATTTGATGTTTCTCGTGAAATTCATTTTCGTGTATTAATAACAACGCCAGACACCTAATTAGTGTATACACTCTGTTTGTCCATTAAATGCGCCCATGATTACACACTCTAGACATGCCGGCTCTATTTGTTTACAAGGGTGTTGTTGGTGTAATCAGCTAGTTACTTGCCGTAACGCCCAGTAAGCTTAGTGCTACTAGATAGTTGTCACGCTTACGTACCGCAGGATGAGTTTTAACAGGTTTATATTTGATATACCGCCCTTAGGTATTAATATTCTTTGTTTGTGTATTGATTTAAACTGACTAAAGGTTTATCCATTCATATTTATATAATTAATTACATCTACAACAATCCGTCGTGGCTGAATGCCCTAGCTCTCTAAGCTAATTTCCTGTTATCCGCGAGTTATAGCCCCCAAAATTGCTGAACTCAACAACAATGGCTGACCAGTCTTAGAATCGGCTCGACTGCGTACGATTACCACCCGACGCAACAATTAAATAATCAAACGTTAATTAAAAACCAAGGAGTAATTTGTAAAAGTTTGTTTATAATAAATAAAATCTTTTTAAAAACAAATTCATCGGTCACCCGATCATAACTGGCTCTACAAACAGAATATTTCACGACGCACAGTGGTTCAGAATCCGAAAAAGCTGGCCAAAAGTCAAAAAATGAAAGTCAATATTTTGAGTTTAGTACAACATAGTCGTGTCTAGAGGGCTCCACTGGATGCCACAAAGGAAGAATATGATTGTATCTACTACAAAATGCTTCGTAATCCGCGTTCAAACTTGTTACTTTGTTAGACACGTGGGAGACGTTCGGACGAGATGAAAGTTTGGCATCGGTTTTTCACTATAAATACTAATCTTTACGTGCTGGGATTTTTTTCCTTGTTATTATGCATCTTCCTGAAGGTAAATTAATGGTTATTACATTTAATATGCATACACAATTTTTGTTAGAAATTATAGGAATTTGCGTTAAAAATAGGTAGGTACATTTTAAATATTCATGGAAATATTTTTTTGCCTGTGTATGCCTGTGTTCCTATAAGAATAAAAATATTTATTTTAGTGTCCTTTAACGTGATAAACAACAATTAGCTGCATTCACTTGCATTCCTCAGTTTATGATTATTTTTTATTGCTGATGTGCAATATCGTTGAAAAATTCGACTTTATATTTTATTGAATATCTTGTATTTATGATGTATATATGTATACAGGGTGTAGATGAACAAAACAGAAAGGATTTTCAATGTTAATTTTTTTATATTGGAATATTATCTTCTCTGATGATTGTAAACAGATAGACAAAAAGGCAGATAGTCACACAGACTTGTTTTAACAAAAATTGTCGAAAGCGACGAAATGGATATTTCCGCATACTTTCTCGTAGTTTGCACGATGAAAGTAAAAAATAAATACAGACAGGCAGACATAAAGGCGGACACATAGACACACATTTTTAACAAAAATTGTCGGGATCGACAGAAATGGATTTTGCCACAAAAAAAAGTTTGGATTTTTATTACGATCACAACAGTTTACCGTAATTAGTATGGAGAAAGTAAAAAATAAATATGATTACAGACAGATACAAAGGTAGACACACATTTTTTTACAAAACTTGTCTGAATCGACGAAATGGATATTTTCGCAAAAAAAATATTTGGAAATTTTTTACGATCACAATATTTTCCCTTCGTTTGTAAGGAGAAAGTAAAAATAAATATGACAGACAGACACAAAGGCAGACACACAGACACATTTTTTTCACAAAAATTGTTGAAATTGACGAAATGGCTATTTATTAACGCAATGGATATTTCCGCAAAAAAATATATTTGGAAATTTGTTATGATCACAATATTTTCCCTTAGTTTGTAAGGAGAAAATAAAAAATAAATATGACAGACAGACAGACACAAAGGCGGACACACAGACACTTTCTTTTTCACAAAAATTATAGGAATCAACGAAACGGCTGTTCCGCAAAAAAAAAAGAATTTTTTTTACAATCACAATATTTTCCTGTAGTGTGTACGGAGAAACAAGAAACTAAATATGACAGACAGACACAAAGGTAGACATACATATTTTTTACAAAAATTGTCAGAATCGAAGAAATTGATATTTCCGCAATAAAATATTTGGAAATTATTTACAATCACAATACTTTCCCTTGGTTTGTACGGAGAAAGTAAAAAATTAATTTGACAGCCAAACATACATTTTTTTAACAAAAATTGTCGAAATCGACGAAATTAATATTTCCGCAAAAAAAATGTTTGTATTTTTTTTTACAACCAGAACACTTTCCCGTAGTTTGTACGGAGAAAGTAAAAATCAATATGACAGGTAGACAGGCACAAAGACAGACACTCAGTTTTGTTTTACGAAAATTGTCGGAATCGACGAAATGCATATTTTCGCAAAAAGAAATGTTTGGAATTTTTTTAGGATCACAATGGTTTCCCGTCAATTTGTACACACCCTGTATAGTATAAGTTATGGTTATGGCTTTGACCCGAGGATGGAGAGTGCTCACCAATTCGAAGCCGAGTTTAATTTTAAAAATAATCATTAAATTGTTGTTAAAGTTGCGAATTTCTTCAGTGTGGCCAAAATAAATGTAAAGACAATTGTGACCAACTTGAGATTTTTAAAATGTGCTCAAAATTGATTCTGCTTTATGATTTAAGAAAAATCTAACAAGTCCCTTCACTAACTTTGGAAATAATCATGTGATAACCGATTGTTATATTGAAGTTGCCAATTTCTCCAAACTTGAAATTTTCAGAAATTAGTAAAAATTGATTCTTCTTTATGGTTTAAAAATAATCTCAAACACATCTTTACTAAATTTTAAAATAATCACCCGAAAACTAAGTTAATTGTAATACTGAGATTGTGCATTACTTCAGTGCTGCCAAAAAAATTTTAAACAATTGCTACCGACTTACTCGAAATTTATACCATTTTATGGTATATATGATTAAATTATAAAATAATCACCGGATAGCTGTGATTATTGTTATTCTAAAATATTGAATTTCTCCAGTGCGGACAATAATAATTTTATCACTTATGTCCGCCATATTGGATCCGCCATTTTGAATTTTTATATTTTGACATCATAATCTGCGATTAGTACCCATTTATGTTAAGATATATCAAGATTTAGACTTTTGGCCAGCTTTTTCGAATTCTGAACCACTGTGCGACGGTCTAAAATTAGACGGTTCGTTTCAACGATTTACGTGAAGTATCGAATTTAGTGAACGTGGTAAACTTGAAAGTGACAAAGTGAAACGTTAAGTGAATCGATTAAACATTGGATTACCATTATCAGTTCTATCTGGATCATGAAAGGATTAGCTGCGACGATTTTGTACGAATTTCTCTGACAGCCAAACATCTATGTCCGATATCGACGAGTTATCCCAGCTAGTTCGAGCTCTAAATCTATCCCGTATTCCAAATTTAAACTCAAATTTAAACAACATGCCTTATACAGTGAAAGATATTACGGTCGTGTATCAAGACACAATCCCAATATTTGATGGAGATTGTAACATTCCAAACTCCTATGAAGCTGCATGTGAATTTTTGGTGCAAACGCTTTTACCAATCCCCAATCAGGAAATACAAGCGTTGCTATTAAGGATTTTTCAAGGAAAGTTACGAAATAAAGCTCTTCAAGTTGTTAGTAGTAACGAAGAAGTGAACATCTGGACAAATTTAAAACAATTGCTTTTAAATCAGCGAAGTGAACAGTGTTTATTTGCCGACCTTGCGGCCCTACGCGCGCATAAAACCGAAGGATCGTACAATTACAGAAAACGTGTTAAGGAAACGTTGCACATTTTATTAACGCAAGTGAAATTAAAAGATCCTAATGCGCAAAATAGATTAGTCAAGAACGCTAATTATAAAAACACCGCTCTACAGATTTATCTCCAAGGTCTTCTGGAATTAGATCATGTCACGGGAATTATGGTGCAAGTAAGACAACCTGCTGGGTTAGAAGCCGCGATGGGACATGTTATTGGAGTGGAGAATTTCAATTATCGCGCTGGCAGATCAAATAACCTACAGCGTATGAATCCGAGAAGTGCAACGAACGACAAGGTTAAACAGCCGATAAGACCTCAGCTGGTACGACCTGTTACGATGCCATATTATTATCCCACGAATTACAGCAATAATTATCAACAGCAACGACCTAATTTTAATCAGCAAACAAATCCATCAACCTCACGTTGGCCAAAAGTACCGCAACAATTCGGAAAACCGAATGTAACATCTGCTACCTTACCTAGACGTTGACATGAGTGTTCAAAAAAGACCAGCTTCTGCAATGAGAAGACCAATGAAAAGACCAAATTGGACACCTGATCCTTAACTATATTATCAGGGGGGATGATCAAGAAGAAAATCAATATTACCAGCCTGTCGACTTTAGTGAAGAGTGTTCGGAAGAATTCAAACAAGAAACACAGGAGGAGGAATATGAATGAAGAAGGAAATTTTCACTTTACCCGCCTCTACATCAAGAAGAAGTAACCAATAACACAAATGCTTTAAACATAAAACCCTGCACTATAACTTTAAATAATATTAATTGTAATTTGCTTTATATTGAATTCAATGGATTAAAATTTCTTATTGACACATGATCAACAAAAACGCTAATTAATTCCAAATTATTCAATCATAGAGAATTTTCTGTTAAAATTCTTTTTAAACTAAAAACAGCTCACGCTCTTATAAAACATAACGACGCCACAGTGGTTCAGAATTCGAAAAAGCTGGCCAAAAGTCAAAAAATGAAAGCCAATATTTTGAGTTTAGTACAACATAGTCATGTCCAGAGGGCTCCACTGGATGCCACAATGGAAGAATATAATTGCATCTACTACGAAATACCTTGTAATCTAGGTTCAAACTTGTTACTTTGTTAGACACGTGGGAGACGTTCGGACGAGGTGAAAGTTTGGCATCGGTTTTTCGCTATGAATACTAATTTTTATGTGCTGGGATTTTTTTCCTTGTTATTATGGATCTTCCTGAAGGTAAATTAATGGTTATTACATTTAATATGCATACAAAATTGTTGTTAGCAATTATAGGAATTTGCGTTAAAAATAGGTGGGTACATTTTAAATATTCTTGGAAATATTTTTTTGCCTGTGTGTGCCTGTGTTCTTATAGCAATAAAAATATTTATTATAGTGTCCTTTAATAATTAGCTGCATTCACTTGCATTCCTCAGTGTAGGATTATTTTTATTGCTGATGTGCAATATCGTTGAAAAATTCGATTTTATATTTTATTGAATATCTTTAAATTTACAGGATACCCATTTTTTTTCGCAAAAAAAACTGTCCGTGCCGGTCTTGGACCCGATGAAAATTGAAGTTTGGACGTTCAGGAAAGAAGAAAAATATGGAAGGGGTTTTTGAGCTTTTTCAAATTTTTCAAAATCTCTTGAGAAAAATTGATTTTTGGGTTTAATCGCCTGGTTTACATGTAATGAGGGGGTTCTCTAATGTAAAACTACATTCTTCAAATAAAAAATCAGCCGGCATGGACAGTTCACTGACGAAGACCTCTCGCATTCATGATCCCATCACATTACACGACTATATCATTGACACTTACGTAACTAAACTCAATTCGCCTAAACACACTGACCGACAAGCTCTCATAAAAAAACTAAAACAACGTTTCATCGAATCATATCAAATCGATACATGTATATCAATACTGCTTGGGATACAAACAAACCCTGAAGACTCTCAGGCAAGGAAAGGCCAAGCTTATAATCATTGCGAACAACACACCCCCTCTAAGGAAATGTGAAATTGAATATTACGCCATGTTGGCCAAGACAGGAGTCCACCACTACACGGGGAACAACATCGAATTAGGCACCGCTTGCGGTAAATACTTCAGGGTGTGTGTTATGTCAATCACGGATCCAGGAGATTCAGACATCATCCGTTCGATGCCCACAGGTGACCAACCTGTGCAATGATTTATATAATATAAATAAGTTTGTATTTTAAGTGCATTGTTGATTAATATATTTTATTTGTGACAAAACAATTAAAAAGTGCGAATTAACAATGTTAAAAAAAAAAAAAAAAAAAAAAAAAATTCCGGTAACCGTATTTCCATCGTCATGTTTGACCTCATGCACGCTGAAACTACCCCTCCTGTTTCCCCTGTTAAGAGAGTCCGTATATCCCACTCGATCATAAACAATGGATAATATACGATTTCTGTATTGTAACATCAATGGGCTTACAAATAAATCCTACCTCCTCAACCACTATATATCCCAAAATGATCCCCAAGTCGCCCTCCTTCTAGAGACTAAAACAACTTCTTCTGCTACTCTTCCTAAATGGCACTATCTATATAACCCATCATCTATCCTTAATCAGAATCAACGTGGTGGTTCCATGACCCATCCTTCCCATCCTATCGGCAAAGCAACCCCCCCCCCCAAATAAACAACCCCCTAAACGAGGCGCTACATTTTACGCTGGCATTCCAGTCCTTAACCCTGCATGTGTTTCTTGTTTACATACACCCCCATTCCCGAATTGATGAAACAATATTTACAAAAGCATCCGTATACGACCATTGCATATTTATAGGTGACCTGAATGTAAATAGAACTAATTAGAAACAACTTTACTTGTTGCAGAAAGCATTAGATAAATACAAGAAAACGAAATGTAGCCTGAATATATGAATATTTGCTTGCAGATTAGCGAGCAGGTTGAATATTCATATATTCAGGCTACATTTCGTTTTCTTGTATTTAAATAGAACTAAACAAAAGCAGCTAAATTCCTTCATTTCCCAATCCAACTTTGTCAAAATTAATACCCCCTCCCCAACTTTTATTATGTCAGATATCCAATGTACCACTCCCGATATCCTTCTATGTACTTCTAACCTTAAACCCCTGATCCATTCCCTCTCACTAATTCCTGACCTCGGCTCTGATCACCTCGCTATCCAGTTTAACCTAAAAATTCCTTTAAATAATATTCCTCCCCCACCAAACTTTGTAATGGACTTTGAAAATAGTGACATTGACAGAATAAACGAAGACATGACTAACTTTATCCAAGACAACCCAACTATATCTCCCTTTGTAATCAATGAGTTTAATGAATTTCTATCATCATCAATTATCCGAAACACCCCTAAAATAAAAAGACTTCCTTTCAAATATCCCCTCCCGAATTATATACTCAGACTGATCAAATTTAAAAGACTGTTGTACAGAGACATTCAAGTAACGGACGATACACATCTAAAAACAAAATTTAATAAATTGAACAAAGACATCCAAACCCTAATTTCGGAATACAAAAAAGATAAATGGATAAAAGCCTTACGGACGATTGTGAAATAGCTAACATCTTTGCCAAGCACTTTAAATCGACTTTTCAATTCTCATAGGACAGTGACTTTAATGACAACCAATTACGATTCATAGACTCCTGGTACAATTTCCTTAACCCCCAAACTCCCGTACCACCTCCTCCACAAGACCTAATTACCGAAGACTAATATATTAGTAAGCAATAAGTCTGGCAAGAACTCTGCACTCGGATTCGATAATATATCCCGCTCTATCCTCAAAAGCCTCTCCTTCAACACCCACTCCTATATAGTTCGGATCTATAATTATGCAATGGCTCATCAACATTTCCCTCCCGTCTGGAAAAGGAAATTATTGTATGCATACATAAACCAAACACAAACCCTTCCCTTATCACCAGCTACCGTCCTATCACACTCCTACCTGTTCTCGGAAAAATATTTGAATCCGTCCTTAAGGACAGAATACAAAATTTCATATCCTCTCATATCCCAAAGTATCAGTTTGGATTCCGACCAAAGACATCTACCCAATTGGCCCCTTGTTATCCTGGCCTCAAATCTGCAAACAGCCCATTTAGAAGGCAAACAGTCCGCTGTGTTCTTCCTAGACGGTATGACTCGGTATGGCACAGAGGATTGCTATACAAATACCATATCCTAAAACTCCCAATCTATCTCCTTATCCTTATTGACAAATTCCTATCAAATAGGACCTTACAAGTAAAATGTCGCTCAGCTTTATCCTTTATATTTCGTCCACACCAAGGTGTGCCACAAGGATCCCCACTCTCCCCACTCCTATACAATATATTCTGCTATGACATGTACCATTCCGACCCAAAAGTATTTAACCCGTCCCAGTATATTTTGCAATTTGCCGATGACACCGCCCTCGTTACACATTCATTTACCCTAAAATCCACAATAGATTCACTGCAATCCCTCATAAACCAGACCCAATCCTGGTTCTCCAAATGGCGACTATTAATTAACCCCACTAAATCCCAAATGTTGATCCCTTTTCACCGCATCTGTCCTAAATCTCCATCAGTTTATATTTCCAACTCTAGAATAAATCCGTCACCATCTTGCAAGTACCTTGGACTGACCCTTGATCCTAAACTCTCCTTTAAGATCCATACACAGAAAATCAAAGCAAGTGCTACAGCAAGGGCTCGGCACTTCAGAGGTCTTACCTACAAAAATAGAGGTATTTCCACCCAAACAGCTGCGCAAATTTATAAAACTATTTGCCGTCCCTTGTGTCTGTGTGTGAGTACGGATTTATTCTGCTAGCTACCTCGTGTCGCCCATTCCGCAATAATATCCTAGTTGCTGAGCGCTCCTCCCTCAGAATCCTCACCAAAATCCGTCACGGACGGACGAACTAACAACAGTTATAAACAAATTAGAAACAACTTTACTGGTCTGCAACAAGTAAAGTTGTTTCTAATTTGTTTATTATTTAATCGTGTATTCGGTTTCCAACGAAAACAAGATCATTTATTTATTTTATATTATATTTTATAATTTTCATGTATATACTTTTTCTTTTTTTTTTAATTCAGTGGTATTTTTAGTTATTATCAAATTTGTTTCATCTAGTAACACTAGATAAGTTTAGCACTGTGTGTCCTTGTCAAAATGTTTTCTGGGTTTTTCATTTTAATAATAACATTTACAGTTTAAAGTTTCACATTTCATTTCAGAACAATTTTCTAAGTTAGTCTTGTATGTAGAAATAAACGATCTTAAACCAATGTTATTATCTAGTAGTACTAGTAATAACATGCAAATTTCTTTTGTATCATTCAATATCCGGCGTGGCATTAGCCAGGGAAGTAGTTGTTTCAATAAGTTATTTGTTTATAGTCTTAGTAAGACTTAATTTTTTGCTTGCAGATTAACGAACAGGTTGAATATTCATATATTCAGGCTACATTTCGTTTTCTTGTATTTAACAACAGTTATACCCATTCATGAGCGATATCCATTGCTTACGGAAAAATTCCTAAAATCTTCCACCAACCTAAGTATTCTCAACCTTTATTGTATAACCCGAAATCCTGCAATCACACCCAAATTCAAAATTCCTTCGTCCACTATTTTCGAAAACATGATTTCACTTCGCAAAACATAATCATCTACATCCGTTTTGACAGCAAACCGAAAAAAAAACGACAGACAAGAACTAATAAGCTAAGGCTGAAAGACCGATAACCAATTTAGCTTATATTGTTTAGTTTATCATTTCTGTTTATATGTTGTCTATAAATGTAAAAAGAAAATAGTTAAATAAAGACATTACTACTACTATCCTACACAGTATTACATATCACAAAAACAATTAAAAATTAGTTTAGCACTATGTTGACACACAAATACATGCGGGTCGCCGAAAGCTACGTTAATTATTGTACTAATACATTTAATTATAATCATAGTTTGTTATGACATAAGTTCGCAGAAGTTTTTTGAATTTTTTAATAGTAGTGGCTTCCTTAATTTGTAAATTTAATTCATTAAATTTTATAAATCTATATGTTGTTTGTTTGTGCACTGTTGCGACATGTAAGTGATTCCTTGATCTTGTAATATAGGTATGAATGTCACTATTTTTAACAATTGCGCCACTAAGATACTCCGGGAGATGGTGATTAACCATGTTATAAACGAAATATTCCTAAAATAAAGTGACTGCCGGACCGAGAATAGATTTAACTTAATTAGCATATCTTTAACATTTGATTTTTTGTCACACTGTAGAATAGACCTAAGACATTTATTCTGTAGAACTTGTAACTTATCCAGTTCTACATTTGGTACATAATACAGAACCGTCGTTTGCTATATTATCTATTTAGTTTGGGTGGACCCGAGAAAAAAATTAATAAAAAAGTTATAAACAATTTTACCCAAAATTTCATGCGTTAAATCGTTTAAGTCGACTCTTATTTACACGTTGTTGTTAAAAAATTAAATTTTAAACGCGTCAAACAGTGCCATATTTGACTTTGAAATCTTGTCAATTTAAAAAGAGAGTTCCCGTGGACTCGAAATTGCGAATTGACTGTACATTTATAGGCTAATGTTAATTACATTCTCTGCGTTTGATTCACTATAAATCATTAAAATTGAAGAAATTTTTATTTGGTGGTGCTGGTGCCGGGAAATCCGTGGCTATCTTCACATCGGTAGAAAAAAAGTATATTCAGTAGTTCAAATAATATGTAGAATAACAAAATATGCAAGCGCGCCTTTGTCACTGCTTTAGAAATTTAAGACGTGCATACAGCTAAAGAGTTTATGCTTTTACTGAAAGCTTTAGAGGAGATAAATATCTGGAGTTGTGAGGGAATATATCAAAGCGTAATATCCTTTCCCTTTTAAAGGTATATGATGAATATTGTGCTCCCCTGTCTTTATGGTTACTGTATATATTTAAATGTACAATACTGTAAATATGTAAAATAATTATATATTATTTCTGAAATAACCTTAAACCAAATAATATCCGTCTGTCTACATCTCAAACTGGGACTAGATACTACGCGATTATTTTCTTTTAAATGAATGATTCGCATAATATTTCATGATGACACCTCGTTTTGGTATTCTAAAACTATAAATTTTTAATTAATCTCCTTTTCCATTAATCATTCTGATAATAACTCTTTCCATCAAGGATATGAGTGTTAAACATGCCTCCTGAGATTATTCTCGTTTTGACGGTTACAAATTGTTGGTGTAATTAACACTTAAGGTAATGAGCGATTAAAAATAATGATTTATTGTGAAACTAAATCATCCATTAATTTACCCTTTCTAAATAATGTATATCTAGTTTAATATTTCAATTTGAAACTTTATTCGGATATAGATAATACAGAGAAATCGGAAACTGGTGACCGCGTGCCGCTCTATAGACAGTAGGTAGGATAATGTGTGTGCGAACAATAAGTTACCTACCTTAAAGTAAATAAATATCTAATTTATATTCAAATAATATGTCACTATAAAGATTAAAATATACTAAGAAACCCTAAAAGGACAATTTTTGTTTGTTTGATGTTTGTATATGTAGAGGCATATATATATATATATATATATATATATATATATATATATATAATTTAATTAACAACAACAACAAACATGACTCTTCAAGTAACAATTAGATGTAGCAACCTTTATTTTTAACTATTTCGCATGTAAGTACACTTAAATTCAATTTTTTCCAAATTTATCGCTGACGCACATGTTCAACAAAATTTTCATTTTGTAGTGTAATTTCCCTGAAGAAGGAATAAACGAATTCCGAAAGCTTGGTTTTATGATAAAGTAAATAGGACTTTTCTTGCCCCTTGGTCGAATCCCCGTTACGGAATAAGATTCCGAATTTTCACATTTAACTCCAACAAGTGACGACCGTTACTTCCCCTCGCTATATATATATATATATATATATATATATATATATCTTGTTTTACTATCTTTACAGCTCCTATTTCACTGAAATTAATATACAAGGATATTCTTATCCTTCCGTGATCATCATAACTTTATTGAAACTCTATGTTAACTGTAAATTGTACCACATATGTAAATATATCTCAATAAAGACTATTATTATTATTATTATTATTATTATTAAAAGAGAATTAAGAGCTCCACAAAAGTTGCCAAATAAAAAAAACGGATTCCATTTTAAAAAATTGCAGTATACGTCACACGTAAAACTCGAATGTCACAATATTTTTGAGCGCGCCAAAAAATGAACAAAAATCGGCTTTTCTGAGCATTTTTTTTTTAACATTTAATAGAGCAATTATGAATTTTGTGCGGAACTTTAACATCACTTTGTATACCGATTGTTAAATTTAACCGAAAATGTCACGAACTCTAAGTAAACTGACGCCACTGCAAAATGTTTTAATAATGAATACGCTCTCTTCATTGGAATAACTCAGATTATTGTTCATAGTAATTATAATGCGTGAATTAATATTTGACTAGTAAAATTATTCTCCATAACATGACATTTGTCAAACTCATGGCAAGAGTTTTTATTAAATGGTAAATTGTTCAACTTATTTTAATTATTTTTACCTACTCCCACTTTGTAATTGATGAATTACCGAACTGTTTTCACCAATCGTAAGCGACCCATTACGAATATATAGAGCATATATAAATGTTAAATGTCGTACATAAATGTGTAACATGTACTATTACCGCTTATGCACTTCGGTATATTATATACTTATTAGCCAATTACAATTAACGTCCGCCGAGTCCCTCTGTATTCATCTGTTCGTGTTTAAATATCAAAAGTGACAGTGACATTTAAACGTCAGATTAAAACTTATTGGTTAAAAGAATAACCGACACAATAAACTCCACGCTATGCCTTATTGGTACTTCCATCGCAATGGTATCTTAGTAAATTAACATTTCAGAGTGAGTACAACGATCCGTATCCCTAAATTTGTACAATGAATGTATTGGACAATATATTATTCGACGGAAAATTTTCGAACGATAATTCGTTTGTTTAGTTGGTAGTTGTCCTACATTGCCATTACCGGACAATTGCATGCAAATTTAAACGTCACCCTGACAAGATTCAGTTTCAATATGTCTTTAGTTTAAGCGAATAAATGTAAGGTCGAAGGTAAAGTATAGTACATAACGCGAGTTGTAACGCAATTACGCGCTCGTGAAATTGCGTTACTCGCCGATACGCGGCTCGTACGCAATATCTTTCACTTGCGCGTAATTTGCTACTTACAACTCTTGTTATGTAATATACTATTAAGGTGTATTCTAGTACAAACGTACATTAAATAGATGATACATTTACAATTTTGAATTCTCTAAAAAATATTCCTTTACGATTTTTCTCTAAAATGAATAGGGGAGC
Organism: Ocypus olens; assembly: GCA_910593695.2. Lineage (NCBI taxonomy): Eukaryota > Metazoa > Arthropoda > Insecta > Coleoptera > Staphylinidae > Ocypus > Ocypus olens. Next base: position 40,759,075 of record OU343049.1, read on the forward strand.
CAATGATTACACATATTTAATTTTACATGTTAAATCCCTATGTTCACCCCCTAGCCAAGACACACGGTATACAGAATTGGTTATATTTTTATAAGGGTTTCATATTCCCCAGAGATAATTAAAAAACGTTCTTCCTTTTGTGGGAACGTGCATGCCGGCATTTTTTTTTGTATATAATCCAGACAGGTAGAGATCGCGTGAATTCCACTTATTTCGGGTTTATCCATAGATCTTGCCAAATCGTTAGATAATTTATCGAGAAAGTTCCCAAACAGAAATTATCTGAATGCTTTAAACGCGTGTCTAGACTGCTACTTTCGTAAAAGGAATAGATTTTTTCACCTCACGGCATTCTTTTATAACTTGAAAACAAATCGAGGGATTAGATAACGAGTGGTTTAGGTGATAATTGTAAAGATAGATATGTTTGCCAGAGTTTCTATTTTACATTCAATTAGTGTATCTCTCTTTCTCGTTTTTAATTCCATTTTATATTTAATACTTCTGCTGCTACATTCTCTATAAAACATATGTTTCTGTAGATTAGATGAAACAATCCTTTGTTTGTTGATCTAATTAGCTTAGGATCTCATCATTAAATAATAATACAATTCGTTTTAGTATAAATACTTATCCAAACTATTTATTCGTTAGTGATTACAAGATCATTTAATAATAAAGTAAAATGTGTACACTATTTCAAACCCATTCATTTATTTTAACACTAACCTAATGAATACCACCCACCGACTGGAAATTAGCCATAAATTTCATCCATGAATCCGGCGCCTCCACCAATTTTGCCTCTAGTAAATTTCTACTAATTTACAGAAAATGGATTAAAATTCATAATTAATTAAATTTCTGTAGTGCCATAGTAATAACAATGAGTTTTTAACTTAGGATTTACCCCGGTTTTCCGATAAAACATCTACTTCTACGAAATTGCGTTTATTGTCAAAAAATCAAAAGTCATCGTTAGGCCTAGTTTAGATTCGATATTTTCTGCCACAAATGTTCTATGGGGCTTTGTTTATAATATTTAGGCTTAAAAAAATTACACATATGCTTCATTTTTGTTTAAATAATTATTTACCTAGACACTTTTACGAAATTTCGTATTGTAAGTACCATCAACACGAGCCACTACTGAGAGTCATACTAACCAAGTGAATTGTTTTATTTGAATTATTCAAAATGTATCTACTGAAACAAGTTGTCGAAACTGCCGGCACAAAAGGTGAAACAATAAGGTGATCCCAACAAAGTTTATGGTTTTATTTGAATTCTTTTTCAAATTAGTTTCACTTTTCTTGGACGTTTAAAGCGAAAATAGAAAAAAATATTTTCCTATTAAAAAAAAATTAAAAAATTATTTTGAACAATAGAGTGATTTTTGAGACTAATTTAAACCATTTTCTTATTAGAATATTCTGCATTTTTTATTATTAAGACTGTATTTTCGATTTTTTTATTTTGACCTAAATAATTAAAATTTTCGAATATTTTTGGTCGGCATTTTTTATTTTAATTTTTAGTTTTTAAATTATTTTTAACCTGTATTTTCGATATTTTTGGTCAAAATATTTTAACTTTTGGCCTAAATATCCTTTATTTTGACCTAAATTTGCGACTTAATTGTTTAAATTTTCGACTTTTTGGCCCGAATTTTTAATTTTCCCGCCGAATTTTGAATTTTTAGATTTTTGCCCTGTATTTTCAATTCTTTTGGGTGTAAATTTTTGATCTGTTGACCTAAATATTCTTTATTATGACATAAATTTTCTATTTATTTGTTAAAATTTTCGTTTTCTTTTGGTCCGAATTTTTTATTTTTCGAGCCGAATTTTTATTTATTAGATTTTTGACCTGTATTTTGGATTCTTTTTTGTCTAAATTTTCGATCTTTTGCACTTCGATATTTTGACATAAATGTTCGATTTAGGCTGAAAGACGATAGCCAATGAACAGGAAAAATAAAATTGTTATACTGTCTATCATTCGTTTACTCACTTGTAGTTTTATTTCTGTAAATAAAGATGTTGTATATATATTTTCGATTTAATTGTTAAAAATTTTGATTTTTTTGGTCGCATTTTTTATTTTTCAGGCCGAATTTTTAATTCTAGTCCCAAATTTTTGACTTGATTTTGGTTAAAATATCTATAACCTGAATTATTGATTTATTTGCGATGTTTCTTTTATTTTTTACGGTATTTTTGATGTACTGTCTAAATTTTCGACTTTAGGGCCAACATTACAGATTTTTAGAATTTTTTTAATCTTTTGACTTAAATTTTTCTTTATTTTGACTTAACTTTTCGATTTTATTGTTAAAATTTTCGATTTTTTGGCCCCCATTTTTGATTTTTCGTTTAGTATGCATTTATTATCTTTAGGGCGGAGTTTTCGATGTTTTGTCTAAATTTTCGACTTTTTGACCAACATTGTGGATTTTTTTCAAACTTTTGCCCTAATTTTTTTTTTTTTTGTGTATTAAAATTTTTCTTTTTATTTGTCTATTAAAATTTTTCTTTCCTTGGTCCACTATTTTTATTTTAAGGTCAGAATTTTAGATTTTTGGTCTCAATTTTTTATCGTTTATTTTAGATTTTTGGTCTCAATTTTTTATCGTTTATTTTAGATTTTTTTAACTTAAATTATTGATTTTATTGTGCGATTGTTTTTTTATTTTTTGCTATTATTTTCGAATTTCTGGACAGACACTTATTTTTGGCTGCTGAAAGTGGCAAATTACTTTGCTTCTACTTAAGTTCGATTTTTTGTCTGTGTTTTTTATTTTTAGATTAGGATTCTTGATTGTTTGGCTCATATTTTAGATTTCTGTATTTTCGATGTTTTGTTCCATTAAAAAAAAAAAAAATTATTTTGACCAAAACATTCGAAGAAATTTTCGATTTTTTTTGTCTGCAATTTTTAACTTTACGTTCGTTTTCGATGTTTCGTCTAAATTTTCACCATTCCAGGCCTATATTTTTGTATTTCGGGAAAGGACTCCATCATCATAAGTAGCATGTGGGAAGCCTTATCTGCCTCACTCCCAGTTTTAGGCAGCCAAATCTCAAACAAATATTTCCGCGTAAAGGATCATTTATAAAAAATATTTAAGGAAAAAGTAAATGGAGATATAACAAATATTTTATAAATGTTGGTTTACGTGTATAATTTACGCTATAGGGCGTTTTTTTATAATGGTGATGGTTAAGATTCACTCAGCGACCTTAAAAACCCTGTATCCGAAATTTCATTAGAAAAGGACAATTTTGATAATTTTCGCCCGCCATACTTGATCCGCCATTTTGTTTTTGAAAATTTTTAATTTCAGTTTCTTATTCAGCGACCTCAAAAAAACCGATATGCAAATTTAAATACAATTCAAATAACGCCGTAATATTTTGGCAACAATTTTGGCATTTGAAACAGTGTGCTAAGATGACATAAAGGCTATGTAAAAAGAGCAACTGCAACTCGCTGCAGATAAATGACATAAGTTAACGTTCTACAGGCTCTAACAAATTGTGATAAATTATCAGTAAGGGTGCGTGGGGGAATGTAGTTAAAAGTTTATAAAACAAATAAATAAAATCGAAAATTTCAATGTTGTTTTTGCAAGTCACACAGCTTATACAGTATGTTTTTTTTTTATCGTGGGCCATAGGATTTTACATGCTAAAAATTATACCTTGTGTTAATATATATTTTATCATATAATTTTGAAGCAAATTTTAGTTAGTACTCCTAATATAAATCAATTATTTTTTTACATGATGCGCTTCATTAGAATAATTTAAACTTGTTTTATTCCATTAAAAAGTTCTTTTTGCTCGGAACCGGACGATCGGGATACGCTGCAGAAAAGTTGTCAACTATTTCCCTAAAATAAAAATTCCCTGACTTTTTGTAGAAAAATACAACTATTTCCCTGCTGGACAAATCTCTTATAATTGCCGTTACAAATTCCACCCGTTCTTCAACAGTATAAACAGACATTTTCTAGTATAAATTGATTACTTGCCTCACTAATCAATCTGACATTTCGTAAATTCAAGGTACTTTGATTATTTTTGCTCAGTTATTTATATTAAATAATTTCATTTTTTAATGGAATAAAACATGTTTAAGTTATTCTAATGCAGCGCATCATGTAGAAAAATAATTGATTTATTACTAAAAAATTATACGGTATATTTCGAAATGTGTAGTTTAAAAGTGAGTGAAAATAGAGTAGACATCTTGTTCTTGGAATTCCATTGTAAAACAATCCTAAAAATCAAGAAAAATAATGAGAAATAATTAAGTTGCTACTGACGTACTGATAACACAATTGTGCACTAGTGACGAACTGTCACTTCGGATGTCTAAAATCAAAAAAGAAGTTCTATTTTACAGATTCCATTTTTATACCCACATTAAGTAAGAGTATTTATCAAGTAGTAAGCAAAGTTATATGCAATAATGTTGACATAAATGTTTTCGAATTATGATCGCTGCCTGAACCACTGTGCGTTAGCTCATTTACCGAAGGGTTAAATATTAATGAAAATTTAGATTCTGGTTGTACGTTTGGTGTTTGTAATTATAATTCTTTTGAAGAATTAAATAATCGAGACAATATCCAGGAAATTATTTAATTATGTATAAGACTCGGGTCTAAGATTACGAAACGTTTCGTTATATTTAATTATCCTGAGAATACTTCCATTGTACATTTAAGTTCTATTCCCGAGTGTTTTAACATGCAAGAATCGTAGACAAATTCATGAAAAGAAATAACGTTCAGCAGCACTTAGTTGCAATTTTAAATAAATGATTAAATAATAAAACACGTCCAAGAAATAAACATGAACTGTCTAAAGAAATTAAATATGATCAAGTGCATATCAAGCATAAATTGGGGCGCTAACCGGGAAGTTCTACTTCAAATATACAAAGTGCTGATCCTACCGAAACTTGACTATGGAAGTATAGTGTACGGATCAGTCCGCGAAAGTATTCTCCGAACTCTGGATCCACTGCAGAATAGTGCTCTTAGACTAGCAATCGGAGCATTTAGAACTAGCCCTACAATAAGCATAGCGTGTAATTCTGGAGTCCCTCCCCTAAAACATTGGCGATGCATTGGGAAGCAGTAATGAATTTTTTTCTAAATCCCTTTCTTTCATTAAAACAATAGGCCTTTTCTTGAAATTGTAGATCCTATATCTATGTATACTTTCAATCAACTATTTAATCAACTATCCACATAGGAACATTACAGTTTAACTGTATATATTTTTTAACCCATACATGCACCTGACCAGGGGGACATGACCTTAGCAGTCGAAGCCCTTTATATTAAAAAAAATTGTCTTTATTTAATGAAAATGCAGTTAAAATAAATACATCAATGCATTTCTTAATTTGCTGTTTGGAAAGCACTCGGACATTAACTTTGGGCCTCTACAAATTATTTGGTGAACGTCTGAGAAACGTATACACGCAAGACATGAGTTTTGAAATTATTAAAGTTGCTACTAATGGAACGAAGATTAATATGACAAAAGTTAATATTGTTCATTTGGAAATTATAATAATATATAACAAATAAAGTTTTATATGTACTGAGAGTGCAACCGCCATATTAAAATTAAGCAAAGTAAATAGGTATTTTGCAATTAAAAAACAACAACCAAAAACTAATACTGATATTAAACTTAATCATTTTCAATAAAATTATTTAATTATTAATAAGCAGTTTAAAACAGAAAACTAATACTAAATAATATAGTACAAAAACAAGACCTAATACAACCAGTGGCGGCTCGTGAAACATTTTGATGGTGGAGCCACTTAGCATGTAATATATCCCACCGCCTCCTTTTTAGAAAAGAAATAAAAAACGATAATAGTTGCAAAAGCATTCAGTTAATTAAACAAAGAGAAAAGTAACCTTCATATATAAATATTCAAGCAGTTCGTAATTCTGCAAAATTAAGTCTGACCAAGGCTAAAAACAAAGTCACGCCGGTTATTGAATGATGCAAAAGATATTTGCATGTTATTACTAGTACTATTGATATAACAAAGGTCTAAGATCGTTTATTTCTGTTCCCATCTGTTTCATCACCACAAATCCACTTGCTCATTATGCGCAGCAATCTTTCTTCTATAAATCGGATTAAATTGCGTTAGTATATTTTTGGTCCTATCTACATTTATTCGACTTTTCAGGAACAATTTTTAAAATCGGCTATTTTGTTCAAAAGTTACCACAGAACGATTAAACATCGAATTAATTTTTTCATCTTATCTACATCTATTCGGTGAGTACAGTACTTTACTCGAAGAATGATCAAAATCAATGGTTCAAGAATTATACTCAAAAACCACGAAACAATTTAATTTGTTGGTTTTGTCTGCAACATTTTGCCAGAAGAATTTGCCAAATTTGGTCATCCGTTCAAAAGTTATCCTCAAAAAAAAAAACAAAAAAAACAATTGAAGGCGAATAAAATTTTCTGATCCTCGATGAGTACAGCACATTTCTGGAACAACTTTGTAAATTCAGCTATTTTGTTCAAGAGTTATCTTCTAAAAACCACAAAACAAGTGAACGAATATCATTTTTTATCTTTTATACATCTATTCATTGAGAGTAATACTTTGCTGGAAGAATTTTCAGTATATATTTATCCATTCAAGAGTTATCCTCAAAAACTAGAAAAAAAAGTTGAGTCTTATCTGCATCTATTCGATGAGAACATCACTTTTCTGGAAGAATTTGACTTTGGTCACCCGTTATCTTCTGTAAACCAAAAAACAATTGAACAACGAATTCAATTTTCTGGTCCTGTCTATAACTTTCGGATGACAAAAAGACAACAAAAAAAGCAATTAAAGATGAATAAATTTTTTGGTCCTATTTACATTTATCCAATGAGTACTTTTTATTGACTCGAAAAAAATATAAAAAACAATTGCTATCCACTTGAAACTTCAATATTAATTCAAGAATAATTTGGTGAAAATGTACAATAAATTCCGTTAATAGTGTTTGCGATTTTCATGCAAACACCATGCAAAATAATGAAAAATTGTAATTATTTTGTTGAAAAAAATATAAAAAAAAACAATTGCCATCCACTTGAAACTTCACAAAATCACTCGATATTACGATATTAATTCAAGAGTGATTTGATAGGAAATTACAATACATTCCGTCGATTGCTTTTGCGATTTTTCATGTAAATTTATGAAAGATTATAATATTTTCTTGTTGACGCGAAAAAACATATAAAAACAGCTGTAAAATACTTGAAACTTTTTCAATTTACTCAAAATATATTATTCTTAATAATCGTTCAAAAAACTCAAAATACCCCATCACTGGATTGCAAGATAATCGACCCAGAACGGTCAGATTTTTTTTAAGTTGCACTTCTTCCAAATGAAAAAAAATATATAAAAACAACTGCAACACACTTGAAACTTTTCAAATTTATACAAAATACATTCATCTTAATAATCCTTCAAAAAAACTCAAAATACCCCATCACTAGTTTCCAAAATAATCGACCGAGAACGGCGCTTCAGATTTTTTTTAAGTTGCACTCCTTCCGACCGAAAAGAAAAATATAAAAACAACTGCAACACACTTGAAACTTTCCAAATGTACTCAAAATACATTAATCCTAATAATCCTCCAAAAAAACTCAAAAAACCCCATCACTGGTTTTCAAGATTTTAAGTTTCACTTCATCCAAGTGAAAAAAAAAATATAAAAACAAGTGCAACACTTTTGAAACTTTCCAAATTTACTCAAAATACATTAATCATAATAATCCTCTAAAAAACCCAAAATACCCCATCACAGGTTTTCAAGTAACCGACCGAAAACAGTGGTTAAGATTTTTTAATTTGCTTTTCTTCCGAGTGATGTTTTTTTAGATAAAAACAACTGCAACACACTTGAAATTTTCCAAATTTACTTAAAACACGTTAATCTTACTAATCCTCCAAAATACTCAAAATATCCCATCACTGATTTTCAAAATAGCCGACCGATAACAGAGCTTAATTTTTTTAAGTTTCACTTCTTCCAAATGAAAAAAAATGATATAAAAAAAAATGCAATACACTTGAAACTTTTCAAATTTACTCAAAATACATTAACCTTAACAATCCTCTAAAAACTCAAAATAGCCCATCACTGATTTTCAAAATAACCGACCGAGAACAGCGCTTAAGATTTTTATTGAGTTGCACTCTTTCTGAGTGAAAAAGAACATATAAAAACAACTGCAACACACTTAAAATTTTCCAAATTTACTCAAAATACGTTAATCTTAATAAACTTCCAAAAAAACTCAAAATACCCCATCACTGATTTTCAAGATAACAACACAACACACAAGTCTGGAAGAATTTTTCAAATCTGCTATTCAAGAGTTATCTTCTCAAATACATACATTGCGATTTTTCTCTTCTCATGAAACTTTCGCAGACATCGTTTTAACATTTAAAATGACGAAACAGTGTTTTTAGAATTTTTTTAATAAAAAAAATCTTGCTTCGTTTGAAATTTGAGGTAGTGCTATGGCTCCTTGGCTCGACATAACGAGCCGCCCCTGAATACAACCAGCAAGTGAGGTTGCCTCAACCTTATTTAAAACCTAATATAATGCCATACAATAGCTGTTTTGATAATGAACGCATGCATGACGTACAGAAATAAGGAAAAAATCAAATTAAAAAAAAGAATAACTAAATAATCAATTGTTAAATTATGAACACATGCATGACGTTTTAAAACAAAAACAAAAAGTCAAAATGTAATCTTCATGAATTCATTTAATTTTTCTTTATTATAAATAATCTTCTTCGAGTTTCTTCCATTATCTCCGGCCCAAGAAATAGAAAAATTCCATTCCATGACCATGCATTGTTGGTACCCAATTTCTTTCGAGCTGATTTTAATAGTTGATATTTCGGTGGTGTTAATTCGTTCATTATAAAAAATTCCCGAATTCTTCAGACCATGTCGGTGTTTTAATGTTACATTTGCCGATTCGTTAGAATTTATATTAGCAATTATGGTACGGTTTTTTATTCCTTTACCGCCAACGCGGTAGCAGTGTTTAATGTTAATTTCCTCTGGTATTTGTAGTTTGGTCGAAAACAACTCGTATAGTTTAGCATTTAAATTTTCATTCAGTTCTTCAATTATTCCCCGAATATAAATATTTTTATCTCGATCCGTTTGCTCAAATTGATCGATATGTGATTTCAATCAATCAATATCTTTTTCTAAAGATGATATTTTTGTATTGATTTTGTCGTGAAGTTCGGCGTTGGCCTTCACAATAACTTTTTCTATGATATTAGACAGGAATCCATCACCTTTCAAAATTTTCATGACGGCCTCTTTTATTATAATTTTCAAATCGATTATTTGATCTGTTGTAAATGGCATCTCGGTTGTATGAAATAACGTAAGAAAGTACTTACAGAAAAATGGTAGCGAGATGTAAATTTTAAATATTTACTTTAGACCACAAAAAAACTAGTTTAAAATGGAGCGAGTGCTCCGCTTTAAACTAGTTTTTTAATACGTCTACTCACACTCGCCCTCGCACTGCATCTAAATATGTTATTAGTTTCTCCTAGAGATGGGCAGACAGTACAGGAACCGGTTCAATGACCCGATTCTTAGCAAAGAGCGCTCAGGAACCGGTTCGGACAAATGGAACTGCGGTTCCTCTGCTCTTTAATCATAGAATAACAGAAAGCGACAAAAGCATGTTGATAAATTGGAATAGATAAGCGCCATCTATGATTAGCGGCGTGAATTAACACCAAACATGCACACAACCGTTACGTGCGAGTGTGTATATATATTATTTCGTACTACATTAAAATAAGTTAAATATTGGTAATCGAAAACACTTGGTTTTACTTGTTTTACTTTTGTTTCAATTCATGTTAATTTAACATTATACTTGTAGCTTTGTACATTCTCCTTTCGAGAATGTTCGTGTGAACAAAACCAGTTAGGCAAGTTGTATAATATTTATTCTACTTAATATAAATAGTAAAACATAGTGATTTTGTTTACCAATATTTACCTTGTTAATAATGTTTCATCGGGAGATGTACATATATATTTTGTATATATTTTGCTATAAGGCTAACAAGAAATTATTGTTTTATTCGTCCACGATTTCCGCACTGTTGGACATTCTATGTTTCGAGTAACACGGGAAATTACACGGCATGTAGAAATGATTATTTGTTTCACTGGTAGCTCCCTCTAATGGATCCAGTGTAAACTACACCAATTCCAATCACACGATTCTTCTTACGGTTGACCGGACGAACTTCATGTGTTTCCTTTGAACCGTTTTTTGGCGGGAAATTTGAAATTTCTAATAATTTGGTATAAACCAGAAAAGACCCGTGAACCGCTCTAAGAAACCGGTTCACTCCAGTGTATGAACCGGTTCTGAACCGTTCCCGATAGTGAACCGTTTTGTCCATCTCTAGTTTTTCCGGTATACATACGGGAAAGTATTGTGATCGTCAACATTTGTTCAATTATTTTTTTAACGCAAATATCCAAAAATAAACTTATATATAAGCGCCTACAGGTGTAATTAGGGGTAGGATTAAGGGTGGTGAAGTTTACAAGGATATCTGTAAACGCCTAGATATAAATTGGTATTTTTTCAACAAATTCACTTGATTCGAAAGAATCGATTGTGATAAAAAAATAATAAATAATGTTCAGTGCTATAAAACATAGAAAATTGTGTTTCATTGATCCCTAAACATAAAATATCACATAGTAACGGTCGCCACCATCCTGTTTCTTTTAGTTTAAGGTTACGGGAATATTAATTAGAAATTAATTAGAATTGTTGTAGGTGCATTAAATGAATTGAATAAAAGCGAAAATGCGTCTTGATTTAATTTAATTTATTTTGGGTTTAAAAAAAATTAAGATCAAAAGTCGGGCGTTAGCGCGCCAGAACTAATGCGACGGGTCCTGGGTTTGAATCCCGGCGAGGGCATGAATGTTTGTGGTTGTCCATTTTCATTTATATATGAATAATATCTACAAATAATCGGTTGTGGCTGAATGACCTACGCTGTCTAAGCCAATGTCCCATATCATCCAGAATTCTTCAACCCAAAATTTCCATCAATCATCCTTAACTTCTTTATTAAAGAAAAAAGATCAAAAGTTATTTGCAAATATATGATGTAGAGAATATTATTCCTTATGAAAAAAGAAGAATTGATTTCACGGCGAAAGTATTAATAAATATTCTCCATTTCGCAGCCCATTTAATTAATTAAAACAAAAAAATGAACTTTAAACATCCAAACGGTGATCAATCATCGACACAACCTATCAATATATAACCGTTAACTATTTTTGATATTGTGGCACACCGGAAAGTATATATTCGTTAGATGGATTCGGCGTGAATTGAGATAAATCGATTTCCTCAAAGTTGTTTTTATCTTTTATCCTTTAACGATACGAAACGAAAGGATATTAGAAATCATTTCATTTACCCCTTGGATGGATAAGGGATATCGCTTTGAAATAATATTGTTACTAGAGTGAAGTCTGCAAAAAAAGCGTGCCCTTTTTCAATTTTAATCTAAAGAGACTACTCCATTAACGAAAGAAAGCGTAAGATGTAATTACATTTTCAAATATGACAAACTCGCTGCTTTAGAGCTGTAATTAATTCAAGTCTTCGCTGTATTCATTCCATCTTTACGAACCGAAAATCAATATGTTTCAATAAAGATCTCATCCAAAATATTTACACACATTTCATTTTAATTTTTTTTTCTTTTATTAATTACTAATATATAAGGTATGAGCCACAGAACTTTGTTGCTAAGTTCGCCATGCCTGAGAGAGAGAAACAAAGCAATCATGTCTGAGATTAATTCATTTTTTTAAATCCTATGCAATTGAACTAATCTAGTCTCATGACGTAATAATATGCGGCATACCTCATTTATCTCACAGCTAACTCTGAAACTAAATTTTGTGGCTCACATGATACAAGAAACCCCTTTTATGTATTATTAAGACTTATTGTTTTGGATTTTAAGAAACACATTTTAACGATAAGGCTAACAAAATGTTTTTTCTTTCTCTATTATCTGTCTAAAAATTTCGAAAAGTGTACTTTAGTTAACAGTCAATTTAGGAAATATCGTATTGAGGTAGGACAATACAAACGAAAACAAAACAAGCTGAAAATATTTTTTTTTTTTTTTTTTTTTTTTTTTTTTTTTTTTGATGTGTGGAGGAGAAATCTTTTATAGACACCCCCGTAGCGGGGTAGTGCTGGAGTCCCTGAAGGGTATACCAGCTAAAACTCCTCCACTTGTCGCGGTGTGGATAGACGTTCTCTTGGTGGTGTGCCGTGTGCCGCCTCGTCTCGGTGTCTGTTCGATATGCTGGAGTTCGGTGGCGGAAAAATAGCCACCGTAACTCATTGTTGTCCTCGCTGCGGACTGCCCTGCAACAGAAATAAAATTAATGTTGTCTAAACTCGGGTTCCCAAGATCGCCAGGACGATCTTGGGGATCGATGTGGCCACGATGGTTGCGTGGTCTGTCGGGCCGCTCGCCGCGCCGAGGGCCTGGAGCATCTCCGCCACGATGGTGCCGACTTGCGCGTAGTCGGGCCCCGGGGAGGCCGTTGGTGTCGTCTTCCTCTGCTGGGTTGAGCCCGCCGCAGCTGCGGCAAAGCTCTTCGTCAGGGGCTTCGGTGTGGGGGCACTCTTCTTCGCGTGGGCGACGAAGCGAGTGCAGCCTCTGTAAGACGCAGGATGGGCCTCGGCGCAGTTAGCGCACTTTGCCGGGTCCGTCCTTGGCCTCTCGCAGTTGTGCGACAAGTGTGCGCCTGCACACTTGACACATCGTGGGGGCATCGTGCAACAGCTCTGCGTGTGCCCTAGCTGCTGGCAACGGTAGCACTGTTGTTTGCTACCGTCGTGGTGTTTCCGCTCGACTTTCACATCGAGCCCCAGGACCTTCTTGACGGCGAGGATGCGGTGAATATCCACGTTGCCGTCTAGTTGTACGTAAACCATCCACAAGGGATGGGTTTGTCCTGTCACAGGGTCTCTGCGGGTCATCCGTTTCACGAGGAGTGTCGGGAAGCCTTGTTTCTTGAGATCCTCCGCGATCTCGGTCTCGGTGCACGAAGGGGCAATATTTCGTATTACCGCCTTTGTCGTCTTGTCCTCGGTGAGCTGGTATGTGTGGTACGGTGTACCGTTGTCATCGAGGACCCTCGTGAGGGTGCGGAAGTCCGTGGGGGTCTCGGGGAAAATACGCAGCCCGCGAGCTGCGTATTTGGCTTGGTGAACCTTGATGGAGTGCGTTTCCATCAAGGCCCTGATTTCCGGCCAGCGTGTGTCCGCTGGTAGGACAACTGGCGGCGGTCTGTGTGCAGGGGGGACGAAGGGGAGTTTAGCTGTGTTGGACTGCACAGCTGGGGTAGACGTTGGTGCTGGTGGGGTCGTGATGTGGGAGGTGGATGGGACCGCTGCATTAGCGGCCGGTTGTTTGGCCTTCTTTGTTGGAGGCGCCGCCTTCTTGCTGGTGTTGGGGGTCGCTGGTGGTGATGCGATCCTCTTCTTATTGCTCGGCCTTGGTGTTGGGGTCGAGTCGTCATCGTCGGAGCCGTCCGTGTCCATGAGGACGGCAAAACTGTTCCCGGTGGGGACAGTGGGCTTGGGTGTGGGTGTTATGGTTGGCGTCGGTGTAGGTGTCGGGGTGGCTGCCCTGGTCAGCACCTCGAGTCGTTGTTCCAGCTGTTGCACTTTAGCGTGGAGGTGGAAGTTCAGTTTGCGTAACTCGTTGGCTTCCTGCCGTACTTCGGATTTTGCCAGAATCAGCGCGACGGCGCGGGCTCGTTCTTCCCGTGTCTCCGGGAGGGGCTCCTCGGCCTGTTCCTGGGCCTTGGCGAACTGCTTGGCGTAGCGGTTGCTGTCCATGGTGCGGTGTTGAGCCGTAAAAACGGCTTTTCGATCTCAGAATTATTGTTGCGAATAGTCGATCAGAATTTATGGGTCCGTTCGGCTGCCGTGAAAACGGCTCGGAGAACGGATTTATTCTGACGGACTGCGGTTGGTGTTCCTCTGGTGGTCTGCTCTGCTCGGCGTCCGGGCTGGAACTGATGGCTGAAAATATAAAGGTTTGTTTGTGCTTTTATAATACCAATATTTATTATTCATGTCAAAATAAAAAAGCCCAATCGAAAACAGGGCTAGTTTGTTACACAATAGCGGTTTACACGTAAATATAAAGACCGAGCAGATATATGGCACTCCCGTCGTTAAATTTAATTTATGGTATCGTGCTGTGGTGATGTATATAATATGTTGGGGGATAATAATTTTGGCAGTGGCTATTATCTAAATAACTTCGTAACAGCACTTTCGTGCGTGTCCTGCCTGCTATGGACGTCATTTGTTTAATGTATCGATTTTACTGGTTTTAAATGCAAATTGTGTTGTATAATATTAGAAGAATTTAAAAATGAATTAGACATTCTAATGATTTATTTCTAGTGTACACATGGATTCTCTAGCTCAGCGATTCTCAACTCTTTTTTTTTTCTCTCGGAACACTTTTAAATATTTTTGAAGTTAGACAGCACACAAAAAATGCAAGGCTGATGATACACACATTATTTATGTTAATTTTATTAATTAATAGATCTACAAAAATAGATTTACAGTAAGTTTCCTTAAGACTGGCCATGGGGTTTTACATGCTGAATTTTTAACCTGCTGTTAACTTTTGTCCGTACGAAAATATCCAACCCAATTTTGTAGTAAAGTTGTGGGATATGATCATCAGAGCCCTGCAGAAGCGGATTTTTGAAAGCCCGGCCCGACCCGGCCCGATAGTAAAAATTTAAAACCCGGCCCGGCTTGATGAATCGAAAATGTGCTGCGTGTCCGGCCCGGAGCTGAGTATTCAAAGCCCGGCCCGCTGAAGCAAACTAGCAAAAAGACTTTTTTGAATTCCGTTTGATGCAATTTTAAATTTGCAGCAGGCTAAAATTTGTAATTTTGATCTAACATTTGTGACAATTCAACAAATTTTCACAACTTTCATACCTAAATGTAGTTTTATACAGTCAAAGAACGAGTTGAAATAATTAATGCATACATAAAAGGCGCTTTCTGTCGTGAAGTTTTGGCAACATTTACAGAATTGCATCCCAACTGTCTATTGCCAAATAAAATCCACTCTACATATTTTGTAAAACTGGCTGATTAAATAACACTTAAAACCTGTTACCTCTTATCGAAAAACTTAAAACAAATATTTGTTTGGCCATTGAGGATACAACATTCCGTGGTTTACAAGATGCTGTCTCAAAGAGCAGCTGCCATTCAATTTTAAAAGAAGAAAAGGGAGGAAACGTCAAAAAGTTATCACCGCAGCTATCATATCATAGAGTTTTGTGAGTACTGAAGGGAGCAAATCAAGGGCAATACTAACTTAAAAAATGATTTCCTATTTCTGTTTATGTTGATGGAAGTGTTAATAAACAAAATAAACACTAGAGGGGAACAGCCGGTACGGGAACAGTAAGTGATCTCGGAAGTGATCCCGGAAGTTGCGGTTTTCAGTTTCCGGTTGCGGTTTTGCGGTTTTTGGTTGCGGTTTTGCGGTTATTACAAATTAGGTCTTTTATTCCAAATTAAGTAGTTCTTACTAAAAAACAGGTAGCCGTTATTCCAAGACAGGTAGCTGTTACTAAAAAATACCTACCTATCTTAGAATAACAGCTACCTGTTTTTTTTAATAACCGCAAAACCGCAACCGGAAATTGGTAACCGCAACTTCCGGGATCACTTCCGGTTCCCGTACCGGCTGTTCCCCTCTACTATGAACGAACTTGGGCTAGGAAAAATACGTGAATTTAGAAAGATCTGAATCAATAGCAATTGTTTATTTTAGTTATTACAATTTTTCACAACAAGTTTTTGCGGGATCATAATTTAAAAAAAATATTTTTTTGTAAATTTAGACAGTTCTAACTCGATTTTAAAGATATGCAGTACAATTACCATAACTGATGGGCTACTTGTAGTTTTTTTTTTCAATTATAATATCCTATATATTATGAATAAATTTAGTAGATTTCTAGACGGTAGCAATTGTTTTTATATATTTTTCTGAAACCATTAAAATTATTAGAATTTGTTTCGCGCGCTGTTCAAATGAAAGTATCACAAAATTTGGCGATGAAGTGTCACTAGCTTTTTACGACATCATAATCTTTAATGAATTTTTAGTAATTTTGGAAAAATTCAAATCGATGGCAATTGTTTTTGTATTTATTTGAAGCCACCAAAATTATAACATTATAATAAAACACTTTTAACTTTGTTTTGTACAACTAATATACGTTATATCTTAACTTATATCAATTGTACAAAACAAAGTTAAAAGTGTTTTTTTTTTTATTATAATAATTAAAATGTATAACGAAGTAGAAGCCTCTGGCATAAACAAAATTATAACAAATTTTCACTTTTTTTTAGCACTGATTACATGAAATTATGACAAAATATGGTAATGATGTATGTGTAATTTTTCACGTAATAATAATCTAGAATAATTTTTGAGTCATTTTGTAAAGTTTTTTTAATTGTTTGTTTTTAATTTTTTTTTTTGGCCATTAAAATTATTACATTTTTTTCATAATTACCGGCGCTGTTCAAATAAAAGTCTCAGAAAATTTGGTGATTGATTGTATCTAGCTTTTAACTATGTCAGAATCCCGAATGAATTCTTAATAATTTTTAAAAGTTTCAAATTGATGGCAATTATTTTTATATTTCTTTTATGCCACCAAATTTATAACAATTTCCAATTATTTTTCGCACTGATTACATGAAATTATAACAAAATCGGATGATGGTGTGTATTTAGTTTCTTTTTTTAATCTCGAATGATTTTTGAGTAATTTTCGAAAGTTATTATATTTTTTGAAACCACTAAAATTATTACAATTTTTCATAACTACGAGCGCTGTTCAAATAAAAGTGTCACAAAATTTGGTGATGGTGTGAATCTAGTTTTCACGAAATCATAATCTCATACGTAGTCCATATGGCCAGCTCAAGGCGGCTACTATTTATATACAAGGTGTCTAAAAAAGACACCACCAAAATGATATGGTGTATTCCTGAGACAAAAAACAAGCAAATTAACTAAATTTATCTATATGAAAAATTACATACTTTCCAAGATACAGCATGTCAAAGTTTTAGATTTTTAAAATGTTTTAATCTATATCTCGAAAATGGCAGATGAGAATGATTTGTTTATTTTTTTCTGACAACTACATTAGGTGTACTACATTGTTTAAAAATTTCAAGAAATTTCTTCAAGTACAAAGGTGCTCCAGAGGACATGCTGTTTACATTATTACATAGAACTTTTTTGTTCTTCATATTTTTTACGATTTAATATTTTTTTCAATATATAGAAAAAAGTTCTTGTTTCAGAGCCCTCCGACAATCTTACAGTCAGCATAAGGGCCGTCATTTGATAAAACCATCGATGCTGGTTACACCCGATGGTCATATCCTATATACGAGGGCCGTATTTTTCCAATGCCGCGAATAATGATGCTAATATTCTTGTCAATGAATTCATTAGAGATGGGGACGAGATGAGGCAATGGTTTCGGGGTAGAGATTTATTTGTCGTTGATCGTGGATATCAAGATGCGATCCCTTCTTTACAGAGACTTGGAATCAAAATGCCAGCACTGATTGAACCTGGGGAACGGCAATTAAGTACTGAAGCTGCTAATTCCATGCGTGTTGTAACAAAAATACGATGGATAGTTGATAGTTGAACGGACTGATGAAGCTACTCTTTAGTCATATCGACCACACATCTCACAAATATTCGAGATTTTCTACTAATATTTGGCGCTGTGATAAACAAATACCGTCCACCCATAGTAATGCAGGATGCAAATATTGAATTGGCAGATAGAATGCTCAAGCGTGTACATGAACCCAATGTTGTGCAGGCTAGGGTAGAGTTTGAGCAGCTCCGTCATAGAAGAGGGCGATTGCAACCTATGATTCCAACTGAACAACGAGGCATTGCGGGAATTAACTCTGGGTATATTCCAAATCAACCTGGCACCAGGATATATCCAGGACAATATGCTTGATGAAAGGCAAGCAGAATTTCAATATGATCAGGATAGTGAAGCTGGATTTATTAGAGTCAGTCTGTTCTCTCGGTACAGAGGTGGAACAAGACATCAGTTATGGATATCCTTTAATGTAGCACCATTAGAAGGAGAGGATAATCCTATTTAAGGGTCATATTGTACCTGTCAAACGGGCGCCAGGACCGTGGGTACATGTGCACCTGTAGCGGCGGTCATGTGGTACCTGGGCCATGCGCGAAATCAAGCACAAGTAAAATATCCTTCAAATATGCTATTGCATAGAGTTTTGGATGTGAGGAATGTGCAGGAAATTGAGGCTTAATAGCCTAAGCAATATTCTTGTAATATTCTAAAGTTTGTACCAATTATTGTAGAATAAAAAGAAAATTGTCCAGTGCAAAGTTTTGTCACTTTTTTGAGAGTGCTCATGATGAACCATTGAGAGAACAGATGGCCCATCGATGGTCAGACCTGTTCAGGGCCTTTTCTGCCCGTGAAATTGATCTTCCGGTCCAAAATACGAGTTTCAATTGAAGTTTTGGTATATTTTTTAAATTGCCCATCATGCACCATCGATGGACGACCATGCTCATCGTTGGGCAAGAGCTGTTCTGAGTTTGAGCGGGCAACAATAAATCATTATCTACAAAGAATGAATCTCAATTGAAGGTTCGTTTTTTTCCTGAAAATGTTCATAGCCGCCCTACGAGTTGCCTAATGATGGGCACACTTGCCCAGCGTCTCCAGCAATGACTTCTGAGCATTGTATAAGAACTTCTTGGTCCAAAGCCGTCCAAACATGATGATATAAACATCGTTGTACGCGTTCTTCATCCCGTTTTTACGATTTTCTACTATCGGTGAAATGAGACCTTCTTCGGCGGATAACTCAAAATCTTTGCATAGGGTTTTGTTCCGCCCATAAGGACTTTTGTTCAGGATGTCGAAAGCTAGCTCCCTACAAAAAAGTGGGACAATTTTGATGAAACCCATTTTACATTGAAATACTGCGGGGTCCTTTTGTCTTTCAATTATTTTCTGGTCTTTGAGGGTAACTCTTGAACAGAAAACCAGATTTTGATTATTCTTTCAGTAAAGTATACAATACATCACCGAATAGATAAAGATAAGATAAAAAAATAAATTCGTTGTTCAATTGTTCTGTGGTTTTAAGAAGATAACTCCTGGACAAAATAGCCGATTTTCAAAACTCTTCCTGAAAAGTATTTTATTCGTCGAGTAAATGTAGACAGGACCAAAAAATAATTCGTCTTTAATTGATTTTTGTTTTTTTCTTTGGGATAACTTTTGAATGGATGACCTAATTTGGTAATTTTTTTTAGCAAAGTGTTGTACTCGCCGAATAGATGCAGATAAGACACAGGAAGTATATTTTTTAGTTCAATTGCTTTCTGTTTTTTTTTAACGAAAGGATAGATTTTGCAAATTCTTTCAGTACTCATTAAAGATATACAGATAAGATCAAAAAATAAATTCCGTTTCTTTGAAACAAAAACAGTTTTCAAATTCTTAAAATATGCACGCATTAAAGAGAGGTAGATAAAGGTTCAAAATCAAATTCGTAGTTTAATTGATTTTTTTAACGTTGACGAAAAACGCTATTATAGATCGAATGAATATTTGCAATTTTGCAGAGTTACGAACAACTTGAATATTTATATTTGCAGGCACCTTTTCGTCTTTATTTAATTTATTTAATGCTTCTGTGACAAGTAAAGGTTTTCAATTTCAATGATCGTTTTTTTCTTTCCTCAAAAAGGAGGCGGTGGGATATTTGTATGTTGAGTGGCTCTACCATCAAAATGTTCCACGAGCCTCCACTGCTTACCTTGAGTCTCGCGGGTCGGGCTTCCTTGACGCGGTCTTCCTGGTCTGTCTTTGACGAGGACGAGGACGAGGACTTATACTGTACGAGAACGAGGACGGGAGCAACAACATTCAGATCAGGAAGAACACGATGCATACTCTCTCATGTCCGTCGCGCATGGGCAAAGTCCCCGAAATTGGCTGCACAGCGCAATTGAAAAAACAAAATACAAAACGCGGTAAATTCAAAGATTCTTCGTTTGAATCCCGAACACCTGGTGTTACGTAATTATTTCATTCCTAAATTCAGTGATGCTGTAGAAGTAACGATTTAGTTTTTTGTGTTTTGGATAGTATTGACCAACTGTGCGGGAGACTATTATAAAGATTGATGTGGAGAATTTTTGAAGAATGTGTTTAATTGTTACAATTTTTTCTTTATTTCGGGTCGGGTAATTAATTATAAATATCATGATGTTTTTGGAATACTGATTTATTAGAATGGATATAACATAATATTTTAAATACATAAATACACGGTTGTGTTAATAATCTTTCTTCAATAAATTTAGTTTTGCAGGTTTCTATGAAGTTTAAGTTAAATACATAAAACTTCTAGACATGTAATTTGGTCCCGCGTTAAATGAAGTTAGAGCAAATCGCATGTTCCAGCACGATGGGGCACCACCACTTTGTGCTGCAGAAGTAATGGAATGTCTGAATCAGTCATTTCCAGATATATGGATGGTCCTTACAAATGGTCCCCTATACTTGGCGCACCGAGTTGGTGGTATGGTCACGTTGCGTTCACCCCGCGTCCTCGTGATAGTTCGTCGAGACGTTATGAATAGCCTGATTCACACAGCCTTACCACATTTTAGTTCTGTGCCGGAAATATAAATCTTTCTACTTTAACCCACAAAATCTAACTATTTACCACTTCCTAATTAATTGTAATTGAAAAAGGCTGATTTAAGGATAGAACGTAATCACTACATTTAAATAAGACAGAAAAACGAGAACACATGGCATACAACGGGCGTGATTTACGCTTCACATGCATTTGCGCTGACCAATCAGCGAACATCACGCGAAAATCACGCAAACCCATAAAACCACCGATTCGGTGCGCCGAGTATAGAAGTTCCGGTCTTTCAATGCTTGATTATTTCCTCTGGGGTTATTTAGCACAAGTATTTGACCAGTGGATATTCGGGATCTGAAAAATAGGATATTTGAAGCCTGCCAGAGTATAGTCGGCTGAGGATACCATTTTGAACATTTAATTTGTATGAAAGTAATGTACCTTGTTATAACTTAAATAATGTAACTATCGTCATTCACGTAATGTTTTCTGTTTACTCTCTGGAATTCAGTTACACTTTAGTTATTAGATAATTTAACAATTTCATGAAATACACATAATACATTCAATACTCCGCCCACGGCCTCGTTAGTTGCGCATTCCTGCTCCAGGCGATCTCTATGAATTTATGCCTTCTTCGGATTAAAAACAGTTCGTTTTCCATTTTAACCACCAGCGTTTACTTTTCCATAGAAATACAATTTTATTCTGGTACATGGTACATGTCAGTACGTACTCTAAAAATAGGAGAATATTTCTTAACAGCAAGAAGTACCCAAGTAAAATGATTAAGTTATTATTTATAATAGTTCGGTTATGTATGAATTGATACAAACGGCCGTTGAAAGTTATCGATTATTGTGAATAATTAAATAATTTATAAGTTGTTATTACGCGTGGAATCGATTACTATGCCCCACTAAGCGACCATGCCAACAGTGTAATTGGAAATAAACAAACACATAAATTATTCCATTTCAACGCAAATATATAATGCATTGCGATTACGATTTACAATAAACTAATTAGCAATTATAAACGGTTGGATTAACATAAAAAGTATGTATACAAATCAATTATTTATTTAAAAATGTAACATCTCAAAACATATCAATCGTAATGCGACAGCAAACGTCACTTTTTAGAACAAAATGAAATATCCGCCATTATGATTTCATGGCAAACCTTTGTTTTTAATTCAAAATAATTGTGAAGTTTTTTGCAAATATCTCGGTAAATACTCTATAGAAAAAACTATTGAGTAAGGTCAAATCATTCAGCGTAAAAAGCTTTAAAAATAATGTAAGACCGATACTGTCAAATAATTAGGGAAGCCAATATTAATACAATAAGAATAAAGTAGTAATTAATTACTTGAGCTTCTGCAGCGAAGTCTTACTTAATATAGTAGGAACAACAAATATCAATTAATACAACTACTCCCCGTGCTAATGCACCCCTGGGTATTGAATTACATGATTGATATTTGCTGTTACATGTCTGAAAACGCATTCAGCGCAATGTAACATTTCATAATTTCAAAATTTACTGGTAAATCCCTAATGTCCCGCTTTGCAATTCAGCACCCTGTATATTTGTCGTTAAATCTAAATGCGATATATTTATTCATCAGGCCGCACCAATTTATTTTAGTCAGATTGAAACGTTTCTTTCAAAATAACATAAAACTACTTTACTATTTTTGGGGCGATTTATTTTAGATAACTTTATTAACCCGCTCGAGTGCCCCTGCTCGAGAGAGACTGCTGCTGATAGGTTGCCAATCGATATTTCGTGATTGAGTGGAAAGCCTTTGAAGAGATCAACTAACACAAAATCTACCCTTCGAAATTTTTCCAATATTTACCAGACTGTGTACCCAACGATGTTCCATACATTTTCACCGGGAATTCACTCATTTAAACACAAATTTTATTCCCCGACTAAATAATATAAGTTCAGGCCTTATTTCTCATTACAATAAAATTTTAAACATATTTTTACTTCATATGAAACTTTGAACATACGTCTTATTTGATAATCCGAAGAACTGAAAAGCTTTTGGTAAAATTTAGTACACCGGAAGTGGGCGTTTACCATAACTGTTTTTGGTTTTTTGCCAATATTTTCTTACATATGAAAAATATCACAAAAACATTTAAACAAACTTTGAAGAAAACAAAGAAATGAACAGCTTTTGCTTGAAAACATTTTGCATAAAATCACTTTTATTCGAGAATTTTTTTTTTTTTTAATTTTTGGTTTATAATTATAATTGTCGGACAAAGTAACATGATGGCCACATCACCATTTTTTTTTGTCATTTTTGGTTTATAATTAGGAAACGATGATGGGTAATCAAATTTATATTAATAATAATGGTAGGTAATGCTAAAATAATAACTAAATAAAGATATGTTTTTCTGGACATCTCATTACTTTTCGAATAAACCGATGGTAAAGATGATTAGAATTAGATGTATAATTTTTCATGTCCATCTTTCATAATTTTGACGTCAGAATCATCCAATACGTTCAATGTAGATTTAAAATATGATTTAAATTGAAAAAACACCATGAAAGTGTAAATCAAAATTTCAGGACATTTTTAGGACTCTTTTTCAGGATTGATTTTTTAGATCTTTTTTGGAAGACCTTATTTTCAGGATTTTTTCATTTCTTCTTTCAGGTCTTTTTTAAGAATTTTTGTTCTGGGACTCATTTTGCAGGACTTTTCTTCAAGACCATATTTTTAGGACTCCTCTTTGACGATGTTTTTTCAGGACTTTTCTTTTTAAGATTTTATTTTAAAAACTTTTTGTTTAGGACCTTTTTAGACTTTTTTTCATGACTTTTTTAATGGCTTTTTCAGGTCTTTTCTAATGCTTCTTGCAAGACTCCTTTTGGGTTTTTTTTTGCTGGTAAATTTTTTCAAAACTTTTGTTGAGTTTATTTATTATATTATTTTAATAGTTTATTTTCAGGACTCCTTCTTAACGACGTTTTTTTTCGGGACTTTTTTATTACAACATTTTTTTCACGACTTTATTTAAAGAAGTTTTTGTTTCGGGCCTTTTTCTGGCGACTTTATTTTTCTGGTACTTTTTTAATGCCTTTTTTCAGGTATTTTCTTGCGCGTTTTACAAGACTCTTTTTGGGATTTCTTTTGCAGGACAATGTTTTCAAATCTTTTGCTACGACTTTTTTCAGAAGACTTTTATTTTTAGAACTCTTTTTTGAGGCCTTTTTTACGACGTTTTTCAGGACTTTTGTTTTAGAACCTTTAGAATTTTTGGCCCTTTTTTTCAAGACTATTTTAAAAACTATTATGTTCATGACTTTTTTTAGGCATTTTTTGTCTGGATTATTTTTTCAAGACTTTTTAATGCTTTTTATCAAGTCTTTTTCCAGGAATTTTCTCAGGTTTCTGTAGGACTTTTTTATTGACTCTTTGCAGGACTTTTTTCAGAAATCTCTTTCAAGTCTTTATTTTTTAGGACTTTTTTCGGTACTATTTCACAGGCTTTATTTAGGACTTTTTAAGGTCTTTATTCTGACTTTTTATTAGGTTTTTTTAGTAGTTTTCTTCTGGCCTTTCTGTTCGGACTTTTTCTAGGACCTTATTTTAAGAAATATTTTATCGGATTATTTTTTCGAGACGTTTTTCAGAATTATTTTTTCAAGGTTTTTTTAATGTCTTTTGTCAGGTCTTTTCTAAGACTTTTTTTATGACTTCTGTCAGGTCTATTTTCTCGACTTTTTTAGGACCTTTGTAAGGACTCTTTGCAGGCCTTTTTTAGGGTTTTTTTTCAGGACTATTTTTCAGGCGTCTCTCCGGACTGTTTCGAACTTTTTTAAAGCCTGTTTTCAGTACTTTTCTACTGGCTTTTTTATCAGGTATTTTTCTAGGACCTTTTTTTTTATTTTTTTTGCGACGACTCTGTTTTCGGGACTTTTTTCAGGTCTTTTTCAAGGACCTGTTTTTCAAGACATTTATTTGTTAGAGCACTTTTTCCGATTTTTTATCAGGTTTTTTAAGGACTGTTTTATTCAAGACTTTTTCGGGTATCCTCTTTAGAACTTTATAACCAGGACTCTTTCAGGGTCTTTTCAGAAATCTTTTTCAGGACGTTTTTCAGAATTTATCAAGACTTATTTTTAGGACTTTTTTCAAGAATTTATTAGGATCTTTTTAGTTTTCGAATAAACTTGTTTAAGATTATTTTAATTGGAAGTATAATTTGTTATTAATAACGTTGACGTCAGTATCATCTGATCTAGGATGAAAATTACCCATGGTAGTATAAATATAAATAACTATTATGCAATCAAAATCGGAGAAAGTAACATGATGGCCACATCACCATTTTTTAAAATAAAATTTAAAATCAAGGAGTAGTCAAAGTTATGTAGAATATTTGAGTAGTGATACCACTACAAAAATAATCTACATAACGTTGAATTAAAATGGTATTCGAGAGACTTTTCGATAATCCAACTAAATTTGTAGTCTTTAATTCAGTTAAAATTATTTGCATAAAAAAGTGCTTGTAATTACCGATTATAACGGTAATGGAATATTTGTAATGTTGCACTCTAAATCTACGCGCACACTTGTCGGAATAGGATGGACGGCACGCATCGGTTAAATTGCTTAACACAGTTGCAAACGAGTCAACGCACATTTATCGGTACGACATGGAACAAGTGTGCGCGTAGCTTTAGTGCAGCTTTTACTAATATTCTTTTCATACTACCTAATAATATATTTACCAAAGGAAACAGTTTCTTGATTTTTTCCGTGCGCTAAACAAGTCACATGAATAAAAATTTTCTTAATTTTCAGATTTGAATTATTTTCTTTCTGCTTACTTCGATTTTCAATTGTATAGGTTGACGGCACTTACATTGTGTTATATTTTTAATTAAATAAAACACAGTTTTTCTTAGTTTATATCACACTGTTTATTTATGGTGTTTTAATGGTATATTAAAATTTTTAGAATAAATCAATTTGTTTAATTTAGGCGGCCTTTTGGGAACGAGTCAAAGGCTCGACGAAACACTGGCGTAAACGTGTATATGCGCTATTATACAGGGAGACTCTAACTTGGAATAAATTCAGTAAATCAAAGAAAGTTTATTTTTCAAAAATATGCTCGAATAGGTCGACTAGTATTTTAAACTAGTTTTTTCAAGCTAAAGTGAAAGTAGATAAAATTGTGTTCTTTAATAAAAAAATAAAATTTTAAATTTTTTTTCTTTAATTTTTTTTAAATTTTTAATTTTTAATTTTTAAATTATGAGAATAAATGTTGTAGAGAGGTCTTTCATAGAAAGGATATAATAGTTTTAAATTGTCCAGGATGTACAGGAAAGGCTGTGCAAATTTGTGTCCTCTAATTGCTAAAGAAGGCCCTCAAGACCACAGGGAGGGCCATTGGGACGATCAAATTTACTCAATCCGTGCTAGGTCATAGCTACCACATTGCCTAAACAGGACAACACCATCGGCAGTACAGAAGGGGGTGCACACGGATAAAACATGCTTTTAAATCGTTTTAGGCAGTTTGAAATTGGGAAAAATCAATGTTTCAAAAAGTATGCACTTTATGTAAGAATTTTGTATATGTTTTCGATTTAGTTTCAATAGTTATTACAAAATACGACTTTCGAGTTTAATTACATTTTTCCGTTTTCCACCCCCGCTGAGAAGTTTCAAGAATGTTGGGCTAAAAACGGTCCTGCATATTTAATTGCATTTTTAATTTTACATTTTATATTTTTTATTTTAATTTTAAATTTTTCTAATTTTTTTGAAAGCCAGTTGTATCCTCTGCGATCCCTAAAAGTTTAAGCTTTTCGACTTGAAAAGAGAAAAAAAACGTCCTTAAAAAAAGAAATACGAACCCAGGAGCTGCAAATGGAGCGTAGCGGTGGTCCCAAATTTTTTGAAAAAATAGTGACGAAAGCTCGTTGTGCCCTTTACCAACTTAAAAATTTCAGCTCTTCAATTTGGATAGGAAAAAACACGTCCCTGAAAGAAACTTGAAAACAGGTAGAAACAATGTGGTCAATATTTGAAAAATCGTATCTCGTTAAGGGAGCATCAAATCAAAAATGTTCCAACATAAATATTGTAGGGGAATGCTTTGTGAATATACTGGAGCTTCGACAGACTCTTCAAAGTCAAAACTAAAGGCCTAAAGACTCCCGAAAAATAATCTCGAATCGCTCACTTTAAGGCCGGGGAACCGAGACGGGGGCCCCCAGAGATGAAATACTTGTCACGTTGTGCCCTTTCAGGCGAAAGGTATCTTTGGTGAAAATTTTAGCCGAATCCGTGTCATGCGATTTTCACTCAAATTTCCGACGGTTTACTCATGAGAAATGAAAAATTTGGTGCCTTGACACATAAAAAAATTCATAACTCGCGAACGATTAGAAAAATAAAAAATTATGAGAATAACTGTTGTATAGGAGTCTTTTGTGGAGAGGATAGAATAGTTTTAATTTGTCCAGGATGGACCCGGAAGTCCGGGCCGAATTTTCTTGTATAATTTGCTCACTCGATGACAATTGAGACACCACACCGCCCAAAAGCGCCACCTCTTTCATCCGTGCAGACGGGGGTGACAAAAATTAAAAACATTATTTTAAATCGTTTCGCTTAAACCCCGCTGAGGAACTTCGAGAATGTAATCTGGTGGTAACCCCCGTTTCTGAATCTGACATCTGTCAAATGTGACAATGCACTATCAATGCATTTCTTAATTTGCTGTTTGGAGACCACTCGGACGTTAACAGGAAAAAGCTTTTTTTTTTCATCAACTTTGGGCCTCTAAAAATTATTTGGTGAGCGTCTGAGAAGCGTACACACATTACAAACCGACATACAAACAGAATTTAGGGCGGTACTGATTGGGGTTGTTTCGGTCTTTGGCACCCCGTTACGGCCGATGCGGCTGACGGGGTGACCTAAATGTTACCAAACTTTGGAGGTCTGCTTCAAATGGAACTCTTAATGATTTCCCAAAGTTTCATTGTTCTAACCCTCCTGGAAATATTTTTTTTTTCGAAATTGATTTTCCGAGGAACAATTTTCAACGTTCAAAAACGACAAAAATTCAAATATTCATATCTCGGTTAATAACCGGGAGATTCTAAAAATGTAAAGTTTGTCTTACGTACACACAATACCGCAATGATAATCCGTAGTTGGATTCGTGATTTAAAAAGGAATAGAAAAATTCATTTTGAAACGATCGAAAATATTTACCGGCAAAATGAATAAAAGTTGAATTAATTTTTAAAATTAGAAGGAGGGGTCGGATCGAGAAATTTGATTTGGATTTTCTGTTGGGCCTGAGAAGGGCTTTCCGGTGGTGTAATCAGATTTCCGATCGGACAAAAAAATGTGCCCCGCTGGTCAATTTCGCTTCCCCTTTCCGTATACGTCATATCTCGAAAACTAAAAATCGGATGGAAAAACTTTAGGGGGATCTTTGATACGGATTAAATCGACGACTGCATGCCGTCGTCAGATTTTTAATTTTAGAAAAAAAAATCGTAAAATTCTTCGAAAAATTGCCGGAAAACAATCGAAAATCGGCCGTAGATCGTAAACGGTGCGCCCCACAAAAAATATAGCTCTTACCTTTTCTACGCAAAATAAAATTCAGGATGGCGCGCCATTGAAATTTTTCGTATCGAGTTAAAAATGGCTGCTCTGGAATTTTTTTATTGAAATCGGAGGTGGTTTTCTTTGAATAACTTTTCAGAGGTTGGAGATATCGAAAATTCGTAAGAGACATAAAATGCAGAGGGGAGCTGGTTCTATTCTATAAAAATTAAAGTCATAATCGTAAGGGCAGGCGCTCCCTTTTTTCCGGAAGCGTCCGAAATGTGATTTTTTTGAAAAATGGCTGAGGGATTGCAACTGCAGGTCGCACCTCAATGTTCTATAGCAACCTTTGTGTCCCAATCCATTGGGATTTTTTTTAGCCTGGTCCCAGTTTTCCAGCTCAAAAATCCAGGGGTGTGAAAGCTTTGGCGTGAACCTCTGCATCGCGAAAAATCGATTTTCAAAAATTCACCCCAAGTTTACTGGGTGAGATGGAAAATTGCGTTTCACGGGCCAGTAGAGGACGTTTTCGGCTTTCAGGAAAAAATAAAAATTGTAAAAAGAAAATGAGGGGTTAACAACCCTTTCTTTAAAGGGTGGTCGGAGGGGGTTGACATTTTAATAGTATATTTCTTGAATTATTTAAGAATTTTCATAAAAATTTCAACGACCTACCTATAAGGGTTTTTGAAATATAAAAAAAAAACGTGATTTAGTCTTTGAGCTTTTAGTATACAGAGTGTCCGTTTTTCGAGCAGCATCATGGGGATTTTAAGAGATACGAGGTTGGCTAAATTAGGGAGTTACCTTTTTCTGTTTTCAAGAAATCGCGAAAAAATAAGAAATTTCAATTTTCATTTTTACTTTTTCATTCGAAAACTATTACTATTGCGCATTTTACACTAAGACATTATTAGAGCCCTTTTTAATGAAGGATCTAAATATGTTATTAGATTTATTGTAACTTTCAAGATCGCGGAGAAACAATAGACAACTTTTGTTTTTCTTATGGCCGCCATATTGGATTTCTATATTTCCTAATGCAAGATTTTTTTCTGTTTACGATGATATATCACACATTATGTTTTAATTTTACATTTGAGCCAAAATTTTAAATTTATTATTTTTGTAAAGAGTGCCATGTAAACAAAATCAACCTTTTGTTCAAAACCAAAATTTGACAGTTCCATTTAAACTTTATTCTTGAAATTTACTTTACTGGTAACTTTATCGTAAGAATGAAATTTTCAAGTGAATAATAACGCGATATGTTACAAATTTATTACAATTCCCATAAAAATGTGCAAGTCTCAATGGAGGTGTATTTTCAGAAATATCCGAGAAATGTATCTCCATTGGATTACTTTTTATGGGGAATTTTGAGAAATAAGATTTATCAAAGCGTTCCAGCCAATATTAGTGAACTGCGTAAAAGTATCTTTGATTCTATAAATAATATTAGAAGTAGAGATATTAGTGGGGCTATTTATAATTTAAGAAAAAGCGCAGAATTGTGTTTGGAAGTGGAATGTGAATGTGAATAATTTGTGAACACTTGTAGCATTATGTTATCTAGTAGTTTTAAATGTTGTAATAAATTCCTGAGATTGTTATTCGTTTACAAATTGTATTTTTTTATGTAAACCCAACCTTACCCAAACAGAAGTATTGATAAATAATTGCATATTCCCTTGCTTGATTGTAGATGAATTAAATAATAAAATAAAATGCCACAGTTTGTTTTATAGGCTTTGTAATACTCATTGTTGTAGAAAAGTGTGATGTTTGCATGGCACTCTTTACAAAAGTAATACATTTCAAATTTTGGCTCAAATGTAAAATTAAAACATAATGTGTGATACATCATCGTAAACAGAAAAAAATCTTGCATTAGAAAATGTAAAAATCCAGTATGGCGCCCATAAGAAAAACAAAAGTTGTCTATTGTTTCTTCGACATCTTAAAAGCTACAATAAATCTAATAACGTATTTAGATCCTCCATTAAAAAGTGCTATAATAATGTCTTAGTGCAAAATGCGTAATAGTAATAGTTTTCGAATAAAAAATTAAAAATGAAAATTGAATTTTTTTATTTTTTCACGATTTTTAAAAACAGAAAAAGGTAGCTGAAATTTCTGAACAGATTATTAATCAACGTTATAATACACAACTTTGCCCTAATTTAACCAACCTTGCATCTCTTAAGATAACTGAAATCTCCATGGTGCCGCTCGAAAAACGGGCACCCTGTATATTAATTACGCTCTTTTTGATGTAATAAAATTTTATTCAGCGTGTCCCAAATTTGAGATATGACGTCATCGACTATTTTTTTTAATGGCAACCCTTATTTTTATATCACTATTCTTATGGAGTATATCAAGTTACACATGTTGTTTTTATGCATTTTAAAAGTAGAATGCCAAAAGTTCTGGTTTATAATTTTTTGTCGAACTGACGTTTATCATTTTGACGTTTAGTTATAAAAGTATAAATCGATCTGTCCGAGCATATTTTCGAAAAATAAACTTTCCTTGATTTACTGAATTTATTTCAAGTTAGAGACTCGCCCTGTATGACGAGTAAATAGATACGGGCAGGAGTCAAACCTCAAAAAGACCTGAAGTACAGTCTCACTTCACTGAGCCGGCTCACTTATGAGTTACCCATCTCTGGTATTTAACTGTATATGCAGTTTTAACCAAGAATTGCGCAGCTGAAGCTAATAATTGTCTTTTTAATCGAAACAATTCAGGGTCTCACTAACTTGAGAACTTGTGAACAAAGTCAGCAAACGCACAAATGTTCGAAAGTTAAGCACAATATGCCACTTGGAAACTTCACGATAATTATAACAATGCAGTTTTCGGAAATAGGGTTAGTTCCATTTAAGTTGTTAAAGTTGAACAATATCACCCACACACAAACACAATTGTTCGCCAATTTCTGAGTATTCTAAATTCTGGGCAAATATTACAAATGGTTTGGTCTGTTTCGCTAGCCAATAATTTCCCGGCTTAACACCCTCATCAAATATGTGTCCATTGGAATGCAAATTATTTATTCAGATGATAATCAATTAGATCTTTGAAGTTTACGGTGTTTTCGATCAAAAAACAAGCAACCCCGAGGCAGCTACTGCAATATTGAGCATTCCGGCGACGCCTTTGTTCATTTTACACTACGTGGAGTGTTGGATTGCGTTTTGTCGCGAGCGTGATGGGGTTCAATAAAATATTGATTAAAGTTTATGCTAGTGCACCCAATAAATCAAAAAGAACATAATTCATGGATTAATAATTGACTTTTAAAGCCGAATATATGGTATTTAATGAAATAAAGATAAAAATTAAAATTTGTTACTGGTGATGTAAATATTTAGTAGAAATGTAAAAACAGGTTGAATATTCACATATTCAGGCTATATTTCGTTTTTATTAAATTGATTTAATGCTTCTGCAACCAGTGAGGTTGCCTCAAATTTATGTAATATTTAGGCTATAATTTATTTTGCAGACTTTACTTATTCGTATCCTATGGCGTATTTTGGGAAAATACTTTTGATTTTACAGGGTATCCCAAAAAACGTGACGTTATGATGATATATCTTTTTAAATTACGTGCTGTATATTTTGTTGCTTATTTGGGTGCTTTTTGAGGTAACCTACAGACCCGCAAAATTTTATTCAAATCGGGTTAGCGATAACAGCAAAAAATCACAAACTGGAAAAAAAATCAGTTTTGCACCATTGGTTAAAAAAATTATAATAAATTTAAATAGTACCTCGTTAATAAAATTATACAAGGTACTTATTCAATTAGGTCCCGTTAGGGTGTCCAAAATGTATTATCAAACTTTAAAGCATTTTACTTATCTTATTTTTAATTAAAATCCCTGTATATTTTTATTTCATTTCAAGCGGAATTAAAAAAAGAAAAACATTTTTCCTTATAACAAACCTATCGCAATTCCTAACATATTAAAAGTTATTTACAGAAAACTCGTTTTATCAATTATTCCTACAGCCATTTTAATGAATACAAATCAAAGACTGCTTTGAAAAACCATTTGTTGACATGACAATTTGTTATTACAGTTATTATTATTATGTATTATGATACTTATATAAACAGTTATTAAAATAACCAAGTGTTACCCAGTGTTACCCGGCGCATTCACCAGAATAGGCATACTAAGTCCTTCATTTCACCGCTCGTCTTCTAATTCAGTTAGCATTTTGATATTTGGCAGACTTTACTTACGAAAATATTTTTGGATGTACAGGGTGTCCCAAAAAATGTGACGTGATGATAATATATGTTTTTAGATTACATGCTGCAGGGGCGGCTCGTTATACAGAGCCAAGGAGCCATGGCACTGCCTGTAGTTTCAAACTCAGTAATCTAATTAATTTACAAAACACTTTTTCGCCAGTTACTTTGGTCTAGGCAGATAAGGAGGGGGGGGTATACTAAGTGGCTCTACCATCAACATGTTCCACGAGCCACCACTGGTTATAACTGTTCATTGTTAAACAACCATTTTTTAATTGCGTTCAAAATTGAGCATTTTCTAAAATAAATAAAAAATTGTAGAAATTGTTTAAAAACTCTGAAATAATTCCATACAACTCCAAAACTATTATGTTTTGAGAAAATAATCAACTTCCTAAATTCTTATATTTTTTTGCTGAGTTATAACTGTTCGTAGTTAAACTTGCTTTTTTTAATTGCGTCCAAAATTTAGCATTTTCTAAAATAAATAAAAAATAGTAGGCTGAAAGACTCCAGGTCGATAGCCATTTAAGCAGAAATTTACTTATGTAACTAAATTTATTATATATTATTGCTTTTTTTCTGTAAAATTTCTGTAAATAAAGATGTTTGTATATATAAAAAATAGTCGAAATTGTTTAAAAATTTTGAAATAATTCCATACAACTCCCAAACTATTATGTTTTGAGAATAAAATCAACTTCTTAAATTATAATAATTTTTAATGGGTTATAACTGTTCGCGGTTAAACATGCATTTTTTAATTGCGTTCAAAATAGAGCATTTTCTAAAATAAATAAAAAATAGTGGAAATTGTTTAAAAATTCTGAAATAATTCCATACAACTCCCAAACTATTATGTTTTGAGAATATAATCAACTTCTTAAATTATAATAATTTTTTAATGGGTTATAACTGTTCGCGGTTAAACATGCATTTTTTAATTGCGTTCAAAATTGAGCATTTTCTAAAATAAATCAAAAATAGTAGAAATTGTTTAAAAATTCTGAAATCATTCCATACAACTCCCAAAGTATTATGTTATGAAAATATAATCATCTTTTTAAATTCCAATAATTTTTTTATGGATTTTAACTGTTCGTAGTTTAACATGCATTTTTTAATTGCGTTCAAAATTGAGCATTTTCTAAAATAAATGAAAAATAGTAGAAATTGTTTAAAAATTCTGAAATAATTCCATACAACGCCCAAACTCCTATATTTTGAGAATATAATCAACTTCTTAAATTCCAATCATTTTTTAATGGGTTATAACTGTTTGTAATTAAACGTGCATTTTTTAATTGCTTTTAAAATTGCGCATTTCCTAAAATAAATAAAAATAGTAGAAATAGTTTAAAAATTCTGAAATAATTCCATACAACTCCTAAACTCTTATATTTTGAGAATATAATCATTTTCTTAAATTCCAAAATTTTTTAAATGAATTATAACTGTTCGTAGTTATACTTGATTTTTTTTAATTGCGTTCAAAATTGAGCATTTTCTAAAATAAATAAAAAAATAGTATAAATTGTTTAAAAATTCTAAAATAGTTCCGTACAACTCCCAAACTATTATGTTTTGAGAATATAATTAACTTCTTAAATTCCAATAATTTTTTTATGGGTTATACGCAGGGGCAGCCCGGTATAGAGAGCCAAGCTCAGAATTTTTTTTAAATTAATTCTTAAAATACACATTAAAATAATATTTCATCATGACGCGCGTATTTGTTATGCTGTATTTAACAAAAGACAGCCCGAAATAGAAATAGTATTAAATTAAATGTATAGAAATACACAATACAAGTTTATACACATTAACACATATACTTTATAAAATGTAAACTATGTATTTTTATATATGTATACATTATTTACTACAAAATTTGACACATTGAGTGCTAGATTTTAGATATTTGAGAGATAAAATCATTAATAATTCTAAAGATTTAACTTTGAATAAGTCGATTAACAATTTAGATAAAATGACATAAATGTAATAATACAGGAGATGCGCGAACGCATTACGAGAGAGAAATAGTAGATGGATACTAAACCATCCCTCACCCCCTTACCCCTTTGCTAGGGGTGAGGGTGACTTTAAAATTTTAAATAGCAACCCCCATTTTTCTTGACGGATTCAGATTTTTGGGGAAAAAATATCAATCTTTTATCTGAATTTTTTTTTAATCCGAAACCTCTCTCACCCCACAGATTCAAATATCGGTTTTTTGACCTTTTATTAACGTTTTCATACCTCGATGACGATCTAAACTTTTTCCGAGAACAAGTTTGAGACGAATGATGCTTTTCAAGAATTTTTTTATCCGAAATGCTAATGAAACGATAAGAAGAAACGACCCCGAGATTCGTCACTTTTGCTAAGTTTGACGCATGACTGCATAAATGTAGTGTTGCTTGTATCATTTTATCA
The DNA here is from genome assembly GCA_910593695.2 of Ocypus olens. Classification (NCBI taxonomy): domain Eukaryota; kingdom Metazoa; phylum Arthropoda; class Insecta; order Coleoptera; family Staphylinidae; genus Ocypus; species Ocypus olens. Next base: position 40,794,362 of record OU343049.1, read on the forward strand.
TCTGATTATGGGTTCTAGCTTGTTGGGATTGATCATAATACCTTCGAATAATCGCACGTGTCCAAAGAATGCAATTTCAACCCGTTTTATTTGGGGTTTTCCTCGATTTGCGCTTAGTTTAAATTTCCTGTTCTGCCAAAATAATCATTACAGGTCTGTTTTGAGTTTATCAAAAGTAGGTAGAAACAATATGATATCATCCAGGTATGCAAAACATGTTGTTTAAAGAATTTACTGATAAGGCGGTGCATTATTTAAAAAAATGTTGCTTAAAGGATTTCTTGATAAGGCGGTGAATTAGTTGTTAGAAAGTAGCAAGGGTATTGCGTAGACCAAATGGTGCAAAACACAAAAAACAGTTTTTTTAGAGACAATTGGAACTTGCCTATTATGTCTATTATTCTGACCCATTTCAAAGAAGATGTAGAATCATAAATTAATGTCTCTTTAATATTGTATTTTTGGTAATTAATTTGTAACATTACTTATTTTTCGCGCATGCTGCGGAGATTTTTCTTGAGTAAGCAGTGTTGTACAGATGGCAGAAATACACTGAAGGAAAAAAAAATGAAACACTTGAAATTCCTGAAATTTCGACCATTTTCAAACCGCCATAACTCGGCGTATTTTCAATAGATTTTGATGAATCTTTGAGGGCGAAAAACTTTGAAGTGTCTTCTTTAAAGTCATGGATGCCAAATTAAGCGTAACCCCTTCCGCCACACTCTAGCGCCCCTATGAATTTTTTTTTCATCTGGAAACCATGTCCAACTTTAACGATGTCTATGGAGTTGGAAAATTTTTGTCGACTCGATCCACCATAAAGGTATTAAAATTTGATCAATTCCCTATGCAGTACTCAAAGAATGAAGTTCTTATGACGATTTGGCACCAAGTTATGAGTGTTTGAAAAAAAGTGCAATTTGAGGTTTATCGCACATAACTCAGCGACTTTTCAACCAAATTTGATGATTCTTTCGGGAAAAAATCCCATTTTGGCTCTACTTTAAGGGAGTAAACTCAGATTAAAATGATTCCTTCAACCCTCCGACAAAAAAACACGTTTTTGGGCAAAAAACACGTTTTTGGGCAAAAAAAAGTCCAACTTTGGCAACGTGTACCGAGTTGACAAAAATGTCTCGACCCAATCCATCAAAAGAGCATTGAAATATGTTCAGTTACCTACCCAGGACTCAAGTAACGAAGTTCCTGCGACGATTTGGCACAAAGTTATGGGTGTTTGAAAAAAAGCGAATTTTGTGGTTTTTTGACTCGTAAGTCCGAAGTTTTTCGATAAAATTGTTTTCGTTTTCACGAATGAAATTTTCTTTGCATGTTCTTTGAGGTATGCACGAACATTCATTGTTTGCGCGAAATCATGAATACCGCATTTTGTACCTTAGAACTCCATTAACAAAAAACTTTATTTTAAGTCAAAAAATGCTCACTTTAACGGTCTCTGTAGGGTCGGAAAAAATATGGGCCTAACTCACCACCATTCGTTTTTTTCTCCATTCGTCCAACAATAAAAACAGACAGATTACACTGACGGAAAAAAAAATTAACACTTCAGATTTGTTATGTATGATAGAGTGGACAATACTGTAAAGAACATTTATATGGATTATAAACATCACGGGACCAAGAATCGAACCTTGCGGCACCACAAGATTTATTATTTGATCTGTCGAGGTGTGCCTACCTCGATATTGATCGTTAGTATGTGTGAATTTTACACATGAATGTCGGTTAACTTTATTTTAAACAAGTCTTCAACAACTCTTCTAATTCTGCAATTATTGAGTTTACTGAGTAAAATATTAATTTGCGTTAGAAGAAAATTTTGCAAAACTCATTACTTACATTAGAAAGGATTTATTATGCAGAATCAATAAGATATTTGAAAATACACTAATTTTTCCGTTGGTAAAACAAACTCACCTTTCATGTAAAACAGATGCAAATTCTAACTCACCTAACTCAGAAACAGAGGAAACAATTTGAAATCTGAAAACTATCTTTAATTCAGAATAGAATTATCTATAATTGTGCATAATAAATGTGATTCTAACACAAACGGATTTGTTGTTACAAATGTTAAAAAAAATGCGTTCGCTGATGATTCGTGTTAAGAAAAGGAATCGAGTAAAAAATTGTTGGCTTTGGAATAAAATTCTGAAAACTCACTAAATACATTAGAAAGGATTAATTTTGCAGCAATTCCGTTTTAAAAAATCCACCTATTTTCAAAAAAATTGCGCGGCTTGCTAAAATAAGCTCACGTTTCGTGTAAAACGGATGCTAATTCTAACTCACTTCACTCGGAAACTGAGGAAACAATTTAAAATCTAAAAAGTATCTTTAATTAAAAATAAAATTATCTATAATTGTGCATAATAAATGAGATTCTAACATAAACGGATTTGAGTATATAAATGTTTAAAAATATGCGATAGCTGCTAAGAAAAAAAATCAGGTTAAAAATTGTTGGCTTTGGAATTCAATTCAGAAAACTCACTCCATACATTAGAAATGATTAATTTTGCAGGATCTATTCTGATTTTGTAAAGTCATGAATTTATTTAAAATTGATTTAAATAAACCATGAAAGTATGAATATAAATAATTATTATACCATCAAATCGGTCAAAGCCAATTGAGTAATTTTTTTTATTTTGAAATAATATTTAAGATTTCAGGTTTGGTAAAAGGATTAAAAAAATGACTGAGGTGGTATATTAATTTTAGAAGTTACATTTTTATTGGCTAGTAATTTGTATAATTCTTTTTTGAAAAAAATATTTAACAAGTTAGTAACCACAGCCGTTTAAATATAATTTAATAATTTTATCGCCTGATGTGTGTTTTGAGAGATCCTGTTTTCAGGATGTTTTAATTTAATTATTTGAGTTGATAAAAAGCGTTATTTTTGTATTTTGTAGTTTTCCATGTTCTTTTTTTGGCTATTTGATATGCCGGCTTTAGTATTGGATAGTGTTATTGCAAAATATAAAGGTAGTGAAATCTAGTACTCTATAGTGTATTCATTCTACAGACAGAGTAGTAAAAACGTCCATAATCGCCGTATGTTCTGCCCAAAAGTCTGGTTTACACTACGTAAATTTGTTATTATTTTCCTGACACACCTTAAAAATATTACCAATTGATTCCTTGGTGGACCAGCACGACGTCGTTTTGCTGGAGATATTAATTTGTAACTTTTTGTTCTCGAATTTTCGTCATTGAAAAAAATACATATTCAAAAAATTTATAACTCAACTGAAAATTGCTGCACATTTAAAAACTAAATTTATTTTAAAAGATCGACGTCTTCTGAAGTGAACTGAATTTTTATAGGATTTTATCTGTATTTTTAATTTTTTGCGCTCGAGAGTTCGTAATTGAAGAAAATATATTTTCAAAAATTCATAACTCAACTGAAAATTGCAGCACATTCAAAAACCAAAATGATTTTGAAAGATCAACGCCTTGTAAAGTGAACTGAATTTTTGTAGAATTTTATATTAATTTTTAATGTTTTGCACTCGAGAGTTCGTAATTGAAAAAAATATATTTTCAAAAATTCATAACCTAACTGAAAATTGCTGCACATTCAAAAATCAAAATGATTTTGAAAGATCAACGTCTTTTGAAGTGAACTGAATTTTTGTAGGATTTTATCCCTACGTTTCATACTAATTTTTATTTTTTTGCAATCGAGTGTTCGTCATTAAAAGAATACATTTTCAAAAATTCATACCTCGGCTAAAAAATATTGCACATTCAAAAACAAAAATGATTTTGAAATGTAGGTAATTTTTAAATGGCCATAACTCGGCTTCTATCTAACCGATTTCGACGGTCTTTTAAGAAATCAAAAGGAAAATATATCCTATTTTTTTATCCCCCACTCTAAGAGAGGGCTCTACGCCCCTCCAAACAAAATAATAAAAAGACCACAAAATGCACTTTTTTAAACACCCATAACTTTATGCCAAATTGCCGTAGGAACTTTATTTTTGAGTCCTGCACAGGTAATTGAATACATTTCAATGCCCTTTTGGTGGATCAACTCGACACATTTTATCCAACTCTGTACACGTTGCCAAAGTTGGATGTTTTTTTTGCACAAAAATGTGTTTTTTTTTTGTTCGGGGGTTGAAGGATTCGAAAAGGGATCATTCCAATCTGAGTTTACCTCTTTAAGGCAGGGCCAAAATAAGATTTTTCCCAAAAGAATCATCAAATTTGGTTGAAAAGTCGCTGAGTTATGTGCGGAAAACCTCAAAATGCACCTATAACTTGGTGCCAAATCGTCGCAGGAATTTCGTTCTTCGAGTCCTACATAGAGAATTGATCAAATTTTAATGTCTTTGTGGTGGATCGAGTCGACAAAATTTTTCCAACTCCATAGACATCGTCAAAGTTGGACATGGTTTTCTGAAAAAAACATTTTTTTCACAGGGGTGCTAGATGGGGCGGAAGGGGTTACACTTAAGTTCGCCTGCATGACTTTAAAGAAGACACTTTAAAGTTTTTCGCCCTTTAAGATTCATCAAATTTGATTGAAAAATACGCCAAGTTATGGCGGTTTGAAAATGGTCGAAATTTCACGTGTTTAATTTTTTTCCATCAGTGCATAAGTGAGTCCTTGAGATAAAAGTGTTTTGTATGAATCTAAAGCAATCCCAAATAGAGAAATGTTACAAATATCTTTAACATAGAGAAGAAATTGTGTGCAGTCACCATCCCAATGTCGATTGGACAAGATTTTTAATACTTGCTGCGAATTATTTCTAGTTAATCAAGCCGAAATATTTAAAATGCGAGGTTCTAGCTGCGGGTTCGCTTCTTTTTAGGGCAGTCTTCCAAGGTGTCGCAAGTGCTTGAAAAAAACTGATAAAGGTCAGTGTTAACAAAGAAGTTTAAGTCAGAGAAAGTCTTTGGCGAACTCCGCCATTGCATTTGCGACCATAATCCATAACTGCATTTTAAATATGATTTGTTAGCTAACTGTATTAAGCTTTATAAGGAATACATAATATTGTATTAAGGTATTAATGTTTATTATTCATTGCCCATTGCCAATGGCAGCAAATATGTTTATCTGACCTGCGATACAACATAATATAAACTTCTTGATGAATTAATTATTTTTTGTGAATTTGTAGTAAAATATAAATTAAATTAAATTAAACATAAAAGTCAAGAGAATAACTAAATAATAAAGCTACTAAAGTTGCGACAGTAACATTACTCCCATCACGCCTTGATATCAGATATTTAAAAGTACATTAGGAACAAAAACGGCAAGCTGTAATTTGAGTTCCCATACTGGTCCTCAAATGGCCGAACTTAGCCCCTTGGGTCTACTATAAAGAACCTGCATAATGAGGGGGCATTGTTTCTTTTCTTTTATATTACCGGTTGTAAAAATAAGTGCTATCGATATTTCATGGAGATTATTTTAACGCGCGCCTAATAATCTGTTATTTTATTTCCAGAGGGAAATCGTCTCAAATATGTCTTAAAATTAATTCAAAAGATTTGTGTTTATTAAATAGTGAAATAACTTTAGAACCTTGAGCGTATGTTCCGGGGTATTATATTTTAGTTAGCGTGGAGGAATATATTCATGAAATATATACGAAGGGAACTATTCTTTGGATTTTCGAGGAAACAATATTCGTTGATATAGAAATTGAAATTGGAGCTTCCTTTGTACGAGTTTCGTCGTATGGGGATTGTTGTAAGACGCGGGAGGTTTTTCAGATTTCTCTATATCCCACAGGATGAATTCACTTTGTATCTTAAATATTTGAGGTAAAATGAGGATAAATGTTGAGTGCATGCAAATCTATAATAAATATTGAAATTATTATGTTAGAGAAAACATCAGCAATGTACAATGAGCACGTTTTTAGGAAAATTATTTAAGAAATTGTCCTTAGAAAATGTTAATAACCAGCAAAATTCATATTCGTTAAGATACTAGCAGCAGATAAATCTCGTTCGTTCAGATTGTAACAAATGTGTATTTTTTCTGATTATGATAAGCACATGTCCAGATTTCTTATCGCTGATATGGTACTACTGGGGGGTAACTCAGATGGTAGAGTGCTCGCTTAGAATACGAGAGGTACCGGAATCGATTCCCGGCGCCTCCGCCAAAAACTTCATTTCGTTTTCTCAAATTATTTTTTAACATTTGTTAATATCATTTTTAAAACGACTTTTGTTTGTATTGTCTATTTTATTCCAATTTAGCTGTATTATTCTTGTATATTGACCTGATTCACAGACTTTGGTTTAGTATTTCACCCTGAAATAAATGCTTAACTTATTTATTTACAAGCAAATAATTTCCGATATGATTCAAATAATTTCGAAAATCATCTGCCTGCAAATAATAATATATTTGATTACATTAAATTTTTGAATAAATTAACTCATCACTGATAATTTGGTCTCGAGATGGAATGGAATCAGGCAATAACTAAATGATTATGTATCATTTGTCTGGAATTTCATTTATGAATTATGAGACTGTTGAAATTTTCAGCAAATATTTTTTTAAAACCATGTACAGCTTTAAAGTTTAAACAAAATTTAATGTATTGATTACATTCCTACTTGAGGAACGTTTAATGATATATCGCTAGCTATAATTTATTAGTGTTTGTGACATACATGTGTAACTAATACTGACCCTCGTTTGTTACAGGTTTACGAATACGAATAGCGAATTTAGTTTTCAAATTGCTGACATGTGTCTTGTACATAATCCGAGTCATCACAGACCTAGACCCCACGTACGCAACATGGTAAGTGCCACTTTTTTCTTCCTATCATACATAATGCATCTAGAAGGCTTCGGGCTGTATACTTACACGTCTCGTTATTTATGAGATACTTTGCATATTTTGTTACAAAGGAAATTGTATACTTTATTATAATAAATAAAACACGGCATGTACTTAGATAAGAATGCAGAAGTACTTGCTACATGATGTGTATATATTCTATATAAATACTAGATAGAGTTTAAATAATGATGCCTAATTATTGAGTGAAATGAAAAATACATGATTTAGTAAACTTTTGATAATTTTTGGGAGAAGAATTTAGGTCAAAGGGTGAAACGAGATAATAGTTTCTATTTGTGATGTAGGAAGCTTCTACTTTGTTATACATGCTTTTTATATAGAATAAAACACTGTTTTACTTTGTTCGTATAACACTTTTGTTTTTATTTATTTGACTGCAGTTTCGGCAACTCGGCTTGCCATTATCAAAACTAATAGTTTTTAAAGCAAGTGTAGATTATAAATGGGGTATTTCATTACATTGCAGTTTATTCACTAACCTTTGTTGAGTTGATGAAACTATAGTGATAACCACAAATGCCCAGATAGATTAGGAAATTAATAAAGTGAAGATCTTAATAAGGAAAATCACTTCACTGACAAATCGTGGGTATTCGCATGATGTCAAATTTAATTTTACTCGACGCACACAATCGCAGTGGAGGAAGTTTTATATAATTCGTTATAATTAGGCAAGATTGTAGATTTTTTAATAAGAAATTTATTTTCTATAAAAAAATAAAAATAAAAATGTTGATTAAATGGATATTATTTGTGAACAAATAACGGAGAAGATTTTCCGTATATAACTGGATCAATTTCATATAAAAAGGTTGACAGGGTTAGCAGTTTTTCTGAAAACGTTTTAATTATTTATTTTGATGGATTGACTAAAAAGTTTAAATCCTCAAGTTTACGGACCCATTATTCGGTTTTGAAATCTACCTTGTCTATTGAACATAAAATGGATATAAGTAAATATTCCAAATTACGTGCTCTATTAAAGAGAATATCTGAAGGGTATAAAGCCAAAAAAACTAAGCCATTTTCTACAAATGATACAAAACATTCCTTGCGGAAGCTCCAGATAAACAGTATTTATTGACGAAGATGGTATGCATTTTTGGGATTATGGGAGCATGCAGGAGACCGAATTACACAAGTTGAAACTTAGTGACGTGTACAATTTTGACTCCACTCTTTTGATAATAATAAATCTAAAACCAAAACGACACGCAAATTTACGATCACAGGGAAACATGAAATTTTCAAGAATTCTATGAATCTTCGCCCGGAAAATTATACCACGCCAATCTTTTTTCCGAATTACCAAAATGGAAAACGCACTGTACAAAATGTTGGAATCAATAAATTTGGTAATATGGGAAAACAAATTGCCACTTTTTAAAATCTTCAGAATCCGACTTTATACACTGTTTCCGTCGTAGTTCCGCGACGATATTTATTGATTCCGGAGGTGACAACATCACGAAAACGTCATGGTGGATGGAAGTCCACAAGTCCACAACATTGGCCAAAAATTATATTGACGAATCTATACAGAATAAAATCAACGCGGGCAACCAAATTTTGAACTCCATTGAATATAATCAAACGAATAACGCAATAAATATTACTCCATTGACGTCGCCACATACCTTAACCCTTTGACTATATACTTATGGACTGCTAGCGCCAACTTCATGTGTGTGTCCAAGCAACGGTGGCGCGGCGGGACCCTAAATGGTTGCGGTATTTGCGGTATGTCACTAAATTGGTAGCTATTTTGTATCTATGACATATGACTCTATGAACTCGCATTGCATATTGTGATACCCTGCAATTTATTCACACCTTTGAATATATAAACATTGATATTGTCATATATTCACACCATGTCAAAATATTGCTATGCAAAAGGATGCAATGCGTCCACGTATATATGCCAACGCGGTTATAATACTCGTCAGCTGATGTACACGTCAGTTGACTTTTGACTTATAACCTAAAAGTCTGTATTAGATTTCCATCAAATCCGGAACTTCGCAAATTATGGGTTGATGCTTTGCTTGTAAAGAACAGACAGGAAAGTGGACCCGAGTTGCCGAAATATGCTCGCATTTGCATTCTCCACGTTGCTGATGAATACATCGAGAAATATTTTTTTTTGCTTTTTGGTTTTTAAATTACGCTCCATTTTCGGCTCCGGGGCGGGACTTATATCGGGCTCCAGCTCCTGGACAACTTTTGGAGCAGTGATCATATGGGAAATGGAGGGGGAATAGCAGTCCATTAGTATATAGTCAAAGCATAAACCGATGCTACATATTGCCAACTCAATTTCGTTTTAATAATTATACGAGTACAATCCAAAATATTATTAAGTACCTCAAAGAGTAGTTAGTTTTTTGCGTTAAATTATTATAATAATAAATTTTTGGTCTTATAATTATATTTGTTCCTTATGATTTATAAATTTGACAAATAAGTTACTTTTTCATTATTGTGAAGCTAGCATTTAATAAAGGCCATTAAGCTGCTCTTACTTAACTCTCATACTTGCATCTTAATGGCTTTTATTAAATGCTCGTTGTATAATTTACTATTATAACATTGCCATACAAACTCAACTACAAAAACGATAAACATTAAATTACTCAAATAATCCACATTTTTTTGCAATGTAAAGTTGGCGTCTATTAATTACTTTACGGATAGTATTGCCATTAATACTGCCCAATGCCTCCAGTACTCCTTCCTGCAATTCTTCAACGTTGTTGTATGTAGGACCATAGATTTTATTTTTAACTGTACCCCATAAAAAAAACATGGAGTCAAATCAGGGGAACTTGCAAGCCAACGTACTGTTCCATTAGTTACGGGATCACGCTTAGTCGGAAATTTCAAAAAATCGATTTTTGCTTTTTGGCATTTTCAGTAAGTACACTGTTTGAAGAATACTCCCTAAAAAGTTGGAATTAGTCAGATTAAAATTGACGAAGTCACAGCCGTTCAAAGTACGCTTCGTTGAAACTTTAAACGCGTTTTTCTCAAAACCGCATTTTTAATACGGTGACCACGATATCTGGAAACTGCTGCACACATTTTTTCCAAACTTGGCACGTTTATCTAAGATATACAGGGTGTCCTAAATAGAGTAGGGTTGCATGGGTATCTTTCTTATTCTTAAAGCTAGAGATCTGGTTAAATGGGCAATGTTGTGCAGTTTTCTATGCTGATTCAGATTATGTTGAGAAATTTTCAAAATTCCGAGCAGTTTAGAAAATATTTAAAAAAACTGAAAATCGCGATTTTCGAAAAAATCAAATATCTCAATAATTATTAAAGATGCGAAAAAAAGTTTTAAATAAAAGTTACTTGGTTTAATTAGGCAAACATAGAAATCAAGTCAAAATAAAATTCAAGATGGCGGTTTCCGAGATATTAATACCAACTTTCTTATTTCAAATGGCCGCCATATTTGATTTTTACACGCATAAATAGACTTTTTTTTTCTCTTTTCAACGATGTATAACAGACATGTCAAACACGCGGCCCGCGGGCCGCATGCGGCCCGCTTACAAGTTGCCTGCGGCCCGGCAAGGTTGGTATCAAATATTAAAAAAAAATTATATACAAGGTAAAAATAATTTTTTTTTTTTTGGTTTCAATTGTAGTTTTTTTTGGTAATGCGGCCCGCGACTTGTGTGTAATACTTGCTGTGGCCCTTGATGGTAAACGTGTTTGACATGCCTGCTCTAGAGACTTCAAAAGGGAAATTTCCGTAAAAAAAAAGAAAAAAAATTCACAATCACAATAGTGACACACACACACAATTTTTTCCCCAGAGATATTTGAAATGGACTTTAGGGACCGTAAAAAGGATGTTTCCGTTAAAAAAAAATTGAAAAAATTTTCGCGGTCACAATACAAAAACACCCATAATTATTTTTCCAGAAATATCTGAAATGGACTAGAGAGCTCAAAACGTACATTTCCCTTAAAAAAAATTTTTTCACGATTATAATACAGACACACATCATTTTTCTTTTCAAGAAATATTTGAAATCAAAAACGGATACTTTCGCAAAAATGTTCACGATTACAATACAGACACGCATAATTTTTTTTCTAGAAATATTTGAAATGGACTACTCTAGTGACCTCAAAACGGATATTTCCGTTAAAAAAAATTTTGGAAAAACTTTCACGCTCACAGTATGTACACACACAGACACATACACACCACATTTTTTTCCAGAAATATTTCAAATGTACTCTAGGGACCTCAAAACAGATATTCCCGTTAAAAAATTTTTTGCAAAAATTTCACGGTTAGTACAGACACACAATTTTTTTTCCAGAAATATTTAAATATTTAAAATGTACGCCAGGGACCTCAAAACAGTAAAAAAAAAATTTAAAGAATTTTCACAATCACAATACAGACACACACACAATTTTTCTTTTCCAGAAATATTTGAAATGGACTCTAAAGACATCAAAACGGATATTTCCGACAAAAAAATGTTTAAAAAAATTTTCACGATCCCAATACAGACCCACACACAATTTTTCTTTTCCTGAAATATTTGAAATGGACTCTAGAGACCTCAAAACGAATATTTCCGTGAAAAAAAATGTGCAAACATTTTCACAATCACATTAGAGACACAGAGAAACACACAAACACATACATTTTTTTTCCTCCAGAAATATTTGAAATAGACTAGAAAAAAATTTGCAAACATTTTCACAATCACATTAGAGACACAGAGAAACACACAAACACATACATTTTTTTTCCCCAGAAATATTTGAAATAGACTCTAGGGAACTCAAAACGGATATTTCCGTAAAAAAATTTTTACGCTCACAATACAGACACACATATTTTTTTTTCCAGAAATGTTTGAAATGGACTCTAGAGACCTCAAAACGGATATTTACGTTAAAAAAATTTTGAAAAAGTTTTATGACCACAATACAGACACATATTTTTTTCCAGAAATATTTGAAATGGACTCTAGGACATCAAAACAGATATTTCCGTTAAAAAAAAAATTCTGAAAAATTTTTCAGTCACAACACAGGCGCACACAATTTTTTTCCAGAAATATTTGAAATGGACTCTATAGACCTTAAAACGGATATTTCCGTTAAAAAAAAATTGACAACATTTTCACGGTCACAATACAGACACATATTTTTTTTTCCAGTAATATTTGAAATGGACTCTTAGAGACGTCAAAACGGATATTTCCGTTAAAAAAAACACAAAAAATTTTTCTTTTACAGAAATATTTGAAATGGACTCTAGAGCAGGCATGTCAAACACGCGGCCCGGCAAGGTTGGTATCAAATATAAAAAAAAAAATATGTACAAGGTAAAAATAATTATTTTTTGTTTGGTTTCAATTGTAGTTTTTTTGGTAATGCGGCCCGCGGCTTGTGTGTAATACTTGATGTGGCCCTTGGTGGTAAATGAGTTTGACATGCCTGATGTATAACAACCTATGTCAAAATATGGAAATATTAATTGTTTAAATTTTAATTTTAATTTTTTAAATTATTTTTAAAGCAAATGTAACAAAACAAAAAGAGGTAATACAACCAAGTAGTAAAATAACAATAAATTATAAAAAATGCTCAAAACGTTGACCGTTATTGGCCAAACACAATTGACAGCGTTTTACAGCACTGCCAGTTACTTTTCGCAATGTGTTGCGATTAATGCCGTTTATTACCTCTGTCACTGCTTCGCGAAGTTCATCCACATTGTTGTAATTGAAGTTACTTCCATAAACTTTGTTTTTTAAAGTGCCCCACAAATAAAAGTCTAGAGGCGTCAAGTCTGCAGATCTGGCTGGCCACTGTACAGATGTATTAGTCGCTATTACTTTATTATTAAAACGTCCATTTAGATAAGTAACAACATCTGTGGCATTGTGTGCTGGAGCGCCATCTTGCTGGTACCATATTTGCATATTTTGTGCCAAAGGTAAATCATCCAATAAATCTTCTAAGGTTGTTTGAAGAATTTCCAAATAACGTTGTGCAGTTAGAGTTCCATCAAAAATTATAGGACCAAGTAAACGATTTCCCATTATGCCACAAAAAACACTAAAGCCGAACCGTAATTGGTTTCGCCGTGGAATAACTATGTGTGGATTTTCTTGAGCCCAATAGTGCTCGTTATGACGATTAAATAATCCACAATTAGAAAAGTAAAATTCGTCAGTCCATAAAATTGTGTTTATAAAATCACCATTTTCCGTAATTTTGTTGATTAAACACCTGCAAAATGTTAATCTACGGATGTTATCATTTGGTTGTAAAGTCTGAGATAGGTGCAATTTATAAGGGTGAAACTTGTGCTTTTTTAAAATTGTTGATGCTCTAGACTTAGATACGTTAACTTCATTTTCTATCTGCCGACATGAAATGTTCGGATTAGCTGCCACACAAGCCAATGTTAATTCTTCATCATCAACGATCATATTTCTATTTCTCTTAGGTTTTTTTAAACTTCCATATTTTCATCCAATCTTTTAAATACCTTAATGTCCGGCTGCTTTCTTTCAGGAAAGTTTGCTTGGTATGTTTGTGCTGCAAGACGGGGGTTTTTGTAACACTTGATGTAATTACAAAACATATCATATTGTTCAGATATTGAATAATTCGCCATTTCAAGTAATTAATATTTATCGATATTACAACAACTTAAGATAATACACATGTATGAATGATTAATACAACTGATAAACTAATGTAAGATGACAGTTAGTCGTTATAACAAATTTTGTTTTATTTTTATTTATGCCTACTTGTTTTAAACTTATAACAATTAATATTTCCATTATTTTTTATTTTGATATAGGTTGTTGTACATCGTTGAAAAGAGAAAAAAAAGTCTATTTATGCGTGTAAAAATCAAATATGGCGGCCATTTGAAATAAGAAAGTTGGTATTAATATCTCGGAAACCGCCATCTTGAATTTTATTTTGACTTGATTTCTATGTTTGCCTAATTAAACCAAGTAACTTTTATTTAAAACTTCTTTCGCATCTTTAATAATTATTGAGATATTTGATTTTTTTGAAAATCGCGATTTTCAGTTTTTTTTAAATATTTTCTAAACTGCTCGGAATTTTGAAAATTTCTCAACATAATCTGAATCAGCATAGAAAACTGCACAACATTGCCCATTTAACCAGATCTCTAGCTTTAAGAATAAGAAAGATACCCATGCAATCCTACTCTATTTAGGACACCCTGTATTAGGCCAGTGATTAAAAGTATAGTTTGACGTATAGTTTCTTTTCTCGAAAAAGCGAAAAAACGAGCGATATTTTCATGAAAATTTTAATTTTAATTTTGAAAGCCCGCCATTTTGACCCAGATCAATATATCGACAAACTGTTCATTCAATCTCCAGTTACTTTACTATATTAGAGAATTTTTGTTTTGTTTTTGATTTCTGATCATCCAAATCCGAGTAGCAGTGGTCACTGCGAAACCTGTTTTTTTTTCAACGACCTTCAGGAGGATGACCATATCTTTTTTTTATTGCTAATATTTTTACTTATCAAATTTATGTTACATTCATGAAAATATGTGCTACCACAAAGATGAACTCAATTTTAACAACTTCTATATTTTATGCAAAAAAATATCCCCAAAATCACCTATTTTTCGGCTTCCTGACTAGGCATGACCTCTTAAGTCGGTTTTTTAATAGTACATAACGACACGAGCATTATCCTGCCGAAACCACATCTGTCTAGTAGTTTCTTTGATAACTCTTCTATTAAATCTTCTATCTCTCTTGTAAAAAAGGACGATACCTTTGTTCCGTTAAACTGCCATTAAAAATAATGGGGCTATTTAGCTATAGTTACTTTGTAAGTAGTAATGCTTATTGTGTCTATTAAATGAGGAGCTTTTTTCAATTCGCAACATGTCCATTATTATGATACTTAATGTGAGATATTGAAGAAAATGTTGTGGTAAGGAAAGCATTCAACTCTATTCGCTAAAAAATTTACTCGTTATAAAGTTGTGTACAGCAATGGAAAAAATGAGTATTTATAAGGGTATCACAATTTATCTGCTTAAAAAAATATACAGGGTGTCCGAAAAGTATGGAATATCCCGTATAGCTCACTTTAGAGAAAAAAGTTTTAAATAGAAGTTATTTGACACTTGGTTATCCACCACCTTGGTTATATCCATTTTATTTTTTGCTATAAACAAAAGCGCAACGAATAACACTTACATTTTTTTAAATGACAAGGCACATATTTTTTATACTCATTTGATAGAGTCTTTTTTTCTCTTTTCAACGACATAAAACTTGATTACCTTTATCTAAAAAAAATCAATAAAAAGAAAATATCTTAGATATTTATTTTTTGTTATATCAAATTGTTTAACAAATGAGTAATGAAATTAAACTAAACTTACAGGAAATATTCAAAGTGTAAACTATTAATGATTTGAAAGTGGTAATTTCGGTTTTTAAATACTGCATGTACGATTTGATCAATGAAATGAAAATAAATATCCAAGACATTTTCTTATTTTTCTTGAAATTTTTCTTATGTAAAGGTAATCAAGTTTTATGCCGTTGAAAAGAGAGAAAAACTCTATCAAATGAGTATAAAAAATATGTGCCTTGTCATTTAATAAAATATAAGTGTTATTCGTTGCGCTTTTGTTTATAGCAAAAAAATTAAATTGATATATCCAAGGTGGTGGATAACTAAGTGTCAAATAACTTCTATTTAAAAACTTTTTTCTCTAAAGTGGATATTTACTGAGCTATACGGGATATTTCATACTTTTCGGACACCCTGTATATGCTAACGACATGTTTCATTTTCAAAACAAAAGGCGCATAATGTCTTTAAGATTTGCTTTAAAAAATGCTTTATTCCTTTCTAACAATACAGAAAACTTAATTTGCAATTAAAAAAAGAACAAAAATAGATTTTCCTAGGGAATGAACTTTGGTAGATGTTGCACACATTTTAAAAAGTATCTTTAAACTTGTAATTCCATTTCTTCTCGCAAACAATTACATTCTTCGGTATCGCTGCGCTCCTCTAGTCGGTCGATTATGAAATCTCGTAAAATATCGAAGTACCAGTCAAAGTCGTCTTGAAGGTACCAGTTCTCTCCAAATCGTTGCTTGGACAATTTATTAACTGCCCGTCTTTTATCTTGAGTGATACCTCGAACGTCTTGAACTCTTGACAACGAAACATGGGTCATGTTCTTTCCTCGTTTAAGAAGAGACGCAGGTACTCATACGGTAATTCATTTCAGTTTTCATGTTTACAATCGCTGGTCTATTAGCGTAAGTTTTGTAAAAAAAAATCGTTTCTGACATGATATTCCATCAACTTTCTTCAACTCATTTCCCAAAGCTTTCAGATTGTAAACTTCCCATTCATCATTTTATAATGAGTGAATAGTACCAAACTGTTTATAAAAGTTTTCATAATCTTTAGGTAGTATAGTAGAATGTTTCTTTAGCTCTTTTTCTACCCTACCAATGCCCTATCGGCCGGCAGATACGAATGGCCACGTACCAGAAAAACGACTTCAATTTCACGAAGATCTTTTCGAGACTCGTTACGTAACCACCAGAACAGCAGGTGCATTAAGTGGGCATTTTTATTTTGCCTCCCGCAACCGTCGCAGAAGAGTCTTAACTTTCGTGGGATATTGTCATCGGTAAAAGCGCAGTTGCGCAAAAAATGCACAAGTGCGGAGAGATTTTCCGTCCAGGTGTAAAAATGTGGGTTTCTTGAAGAGATATCAACAATACAAAACGCATAGAAAGCAATCTGGAGTGAATAGTACGCTTCTTGTATTGAAAGTTTTGGTAAGTTGTGAACCTCCTGGAGGTCAAAACACAATGAAAGTGTCTCCTCAGATTCTTCTTTCATAATTAAATAAAATTGTCTAGATCTCGTTTGATGAACTTTCAAAAGTCTCTTTGGCTCAGCTGCGGATTCCTAACATGTTGCAAGTTTGATTTGGTTCTTAAGCCTCTTATAATAGCTGCAAATATCGGTGGCAGGAGTTCCAAATCCCAGGTTAAATTGCGTTGAAAATATCTTGTGAAAGAAAGCGTAATTGGCTTGAAGATCTTTAGCAACACTGTAGTTATGCATCTTTAACATTTTAGAAATGTTTAACTCGGCGGGTAAGTAAAGGCGTTGTGATCTTCCTCTACCATAATGACTTTCTCGCGCCTTGAAACGACCAATGAAACTCTTTCGCGTTTTGATAACAGTTTATCTCCCCATTGCGACCCCGTCGAGATTCACGCATTTCGTAGCCTTGTTGAATATGTTTCGCAACCCACAAAATTCTTCGATGACTAACTTCAAATAATTTGGAAAAAAAAGTTTTGCACACTGTAAACTGTTTGATTTTACAGCGAATTTTGTAGATATTTTAAATGCTGTGTGGCTTATGAGTCTTGACATTTTCTCGCCCGCGATGTCTTCTTAGCAACGCAACACTTGTTAGAGTACTTAACCGTGAGTTTTGATTCATTTTGTTATTGTCTTTGAAAACAATTTTCTTTGCCAGAAGTAACACGTTTTTTAATCAAAATGGTGGGCATTATGTTTTTGATGCTTGCAAGGAATCCACCATCTTGTTCAAAGTCCAAATCTTGAGGTTGATATCTGAGTGAATCGGAAAATAAAAATATTCAGAAATGGTAACCTCAAAACTAACAATCAACTTACTTGCTATTTTTAGATATCAGCCGTTCTGCTTGTTTTACTCTTTTTCTTTGTCTGCTGCCCCGACTACTTTCGGCTACCAAAACACCCTCACCATCCATTCTTGGCACAAATTTGTGGTTTTGCGTACTTAAAACATGCAGCGCAAACACTTCCCGACTATTCCAATACTTCAATAAACTTTTAATGGGTATTTTGTGGACTTGTTTCACTTTGAATACAGCGAAATCGATGTTGCACTTTGAAAACAAATTTTTGTGGACATGTTGCGATTTGAACTAAGGACGATAGTTTTTATAGGCGAAGTCTAAAGGACTCGATGCGTTTTGAAAAGAAAAGAGGTTTTTAAAATGTGTATTTCAATCAGCACTAGATAATTTTCGAAATATTGTGGACATGTTGCGCATTGAAAAAAGCTCCTCAAATATACAATTGGTAAAAATAGTTTCATCTGTCCACAAAACAATATTCTTGAAATTAGGATTTGCGTTCCCTTGGCTCATATACCAGTTGCAAAAGCAAAAGTGCGGTCTTCTTTCAACCTCTAGGTCCTAATCTTTGAGATAGTTTAAATTTATAACACTTGTACTTGCGTTTCTTCAAAATCTCTGAAACTCTAGTCTTTGGTACACCTATACTCTACGAAATTTCACTAGAAGAAACGCACTTATCCACATTAACACCAGCTAAAACTAATACTTCCTTTTCTGCATTATTCTGATTGTACATCTTTGGTCTTGCTGTGGCAGACGAACTAGAATTCTTTAGATTCCTGACCAATCGCAATATCGCTTTACGATCAGCTATATACAGGGTGTTCAATTTAAGTGAAGACATTGAAATATCTCGAAAACTACACATCAAATAAAAAATATATAATAAAAATTTGTTCGCCTCGGAGGGAGACATCTAATGATACGAAACTCGACCCACTACCCTCAACCCACTAGGGGGTAGGGGGTGATAAATGGAAAAGTTAAATAGGAACCCCCATTTTTTTGTACGGATTTGAATACTCCGGGAAAAAATAAGAAAGTTTATCTGAATTTTTTTTTGTATTCGTGACAGATGACGCTATAATCGACAAAATTCAAAATTGGAAAAAATCCATGAAAAATGGGGATTTCCTGAGAAATGAGGGATGCGTAAAATAAGGTTCCCATGATTTTTAATAATAGACAGCTATATTTTTGTTCTTAGTGTTGTACATCATTTTAAAACTTAAAACTTATGCTATTTTTCTACATAATCACCGTTTCCGTTCAAATACTTTTGCAGACGATGCTCCAGTTTTTCTATCCCCATGTTATAGAATTCTGCCGCCAATCCTTTGAGGAATCGAGTAACATCTTCCTTGACTTCATCATCGGTATTGAAGCGTAAACTACCAAAGTGTTCCTTTAATTTTGGGAATAATTAGTGTTGGAAGTTTCAGAAATACGGAAAGCAAGTTTGTTAATGGTGATCCTCCGATTTTCAAGCAATATTCTCTCAACTTTTTCGATAATTCCATCTGAATCTGAAGGCCTTCCGCTCCTGTCTTCATCGTGAATTTCTGTATGGCCTTCACTAAATTCTCTGCACCATTTGCGAACATGTTGAACAGATATGTAATTTTCCCCATAAACTTCGATTAACTGACGATGAATGTCAATAGGGGAAATCCGTTTTGCACTTAAAAAACGTATCACAGCGCGAATTTCGCATCTGGCGGTAACAGCGATATGGAGCTCCATCTTCGAAGGCTGATAGGCCGCCATTGAGCGATGTGGCGTGGCGGGAGAGGCGGGAATAGAGAGAGGAAGATTTGACAGTGTAAGACAGTGTTTTACATTTCTCCCAGTACGTCGCATTATTTCTCAGCAGCATAGGGAACCTTATTTTATGAATCCCCATTCCTCAGGAATTCCCCATTTTTCAACGATTTTTGCCAATTTTAAATTTAGTAGACTATAGCGTCGTCTGTCACGAATACGAGAAGAAAATGCAAATAACACTTTCTTATTTTTTCCCGGAGTATTCAAATCCGCACAAAAAAAATGGGGGTTCCTATTTAACTTTTCTATTTATCACCCCTACCCCCTAGGGGTTGAGGGTAGTGGATCGAGTTTTATATCATTAGATGCCCCCCTCCGAGGCGAACAAATTTTAATTATAATTTGTTTTTATTCGATGTGTAGTTTTCGAGATATTTCAATGTCTTTACTTAAAATGAACACCCTGTATAGCTCCATGTGTTTTACGTTTAAGTTCTACGTTCTTGTAGCACTTGACATACATACAAAATACACGATATTTTTTTTAATTTTTCCATATTAAGTAAATAGTAACACCGATACTATTGAAAGGCACGGAACATAATTTGACAGATAACGTAATAAACAAGAAACAAAGTTATTATGATCATGGCACTAGTGATTTCTACCCGTAAAAATAATAAGCTTAGTTTTTCAAAATTCTGAAAAAGTCTCCATATCATACCGCTGTTTAAAACTAACTATTCGTACGTGTATTTTTTCATTTTACACTTAATGTGTTACTGTGGAAACTTAATTCGTAAGTATCGACTATTCTGTCAGATTATGAAAATGTTATATCAGAATATTCATTCCATTACTTGTTATGGAATAAATTACATGCAAAACGCATAAGCGCATAGATTTTGTTCCAAAACAAAAGTGAGCATTTGTACGTTCTATGATCAAAATTGATTTCAGAATGCATAAATTCTACAGTGGGCGTGGAGAAAAGGTTTACTCAAAACAAACTTATTATAAATATTAAAAATAAAGAAGTTACGGCAAATGAAAGAAATTGTGAGATTTTGTCTTTATTTTCATTTTAAGCAAGTGGGCCATGACAAGTGGGATTTTTGGCGTTGGTTCTTAATGAGTTCTCGAATTTGCACTTCTTTGCTAATTTGACCATTTCTCTATCTCTTAAAATGCAGAAGTTGCGTATTTTGTTCCTATGAAATCTGGGCACCCATAGAAGTAAAGTATGTTCATTAAAAAAAAAACCTCAAGTGTGCCATGATTTTTTATTTAAAAAAATGTAAGTTGGTAACACAAATAGAGGTTATGTTACATGCGGGATGTTCCTACCAATTAATTTGCTGTGATAAACGACGCAGAGAAGACGTAGGTTCTCCTTCTAAAATTCCTTGGGCTGTGTTAATAGCATCCTAAGTACGTTTGACTGGTCTACCACTTCCTGGTTTACGGAGAGTACTACCCATTTCATGAAATAATACAATAGATCATGATAAGGTATTTTTAAATTCATCATAAATAATGAGAACATTAGGAAATTCTTCCGGAAACTCTGCCATAAGTGCGTCGAATGAATACACCCAATTTCCGTCCACTTTAGTCCCATTTCGGAAATAACTTTCAACTAAAAACGTTGTTGCTGGTTGCTGTAAACCATTGTGACCACAGAATAATTGTGACTTTTAGAACGATCTGACGTTTTGTTTGCCAATTCCGAACATGTGTGCCAACTTAATTTTTTTTAAATAAAAAATCATGGCACACTTGAGGTTTTTTTTTTAATGAACATACGATACAACGGATTATCTGATATGCGTGATTCTTGCATAAAACGATTACCAATGCTTGGAACTATATAACAGACATAACTCCCTAAAAATGGAGATGCATCGCTCTTGCAGCAAACTCCTTATTCGCGTTCAAGTTGTAAATTTCAAATTGGAATGTTGTCTATAAACTTCAAACATTACAGCTCTAGACAGCGGCGGCACATGGCAGTTCAGCGAGGAGGCTGAGTAAATTGGTCAGTAAATTAAGGGGTCAGTAAATTTGACCAAAACCACAGCGGAAAATATACTCTCTATATGAGAGTAAGTAGTGCGCATGAGCGGCATCTTTGTTTTAGCCCCCACTGCGAAGATTTACGAGCTACCCCTGGCTTTAAATGAACTTTATTGCAATGCTTTAATTTTCTCACCCCGAAACACGCTAAGCTATAAAATGCAGCATAATATCTAAGTTATAGACAATATAACCGACTAACTCCGCAACCATTTTTTCTTACAACCTCTAAAATACTTTTTGCTTAACAATCACCTTTTGTAATCGAATCATAAAAGAAAATTACGCTTTGTAAATTGCCTCCTCACATAAAAATAAGCATCTTACGTTCCCGGGACCGTATAAAATAAATAAACATAGATACCCTTCTAAGATACAGTATTGTATAGGCTTTAATATAGTTAATAATAGCACACTTCACTATAAAATTACAAATTATTACGAATAATTAATATTATTAATGAACACGTTCCAGACTTTAAACAGTTTAAATTATCAAACACCGCATTAATATTTCATGTTAATGGGGTAGTTTTAATATTTTAAAGGAATAGCGTATAATTATTCACGTTTTACCGGGGAGTAATTATACACTTTTGTTATAATATTATTAATAGTTAAGCAAACTTCTCAAAGCTTCTGATTGTTTTAAGTTACTTAAGCTTCTTTGTGCTACCCTGATCATCATCGTAATCAATTCTATCACTTTTTCTTATATTATATTGAAGGGTAACTTTTGGCGCCGCTGGGTGTTCGGCTCCACTGGCACTTGGCCAAATGCCATGTCTGTGGTACGGCTCTGCGTGACATGCAAAGTGAGGAAAATTCATAGTGCAACAATTTCACATTGCATGCATACTTTAAATAATTTATTCTATTTATTTTCCTTTCTGTGTTTCAGTTACGGATGCGTGCCGGGCAACAAAACGGAATACATCATATCGGCCAATTTGACAGAAGAAAAATTCCAGGAAAATCCCATAATCAATTGGGATGCTATAATATATGTGAACAGGCCGCTGGAGTTGTGGATAGTGCAGGTTATATTAGCCATAATAAGTCTGACTGAAGCACTGCTACTGGCATATCTCGGATACAAGGTAATACATCAATGTTCAGTACATATATTATCTTGGGGATTAATTTGTGTGTACAGATGCAAACTGCATTTCCTGGTGCTCGTTAAATGTTCGATGTGTTAATAGTGATTTAGATGTTAGTTTGGATTTAGTTCAGTGGTTCATTATTGTAGCCGTAGGACAAAGTTGCTGTTGATTATATCCGGCGGGATTGTTGGATAAGAATGTGGATTACATCTAATATGAAATGATAATATAAAACATAATTTTTTATAATTAATTTTATTGCCATTTTAATCATCAATAATATACGAAACAAGTTTTTGAGTGAACGCTAAAAATAATAGATAAAAACTCTTTTTTTAACTGGATTCTCATTGATCACTTAATGAAAATAATAATAATTAATAATAAACAATCTACGGGTTTGTCCAAACATTGCAACACAGATGGATATTTTTTCAATACGGACAATTTTAAAATTTTATACATAGGAAATAAAGGTCGTATCCTCAACTTCCGAGCAGGGCCGATCCAAGGGCTAGAGCCTGCATGGCACGTGGGCGGCGATTAGAGGGGCGACGAAACCGGCGAAGCCCGCGAAACGTAAGACAAAGCTGCGGATTTTATTTCCTATGTAAATTATTTGGAAAAGGAAATATTAAAATTATAACTAAGGGTTTTAAAGACTTACGCCATTGTGCTGACCAATTTGTAAAACATGAGAACAGTGCAAAGTACATTAAGTGTCTCCCAAAAATGGTGGGAGTTAAAAATCCGTTTAAATAAATAGAAATCATAGACAAAGACACTTTTTAACAAGTCAATGTCTTGCTTTTAGACGAAGTAGTTCCAATCTCTATAAGAGAAATAACGATTTTTTTAAAGGCAGCAGAAATGCTAGCTAAATTTGACCCGTTTTTGTCAGATCATTTAAATAAAATGGAAAAATGTAAAGAGAACACAAAACATGAGTTTATTCAAATTTCATATTTTGCAATAAAAACAAAAAGTTTTGTTTTTGAACTGGAAAATCCATGTTTTCAGTTTGGCTAGTTCGATTTTTGGATACGGTGGGTGCTATCCTATCCTTCATACAGTTTAACATTAAACAGGGTTTTTATAACTAAATTTGCACGATTTTTCTATCTTTTTTAAATTTTATTTTTGACCTCTCGCTCATCAAAATTTTATCAAAATAAAAAATTCATCTCTGGTGTTACATATAATGCTTGTTTATATTGATGTGGTGTTAAACAAAAAAAAGGTTGAGAAATCCTGCATTGAGTGCAGGGGAGGCTCGTTATATAGAGCCAAGGAGCCATGGCATTACCTGCATATAAATATTTTTATCTACGACCACTACTGTAAATGCCCATTATCGTACAATGCGCGTACTGCGTAAATACACCAAAACACCCACGTATGTTAGAGCCCGCTTGTAAATTAAAGGTACGTGTGTGTTTGCCATAACATACTAGTGAGTTTCGTTTACGAACTTTTGATTGGTTGAGAGTTGCGCGTTTGTTCGTTTTTATTAAATATAGTAGTCCGCGATTGTTAAACGTCACATCACGCACCCCGAAGCTGTCACTTCGCTATTCCGCACATTCTCATTCAAATGCAATGATATCCAGAAGTAAGTACCAAATAATGAGGTATGTAACCATTGTTAATGAAACTCTTTTCAATTCTTGCAAGATAAATAATGTCCAGTAACAGCAACAACGAAAATGATTAAATAAGCGGCCAACAAGTTTCTCCCTGCTACGCCTCGCGATACAAAAATGTTTAAGGAACATTTATGGACTGGAGAATCAAATATAAATTAAGGTGAGAGTGGTCGTAGATAAAGTATACTACATAACGCGAGTTGTAAAGCAATTACGCGCTCGTGAAATTGCGTTACTCGCCGCTACGCGGCTCGTACGCAATTTTTTCACTTGCGCGTAATTTGCTATTTACAACTCTTGTTACGTAATATACTATTAAATACCGTATGTTTTTTTTTATCGTGGGCCATAGGATTTTACATGCTAAAAATTATACCTTGCATTAATGTATATTTTATCATATAATTTTGAAGGAAATTTTAGTTAGTAATATAAATCAATTATTTTTCTACATGATGCGCTTAATTAGAATAATTTAAACATGTTTTATTGCATTAAAAAGTGCTTTTGCTCAGAACCGGACGATCGGGTTACGCTGCAGAAAAGTTGTCAACTACTTCCCTAAAATAAAAATTCCCTGACTTCTTGTAGAAAAATACTACTATTTCCCTGCTGGACAAACCTCTTATAATTGCCGTTACAAATTCCACCCGTTCTTCAACAGTATAAACAGACATTTTTTAGTATAAATTCATTTGATTACTTGTCTCACTAATCAATCTGACATTTCGTAAATTCAAGGCACTTTGATTATATTTGCTCAGTTATTCATATTAAATAATTTCATTTTTTAATGGAATAAAACATGTTTAAGTTATTCTGATGCAGCGCATAATGTTGAGAAATAATTTATTTATTACTAACTAAAATTTCCTTCAACATTTTATGATAAAATATACATATACACAAGGTATAATTTTTAGCATGTAAAATCCTATGGCCTACGATAAAAAAAAAATGTACTGTATATATATTTTTAAATACACCATTAATCAATTTAAAATACACCAAATTTTCTGAATTTTGGCCCCTTATAAACCAACCAAGTAACCCTCAGGATAGATTAGCAATTAGGGCGACATCTATCGCCGATATATTATAATTTCAGAACGTTGTAACATTTTCGTCGATAGATATCGCCCTAAGGGTCATTCCATGCTATTTCAACAGAAGGTTGTGCTGCACCATTTTTAATTTTTTTTATATTTTGCACAGATATTTATACATGTTTCTAGAGTTCAAAACTAATTTAAAAAATAAAAATTCTTGCCATGTGGCAGCAATGTCCCCGGATGGAGCATGAAACATGTACATTTTTGTAATTGCAAGCGTTTGCGCAAAGTGGCATAACTTTCTTTCCAATTGAGCAAATTTAAAAATTTGAAAATCTCTTAACTCAGATTAAAGTGCTGAATATTTTAGTTTAATTTTCATTCATCATTTGTTGTATTTTTTTATATTTAATGGCCGTCAAAGTTTACCATTGAGATTTGCATTTTTTTCATTTTTCGGCCCTGCTTTAGACTGGGAAGGGGGCAATACACTTAAACCAAATTTAGTTTGCAAGTACAACGGTAACAATAGATTTTACCAGAGGCAAAAAATCTTAAGTGTTTTAAACCCTTCTATTTTTTTTTTTTGCTGGAGAAAATTGGTATTTTCAACAAAATCCGAATTTTTCTAAAGCTGTATCTCCAGTGGGGTACACAGTACAAATCTGAAATTTATACTACCAATGCTTCTATCCGGGAGCAACACCACCAAAAAAGTTGGTAACTTTGTTTTGCCTAGTAACAAAAATATTTAAGTTCAAATTTGTAATAATTTTTATGAAATCGGATTAAAAATAGAATTTTAAATATTAGATGCCGGCACGAAAATGGAACTCACCAGTACTAGCAGTGATTATAATACACTTGTAAATATTATAATCACTGCT
Source organism: Ocypus olens (assembly GCA_910593695.2). Taxonomy (NCBI): domain Eukaryota; kingdom Metazoa; phylum Arthropoda; class Insecta; order Coleoptera; family Staphylinidae; genus Ocypus; species Ocypus olens. The sequence continues at coordinate 40,820,519 of OU343049.1, forward strand.
ACTAGGCATTAAAATACTTACTAAAGGGTTTCCGTACAGCGAAATGATTGGCGACTCACGAATGCAAATCATAGTTCTGGTGATGAAATTTAAAAAATGGTGATGTGGCCATCATGTTACTTTCTCCGACGTGATGGTATCATAGCCATTTATATTAACGTTTTCATGGTTTATTTTCAATTAAAATCATATTTTAAATGTACATCGAGCGTTGTGTAAACTCGGATGAAACTGACGTTTAAAACGTCAAAATTATGAAAGATGGAAAAATTATACTTCAAATTCAAAAACTCAGTTTACTCAAAAACTAAAGGGATTTCGAAAAAAACTTATTCTTTATAAGTTGTTCATTTTAGCATTCTCTACAATTGTTATTCACATAAATTTGCTGTAACTATTATCGTTTTATAATTATAAACCAAAAATTAAAAAAATAATAATACATTTTTTTCTCGGATAAAAATGATTTTATGAAAAATGTTTTCAAGCAAAAGATGTTCATTTCTTTGTTGTCTTTAAAGTTTGTTTAAATGTTTTTGTGATATTTTTCATATTTAAGAAAATATTGGCAAAAAACAAAAATCAGTTAAGATAAACGCCCACTTCCGGTATACGAAATTTTACCAAAAGCTTTTCAGTTCTTCAGATTATCAAATAAGACGGATGTTCAAAGTTTCATATCGATTGCTCTATTGGTTTTTGAGATACAGCGCGCACAGACAGACACACACACACACACAGACACACACACAGACACAAAAGAATTTTTTCCAGAAATTGTTGAAATGGCATCTAGGGACCCAAAAACGGATATATCCGTAAAAAAAAATTTGAAAAAAAAATCACGATCACAATACTTTCTCGTACTTCGTAACGGAGAAAGTAAAAAAGGTGCCGTGGATCCTGAATAAAAACTTATTATTATTATTCAAAATAATCAAATTGAATAAAACCGTAAAAGGCATTAGACAATTGTCTTAAATTTGCGGCTGAAGGGAGTCAAGTTGCTGATTACGTTCTAGAATTTCTGTGTTAATCATTTTATTACAATTGTGTTAATCGTTTTATTACTTTTGGATTTAATTTAAACTATAATATTAATAAAAGAGCACTTGAGTGCTGAGGTAAATGCATTTTTTATGCAATCGAAAATACTCTATTTTCAGGTTTAAAACTGTAATCACTTACGTTTTTCTTCTAAAGATGTTCTAGCGTTTCAGTGGTAGAACCTGCGGATGTAATTATAGGTTATGTTGATATTTGTTTAACGAAAGATCAGTAAATTCTTAAGCTTGACTCGCGACAGCCGCAAATTTAAGACACTTGTCTAATTAATTTTACGGCTTTATTCAATTTTATTTTTTAATCATTTTGAATAATAATACGTTTCTATTTAGGGTCCACGGTACCTTTTTAAATTTCATCACCAGGACTATGACTTACATTAATGAGTCGCCAACCATCTCGTTGTACGGAAACCATTGGTAGGTATTTTAATGCCTAGTACCTGTGATTATAATATTTGCAAGTGTATTATAATCACTGCTAGTACTGGTGAGTTCTATTTTAGTGCCGGCTTCTAATATTTAAAATTCGTTTTTAATCCGATTGCATGAAAATTATTACAAATTTGAACTTAAATATTTCTGTTACTAGGCAAAACAAAGTTACCAAATTTTGTTATGGCTTTGCTCCCGAATAGAAGCATTGGTAGTATAAATTTCAGAATTGTACTGTGTACCCCGCTGGAAATACAACTTTAGAAAAATACGGATTTTGTTGAATATGCCAATTTTCACCAGCGAAAAAAAATTAGAAGGTTTTAAAACACTTCAGATTTTTTGCCTTAGGTAAAATCTATTGTTACTATTGTACTTGCAAACTAAATTTGGTTTTATTGTATTGCCCCCTTCCCAGTCGAAAACAGGAAGGAAAAATGAAAAAAATGCAAATCTCGATGGTAAATTTGACGGCCAATAAATTTGAAAAACATATCGAATGATAAAAGAAAATTAAACCAAAATATTCACCACTTTAATCTGAGTTAGGAGATTTTAAAATTTTTTAATTTGCTCAATTCGAAAAAATGTTACACCACTTTGCGCAAATGCTTGTAATCACAAAAATGTACATGTTTCAAGCTCCATCTGGGAACATATCTGCCATGCGGCAAGAATGTTTTTTTCTAAAATTAGTTTTGTACTCTAGATACATGTATAAATATCTGTGCAAAATATAAAACAAAATAAAAATATTGCAGCACAAACTTTTGTTGATTATTTTTCTATCGTAACGGTTACTTGACTGGTTTATAAGGGCATAGTCGAATTCCGTTTCTCCATCAACGACGACCGTAGTGTGCTGATGTGAGACTAATGTAGGTCCAAATCGGTCCTCGGTTATTGTCGACAGTGAAATATAATCGAAATTACACAAATGATTATGTATAAAAATAAATTAATACACGATAACACTTTTAAATATAATTAGAGATAGGCAAAACTGCTACTTTTGAATCACGTTGCTACCTGTGATTGCTACTTTTTAATATCAGTGATTTTAAACAGTGATCACGGTTAGTAAACATCGTAACACCTTTTGAAATTGTGATTATTTCAAAATTAGTGAAGAAGCATTTCCATACTGTTGCGGAAACGTAAAGTAGATTGTATTTTGATTCATGTTGCAAATGTTTTTCTATGTCTCTGAAAAAGCTCATCTTCAAAATAACGATTTATTCTCTTCTCGGGGAGTTGTTTTAAAAACTAGATGAGAAGCATTTAAAGATTTTTGCAGAATCGTAAAATGGAATGAATTTTTAGTCATTTTGTAAAGTTTCAATTCAAGTACTTGATAGTAATTTTTTTTTAAATTTGTGTTTTGCCTCTGAAAAAGCGCATATTTTGAATAATCATTTGCTCTGTTCTCGATGGATTATTTTTAAATGAAATAATTAACGTCGAATCGTCCAGTATATTGTTTTGAGAGAATTGTTATATTTTTATTAGTTCGTGAAATTTGTAATTTGAAAATTGTTATAGTGCTGGTTTCGTGGTATTATTTCAAAAATTATAATAAAGGAATGTTTAGTTGTTCGCACCGAATATTTAAGTTAAATAAATTTTGAGTACATTTGAGTTCAGTATTTGCTTTTATTTTTATTTTTTCAGTTCGTGAAAATAATAATTTGAACATGAGAGCAGAGAAAAATGGAGTATAAAGTAATTAATAAAGCGTTCTAGATTTACAAAATACGTTTCGCATTATTTCTAAACTTTTATTTCTTCAAATTTCTTCTTGTTTCCCACGTACCTAGTTTTTCACCAATGAATAAATTAATCAAATAATAATAAAATCTTGATTTTGATCATTCGATTTCAAGTCGAAATAAAAAAAATGAGAACATTTTAATAAAATACCCATAAAATCTTGATTATGATCATTCATTAGCAGAATAGTGCCAAATTTACGATTTAAAAAAAAATCTCTAAAAAGAAAAGATTTTCAAGTGTAGTCGTTATATGTTTTAAAAATCGAATCCTCAATGTTTGGTTTTTAAAACGTATAGCGACCAAACGTTAAACACTGCAAATCTTGTTTTTTAACCTTTTTTTTCTCGTTTTAGAGAATTTCTTTTGATCATTGAAACGTCAAAATCGAGAGATTTGTGTGTTAAATTTTTGCAAAAAGTGTTTGTCGCTTTTTTAAAATAGCACTTTCAAATGTGTTGGACAATTTTAACAATGCTAGCTTTAAAATGTGAAAAAAATAATTCAAGAAAAATATAAATGATTTTTGCATTTTTGTTATTAGATAGTTTTTGCCGGTGATTTTTTCGAGGTTTATAACTTGCAAAACGCGTTGGATGATCTCCATTGATTGAAAACTTAAATATTCTCAAAAAATTGTTAAGAAAATTGTTTGTAAAATGTGTAAAAAAATGTCCAAAGCAAGGATTCTGAGTCCAGAAGTTTAGAAACGTATATTAAGTTACTTTTTAAAGGTTTATAATACCCAAACATGTAAGGTGATCTCGATTATTTGAAAACCAAAATGTGCCAAAATTTACGGTCTTCGAAAAATGGGTGTATAAAATTGGTGAAAAATGTCGAATTTTCGCTAACAACACAGTTTGGGTATCAATTACAATTTTACGTAGCAATCACGTTTGAAGTAGCAATCACTGTTTAATTAGCAGTCACAGTTTGGCTAATTGTCGCAATCCTGGCAGGGGCGGCCAACTCAACATTTGCACGCGGGCGTCCAAGGGTACAGGATCGGCCCTGCTTCCGAGAAGGCATGGATATTAACAGAGCCATAAAAGCGAACAAAAATCTGGTAAACGACAACGAAGACATTTAGACATCACCCATCGCGAACGCTCTTATTACCTGACCCCTTTCAAAAATCGATATAAACCCTGTAAAAAATAATTTTGTACACTCCTTGAAAACCAAGTGATTTTACTTAAATTTAATCGTTTTTAAATAAAAAATCTTTGATCAATTTATTCAAATTTGGAAATGTCGGCTCGTTCATGCTTAACGAACCGGAAACATATTGACAGCGGGTCGGATGCGGCCCACGGGCGATAAGTTGGCCATAACTGATTTAGTTTATTAGCAGTAATAAATAATTAAATAAACCTCAATTCACCCCCCCGCACTGTGGTCGCATCAACTTCACAATAATACATTTGTTTTTTTATTCTTGCGACTCAAATTCGTTTTTCAAATGTTATTAGCAGAGTTTAAAGAGATGGTGAACAAATGTTTGAAATTTCTTTAATGGATCCGAACTTATAGCAAAAAAAAACAACTAAAAAACAATTTCGACTTGAATTCGTTTTTTTTTTGCAGTATTTAGAACTTGAAAAGTGGAGTAAAATGGTGAACAAATTTTCGTAATTCGTAATTGTTCGAAACTTATGGCTAAAAACTGAAGAGCAATTGCGTCTTGAATTCATTTTTTCGCAGAACTTAAAATAGCTTGAGTGAAGAGTGAAATAAAATGGTGAACCAATTTTCAAAATTTCTTCAATTTTTCGAAATTTATAGCTGAAAACCTGAATAACAATTGCGACTCGAATTTGTTTTTTTACAGTAGTTGATACAGCTTGGAGTAATTTGCTAAACGAGTTTTCAAAATTTCTTCAATTGTTCGAAACTTATAGCTGAAAAGCTGAAAAACAATTGCAACTAATTCGGTTTATTCGCAGTAATTAAAAGAGCTTGAAGAGTTGAGTGACGATTTTTTTAAATTTTTCGAAATTTATATCTGAAAACATGAATAACAATTTCGACTCGAGTTCGTTAATTCGTAGGGATTAAAAGAGCTCAAAGAGTGGAATAAAATGGTAAACGAATTTTCAAAATTTCTTCAATTGTCTGAAACTTATAGCTGAAAAACTGAAAAACAATTGCAACTAATTCGGTTTATTTTATTATTTAGTTATTAAAAGAGCATGAAGAATTGACTGACGAATTTTCTTCAATTTTTCGAAATTTATAGCTGAACACCTGAATAACAATTTCGACTCGAATTCGTTATTTCGTAGTGATTAAAAGAGCTTGAAGAGTGGAATAAAATGGTAAACGAATTTTCAAAATTTCTTCAATTGTTTGAAACTTATAGCTGCAAAACTGAAAAGCAATTGCAACTAATTCGGTTTATTCGCAGCAACTGAAAGAGCTTGAAAAGTTGAGTGACGAATTTTCTTCAATTTTTCGAAATTTATAGCTGAAAACCTGAATAACAATTGCGACTCGAATTCGTTATTTCGTAGTGATTAAAAGAGCTCGAAGAGTGGAATAAAGTGGTAGACGAATTTTCAAAATTTCTTCAATTGTTCGTATCTTATAACTGAAGAAAATTTCGCTTTTTTACTCTAATTACAAGACTTTGAAGAATAAAGTAAGACGGAATTGAGCGAATTTTCAATTTTTTTTCACTTCTAGCAGAGCAATGAGAAAGAGTGGCTACACGAAGTCGCGTTTTTTACTCTAATTGCAATAAAGACAACTTTTCGAAATGTCTTCAATTATTTGGAACTTATAGCAGAACAATTAGTTGATTTTTTTTAAATATAGTTTTGTAGGTTTTGGAACGTCTTGTGAGATGGTAAACTAACTTTTGTAATCAATTCGTCAAATCAATATTATGCTCACATTTTAAGATTTACCACTCTAAATCAATGGTAGTAACCTAGTTCCTACTCCCCATTAGTGGACGATTCCAGCTTTCATGGTAGGCGGTATGGGTGTTTTCAAAAGAGGAGACCTTCGTTTGTTCCTTACGAAAATTGAATCAGATATCAAATATACGGGTGTCCCATTTTTAATTGCCACCCCAAATAACTCGAAACCTGAGCAACATGGAAAAAAATGTTTCAGATGAAAGTTAGGGTTCGAAGGGGGACATATGAATGATGACCTTGAATATGATCTGAGGGGGGGGGGTCAATTTTCAAGGTCAAACGTAGATCAACTGATTTTTCAAATAGAACCCCCTATTTTTTATTGCGGGATCGTATTCTACGGGAAAAAATACAAACTTTTTGTAGGAAACAATTATCATTCATAAGTGAGACTATTCTCGTTCAGCATCATAAAAATTCATAAAGCTTGAATTACATTATACTTTTTCCGTCTTTTTTCGTCTAGATTCTCGTTAGATTTTGCTTCGAGACAATCTAGTATGAATGTAATTCAGAAAATTCCATCCAATTTCCGTTCAAGTTTCTTGAATAGAAATATGCAGCCGGTCCTACTTTCCGTTCGATATTGGTCCAAGTTCGGTACTCCCAACGACGAAAAAAAAAACAACAAGCATGAGTTGTTTGTGCAAGCAACATAACCTATATAACCTGGTGGCCGGTTGATGTTTTCAATTTTATTCATTTTTACAATTTCAACTCTTAACCTCAGTTGGACTTGGACACTCGAACACAAATACTTTTTATTTAGTGGGTTGGTAATTACGTCGTCCGCTAGCGGCGCTCTCTATATCGAATGCAATGAACTAAAGATCGAACGGAAATCGAAAGCAAAACTTGAACGAGAATCTAGACGAAAAAAGACGGAAAAAGTATAATGTAATTCAAGCTTAAGACGATGATGCAAATAATCTATTGTTATATGGATATAATAACCAATACTCCTAAAAGTTGTAGTAAAAATAATACACAGGGTAAGTTTTCTCGAAGTTTAGTATGGGTATGCGGAAAACTAGCGGAGATAGAGAGACGTTTAAATAGAGAAATAATTGTAGTTTTACTAGCCGAATAAAATAACATTTATAAAATTTTAGAAAAAGTCAATGATAACTAGATATTAAAAAAAAATGTAAAAGGTGCTGATTTTTTAAAATAAAAATGAATCATATTCTTCAATTCGTTGTACTTAAATATATTAGAAAACGTATACAATTAAGTAAGAAAAAATCTACGACTTTTAAGTAAAATTATACGCAAGTTCTTTCTGTGACGTATTATGTAAATTTTTAAAATATGCCTTCCGATATTAAAATTATTGACATCGTTTAAATAAATACTTGAACATTTGTTACATTATATTTTTTTTGTCGAATCTAAAATAAAACTAGCTGCAATTCAATGACCGCACATATGGAAACCCTTCGCATTACTGACAAGTCCACAGAGCATTGTACCCTTGATTAAAAAGCTTGACCGAACCGCCCATATGCCAATAGTCTGCTGCCGGAGTGCACTTCCACTGACCCCTCTATTATACTCGAAAATCCAGCCATACAATAGGTTGACAGGTTCTATGATTATTGCTTGTAATCTACGTATACTAACTCCATAATATCATTTTTTATTTGTAATGTTTTTATCAAATAAAAGTCATATAATAATAATAGTAATAAGAGAGCACACGTTGCCTAGCTGGCCCATGGCTTGATTCAGAAGTCTCAGCTTTTCAGTTGATAATGTTTCATTCTTTTGGATATTTTAGAACTTCCTCCTTCCTTTTATTCTTGGTCTCCCTCTTCATTTCCTGCCTCATACCATACTTAATAGTAGCATTCTTGGTGTTCTATTTTATCTCATCACTCTCACACGTCCCCGCCATCTTATTCGTTGATCCATTAACGCTTTTTTGCACAATGGTCAACATACTTGACGTTAACTGTCTGAATGACAACTACCAATGTTTAATCAAAGATATGCACATATTAATCCATACGCGACTGCAATTTTTTTTAAACACACCGAAGGTCTTTTTTTAACTCAGAACATATGATTGTTAATGTCTATGTTCTATGTCATAATAATCACCTCAACGCATTGCGATGTAGGCAACCATACTTACACTCAGTTTTATTTAATTGTCAAAATTGTGTTATTAATAAAAATGTATTACACCACCGAAGAAAGAATACAGATAATTAATAACAAGAGTGGGAACAGCATTCGACGTGTTAGAGATTTGTTTTCGGTTGAGTATCCGAGCAGACAAGTTCCATCCATCTAAACAATTTGTAATATTGTCCATCATTTTGACAATACTGGCTGCGTGAGTAATTTTCACATTAAAAGGGCTAAAGGAAATCACATTTTAACGGAAGAGATGAAACTCAACATGTTATGTTATCGCAGCACAGTTTCAAATAAGTTCAGCTTCTGTTTACAAGACATTAAAAGAATTTAAATACAATGCTTACAAGTTTTCAAATCATCAGCAACTATCAAATGAGGACAAAGGCAAACGAATAGAATTATGTGAAACCGTATTCAATTTAATTAATAATGATCAAGAAATTTTACACAGAATAATATTTACTGATGAGGCATCATTTTCCTTAAATGGTGAAGTTAATCCACAAAATTATAGGTTAGTGTTCTTCATTCCTTATCGATACCCATTCCTTACACCCATTCCTTCACCTTTTAGATTTTGGGCGTGCAATAATCCTCGCTTATAAAATTTGACGCACACACAATACAGTGCAAGAGTTAATGTGTGGGCTGGACTAATTAATGATACCCTTATTGGTCCTTTTTTATTAATGGAAATCTAAACAGTAATGTTTACTTAGATCTTCTGCAAACTCGTATAATGCCAGAAATTCATACACTGAACATTGCTACTCCTTATTATCAGATGGATGGAGTGCCTCCACATTCTACAGCTACCATTAATAATTACCTATCGCTGGATAGTTAGATTTGGTAGATTTGGTCCAATACCTTGGCCACCCCGGTCGCCTGATTTGTCTCCAAACGACTTTTTTTCTGTGGGGGTATCTAAAAAGCAATGTTTATAATAACATTATTATAAACAATACTTCAGAGTTAAAAGATCGTATAATTACTGTTTGCGATGAATTAAGATGAAATCCGCAACACATTAGAAATGCTATTCAATGATTTTATAATCGGCTTGGCTACTGCTTACATAGGTGGTGAAGGTGGTCACTTTAAATATTTATTATAATTACTTACGATTTATCATTGTTCGTTTCATTAACCTCACTTTATTCGTAATAATTTTAAGCTTTTACAGTACTCTGACAGGTCGACGGGGCCGAGAGAAGAAGAAGAAGAAGCATTCACTGGCACCTTTGTATACTTAGTTGCCTACATTGTCAATACATTGCAATGCGTTGATGTGTTTATTATAACATAGAACATAAACATTAACAATCATATGTTCTAAGTTAAAAAAAAGACCCTGTATGTACGGTTCACCGTTCAACTCCTTGTTTAATCTTCTTATGTTCTTGTGCCACCATAGATTTCTTTTCCCGCACTTTGCATTTCTTCTTGGTCGGCATCCATTTTTCACCAACTAGTGATTTTTAGATTTTTAATTTAAGCGTTCTCGCTGTGTTCTCATTTTGTATCTTTTTGGCACAAAGGGACTGCGATTTTCCAGTATTTATCTTCTCTAGATTTCTTGTGTTATGTCTTGTTTCTTACTTAACTGCTCTCCTATGTATAGAAAGTTCTCCACATCTTTGATTTCTTTTTTCATATTTTAATCAAATTTGTAAATAACTCCTGTCATTAGTAACTTCTTTTATCTATGTTTTTTTCCTCATTTATTTGTAGACCTTATAAACTCTGGTTCCTTCTTATTTCTTACTACTATTACTACATTGTCGACGAAAGCTATGTAGTCTCTCGTGGTAAATCAATCATATTTTATTTACTTCAGCCTTTCTCGCGTATTATAACGCACACAATAATTTCGCTTAGCCTATCTTTTCCTCAAACTTCTCTGCCGCCTTATCCTCCATTGTCAGTCTATTATTTGTGTCCTTCGTTGTTAGTATAATCATGTTTGCCTTAGCGCTTTAAAAAACAACTGGCTCTAGTTTAATGTAGATGAATGCTAAGTAGTTTCCTCCATCATGGACTTAGTGATTTTAATTTTAAATAACACTGTAACTTTAAAGGTTTTGACGCGGGGCATTCATTGATCTATAATGCAGCGTTTCGTCCTTGAGGAACATGTTAGATTAGATTAGATTAGATCAGAGTTTTGGTAGTTATAATTTGATTAACAAAATAAAGCATTTTTTTCGCATCTTATTAAATAATATAAATGTTGTTAAATAGTTTTTCTCCACAGGTGACGTCCAATCAAATGATAGCGGTTTCATTGCCCAACAGGTTTCAGCCAATGGCATGAGGACGATTTTACTTTCTCAACAGTTTAGTTGTTACTATGGCTACGATTTGTTTTTTATCAGCAAACTGCCGCAATTTCCAAGTAGAAAAATTATTAATAATTTTATTAATTTATATTAATTATATTATAATTTAATATAAACAGAAAAATCTTTAGGTAATTATTTAATGTGATGCGAAAAAAGTATAGTATTAAACTCGTGAGCAAGTTGGCCATTGCCACTCGGGTGAATTGCAACTTCACCCTCGTGGCAATGGCTAACTTTCTCACTCGTTTAATAATATACTATTATGACTCTGAGCAACTATTTTGATAAAACTAGACCAACTATGATGTTTCGTGGTTATCCCACTTCATTAATTCATTAAATTGAAAATATATCATGCAGAATGGCTTTGTAGCCCTTAATCTCCTTAAACCTCAATTCCTTCAAACATTCATTTGTGAATGTAAGAAGTGAAACAAAAAAGTCAAGGAACATGTTTCACTGTAATAAAATTGATAATAAATAATAATAAAAAAACCTTGAATCCTGCCAAATCGGGTAAAATGTTCAACTATAAGCTTTCCATTGCGCTCATATTTAGACGGTACAATTTTAATTTATGTACCATTGTTGTATTAAAAATTCAAAAGCTGACTTTTTTTTGTAACTTTTTCTAATAACTTTTTTCGATAAAACTATGCCTACTATGATTTTTTAACGTATTGCTCTTAGTCGCAGTAGGCTCCAGGAGATAAAACAAGGTCTACTATGATTTTTCAATATTTTGCTTATAGCCGCTATAGCCAACAGGATTGTAGTTAAATTATTTTCCAAAATACAAAAATTACTCTTTTAATTATACCATATTTCCCATTTTAAATTTCCACCCCAAATATCTCGAAACCTGAGCAACATGGCAAAAAATGTTTCACATGTAAGTTGTACGGTTTAGTGAGTAACATATGCTGGTGACATTAAAAATGACCTTGGGGTCAATTTTCAAGGTCAAACAAAGATCAACTTTGATTTTTCAAATTAAACTCCCTATTTTTTATTGCGGGATCGTATTCTACGGGAAAACATACACATTTTTTGTAGGAAACATTTTTTTTTAATACTGTTTTTAAGAGTTTTATCATTATTTATTTTTGTCAGTCATGTTGTTTGAAATCTCATATGAATCCAGGCTGTGATTCATACATTACCCTAGGCATTGGCGTCACCCGATGTGCACCACGTGGGGGTTTCCGATGGGATTTTGCGCATCATTGGCCCTAAAAGGGCCGATGGTTTCAGTGGCTGGAGGTTTGATCTCGCTCTTAGATCAAATGCTCGATCAAGTGTCCATCCTCGTCCATGCATTTCTGTACCCGCTGGCTAAAGTTTACTTGAATATTTCCAAGGGTTTGGATGGTAATTACTCGAAATGCAGCCCTAATCATCTCCTTCATGTTCTGCACTGTTGTCGGAGCTTCAGAAAATATTTTCTCCTTGACTAGTTTCCAGAGGAAACAGTCAAGGAGAGTAAGATCCGGGGATTTTGCACCCGCATCTTTAATGCCAATGCCGAGGGTGATGAATCACAGCCAGGATTCATCTGAGATTTCAAACAACATGATGGACAGAATTCGTGAAAAAAATTCTTAAAAAAGCATTAAAAAAAAAAGTTTCCTACAAAAAGTTTGTATTTCTTTCCGTAGAATGCGATCCCGTAAGAAAAAATAGGGGGCTCTATTTGAAAAATTAAAGTTGATCTTCGTTTGACCTTGAAAATTACCACTAAGGTTACCACTTAGGTAATTTTCAAAGTCGTTGTTAGTGAAATTTATTGAAATATTCATATTTTCTTTTAAGTTTGTAACAGAAATCGATGAAGAAATTGATTCATTATAGTACAACACACCAAAAATACAAATTAAATTATTAAAATATGTTTTGTTTCAATTTTCACACAAATGACAACTTACTTTTTTGATTTGTGCAAAATAGTACAATTGTGCGCTACACCATCGATATGTCCCCCTCCGAACTCTAAAACTTTTACCTGAAACATTTTTTGCCGTGTTGCTCAGGTTTCGAGATATTTGGGCTGGCAATTTAAAATGGGAACAATGTATAAAATTTGAATTTATCAGAAAATAAATAAGAAAGATACAGGGGTGTGAAGTAAAATTTCACACTGCGCGGCGGGTGCACGGCTTGTAACCTTTCATTCTTTAGTTTATTGCTTTATTGTTGTGTAAGTAAATATTTTAGGGATTTAGAAAACCTATTAAGTGTGCACTCTATTTTATTACACTGCTACTGTGAGTTGGCGCGTGTAACCTTCGGTTGTCTTCCCAAAGCATAAAGGGCTTAAGAGGTATGTTTGCGATTTAGCCACCAGTCAAAGACGTGAGATGTACATAACAACACGACGATAAACTCCCGACATATTTTATTTATAATTTTTGTACTGTTTGTGTTTATTAATATACGTTATTTATATAATTTAAATGTGTGTTTTCTACGTGAATCAGCTCGAATTAATAAATTCTTTCAAAGAAGGTAATATTAATCCAATTATTAAAGCTGAATTAATTTAGCCATTTTTTGAATAAAACACCATTTTGCTGACTTTGGACTTGGAAAACTAGCGATTTTGTCAAATTCTATTGATTTGAGAAGAAATTTTTTTGGAGATTTTAATAAATAATCAAAATTTGATACATTTTAGAGTTACATTTTTTTTTGTAGATTTTTACAAATTATTTATTGTCGGTATACTGCTATAATTGTTTAATCACACAGTACATCGACAAGGTCACGTGATCTTCGTGACTTAATATTCATGTTTTCTTTAGATATTAAACCGAATTTATCTACCTGAAATTACTGTGTGATAAAACAAATATTTCGGTAGTACCAAACATTTAATTATCGAAATACTCCAAACTGAAGACATTGACAAAAATTTTCTATATTTTTGGGTCAACGCAAATGAAAGTTATTTTTGAAACTAACGAAAATATTCTGAAATTACTGTGTTTGATAAAACAAATATTTTGGTAGTATCAAATCGAAATACTCTAAACCGAAGACGTTCACAAAAATTTTCTATATTTTTCAGTCAAAGCAAATGAAAGTTATTTTGGAAACCAACGAAAATATTCCATTTATATAAATTTGAATTCTAATTATTGATTGTTTTGATTTCATATCCTGATGAAAAAATCTATCGTTGCTGTTCTGATTTTTATAAAACATTCATTCAAATTTGGAGAAATGTTGAGATGTTTTTGATTCTTGATTGTTTTGATTTCATTAACAAAGCTGCCTGGTTTTCAGAGTTTTTTGCATTTGTGAATTTTCTTTGCGCCTGGGCTTGAAACTTTCAAAACTTGCATTCTAAAACAGGCAAAGAAATGTTCATATGAAATGATTGTGCAACGTAATAATTTCTAAAACTAGTGATAACGTCTTTTTGAGTTTTTCTTTTTTTATAACTGCATATGTCTAGAATATTTCCTAATAAATTTATTCAAATTCATTAAGCGTTTTTTGATTTTTGATTTATAAAACATACGAAAAACAGTACAGTAAAATTCATACAAGGAAGCGACACCTATTCACATATACGAAGTATTCACTTATACGAAGAATTTTCGTTCTCGCTCGTCTTTGTACAAGTGAGGTTCAACTGTAATAGTACAAATATATCGATTTAAAAAACCGGGGTGCTGTTTTAATATAAAACTTCACATTATTAAATTGCTTTTTATCATTATAATTACTTAAGTAGTTGGTTCCATTTCAATTATGAAATTCAATGTTGTCTGCAAAATTTAATTATTTCTTGAGCTTCATCCAGTGCGCAGTTAGAAGAGTAGGTTAAAGTGATAATTTAATTGCGGGAGTAATAAACTTTCGCATCGCCCATCTAGTCTGCTGGGAGTAATATGTAGGGCTTAATACACAATCTTTTGCAGTAGATGAAAGAAACAAAATTTATGTCACCCGACTAGTATTTTATTCGCCCTAACTTATTAGTTCGCGATTTTTCCCGGTCTTATTTTCGCAGGATATGAGCTCGAATAATAAATTTAGTCCCGGATTTATTAAGTGGAACGTATTATTACATTATTTCCCTTTATTGCTGCGTGGTAGATTGCATGGAAAATTATTTAAGGCTGTTCGACCCGTTCGAAAAATGAAGCGTTTTTGGCACTCGGCTCTATACTGATAGTGGTGTGATTGAAAAAAATTAAGTAATAATATTTCACACAGGGTTACATAAAGGATGAATGTAGGTTACTAAAGAATTACATTTTTTATAAGTATTTCTGAAAATGTGTAATTTAGTGTTGAAAAATAGGCATTTTCAACATGAAATAAAATGTAAATAAACGCTGAAAATTCAAAATGTTTTACTACAGTGACACAGATTGATTCTTTGGTAATAAAATCCATTGAATCAAATTAGTTTTTCCTGAAAAATAAGGACGCAATTACACTAGAGCTAGACCCTTGCGCGAGATATTTTAGTTGCCGTAAAGTAACGCCATCTGTAGAAAACAGTTCCCGCACAGCGGTAGGGGAATAAACGTACTAAGGCATATTTAGAAGCCCGATTTCAGTCGATTTTTCAGGGCATTTCGCGTATTTTAAGTTTCTTGTCGATTTTAAAAATAATCTACTATATGTTACGTAGTTTAAGCAAATACCCTACCATTATAAATATAATTTCGATATACATGTAATCGCAATTCTTCACACCAACAAATGAAATAATAGTATAAAATCGTAAGTAACTGTTAGGAATTGGCATACATTTATAACGAAAAAAAAATACGCCTGTGTGCAGAACTCCGATATTCATCGGGGTACCTGCTGACTGTCCCGAAGATATCTTCCAGACAAAATCATCAAAATTTTCAACAGTCAACATGTTTATTTTCATTCTCTGCTGGACCGACGAAATTCACCCGTACTTGATTTCGCATAAATTACTTTTACAACCCCTCCTCTGCAATTGGGAAAGTGGACATTTGGTCGCCAGATGATTTTTTGTGAATTTCTAAAAAGTGCGTTCGCAGTGGTGCCGAATGCAAAGTACTGCAGGTAGTGGACACACCCCCATGGTGCTCTACTTCTTAGAAGCTGTATTACGAAGTTACAATTCATGTAAATATTTTGTAATTGTTAGTATTAACTCAGATTTATACCGAGACAGAGTTTTAAATATACACAGTTATTATTGTATGTACAGGGTGGGAAAAATTCGGTGTTTGTATAGGGGATCTCGATAATTATAATAGATAGAAGATATCGGAATTCTGATGAGGTTATTTTATTTTTTTCAAAAAAGTGCTTGAACAACATATAACTTTCATTATTGTCAAATGATAAACAACTGAGATATTTCAATATATCTAAAATGGAAACAATTGACTTTTTGGCTATAACTCGAAAACAAAAGGAGATTTAATAAATTTAGTTTTCATCATTGAGTTTTTCTCAAAAAAAGAGATCGAGGATGCGCCATCCGTTTTTCTCTATCTATTACAGTTATCGCGATCCCCCATAGAAATGACCAATTTTGCCCACCCTGTAATGTGATTTTTTTCGTCCGGTTGCCATAACCAAGTTCCCTTACAAAGGACACAGTATCCAGGATGAGCAATTTAAATTATTACCGACGAAGTAATAAATGCCGACTTTATTTATCAGCAAAACGAAAAACTAGCAAACAGTTTCCATGTAAAAAAAATGTAAGTAAATTTTAATCCAAAATCCACACACTGGGTATTCTATTTGTTTAAATAATGCAATTTCAAACAAACTGGCTCACGAATGACCTGCATCATGTTTTGCCAAACTGCCTTACAATAAAAAAATGGTACTATCTAGGGATGGGCGTATTTCACGTACCTGTAATTTTTCACTGATATTGAAAAATCACAGATCGTTACTGTTACAAATAGGCAAATTTCACCGTGAGTGTGACTGTCATTGCGACTATTACTTAAACCGCAATTTGTTATTTAAAATCACATCTGTTACTTAAACTTTGATTGCTACTTAAAACGTGATCGCTGTTTAAAATTACAAAGTTACCCAAACAGTGATTGTTAATTAAACTGTGACTCTTACGTAAACAATTATTTCTACTTAAATTGTGACTGATGATTGTAAGAAGACAATATTTCTATACATATACAGGGTGTCCTAAATAGAGTAGGATTGCATGGGTATCTTTCTTATTCTTAAAGCTAGAGATCTGGTTAATTGGGCAATGTTGCGCAGTTTTCTATGCTGATTCAGATTATGTTGAGAAATTTTCAAAATTCCGAGCAGTTTAGAAAATATTTAAAAAAAAACTGAAAATCGCGATTTTCAAAAAAATCAAATATCTCAATAATTATTAAAGATGCGAAAAAAGTTTTAAATAAAAGTTACTTGGTTTAATTAGGAAAACATAGAAATCAAGTCAAAATAAAATTAAAATTTAAACAATTAATATTTACATTATTTTTTATTTTGACTTAGGTTGTTGTACATCGTTGAAAAGAGAAAAAAAAGTCTATTTATGCGTGTGAAAATCAAATATGGCGGCTATTTGAAATAAAAAAGTTGGTATTAATATCTGGGAAACCGCCATCTTGAACTCCTACAAATACGAAACTTCTCAAATTTACTAAGAAAAAAACAATAATTTTGAAATAGTACCACGAAACCAATTTTTAATTTACAAATTCCTTGAACTGAAAAAGTAAATAAAAACAATTGCTAAAAATCTGCAACTTTCTAAATTTACTCAAAATATACTAGAGGATTCTGCAAAAAATACCCCTCGGCGTTATTTATTTAATTTAAAAATAATCCCTCGAGATTCTGATCTTTGCTCTGGCAAATCATCATTCTAGGGACGCATCTCTTCAGAAGTAAAACAAACATGGAAAAACAATTATGACGTTTGTGTAGTGGGTACAGGCGAACGATTGTACCAGTTACACCGCATGCCGTGTGGGTTCTAATCCCAGCCCGAGCGAAAGATTTCGGGGCCGCGGAATATTCGCTCGGGACCGTGGTCGTTGTAATTTGTCTTTCATTGTTCATTTAATTTCTAATATTTCTACAAAACAACGGTTGTGGCAGATTCACTCTCCCTAACCCGCAGTTCCATCCACGTCCTTCCTTAAAAAAATATATATCACGTACTTGAAACTGTCCAAAATGACTAAAAATGTATTCCACTTTATGATTCTGCAAAAATCTTTAATGCTTTTCGACTAGATTTTAAAATAACTCCCCGAGACCAAACCAAATCGTTATTCTGAAGATGAGCTTTTTCTGAGGCAACGCAGACGTATAAAAACATTTGCGATATCCTTGAAAGTATTTAAATTTACCCAAAATACATTGCAATTTACGATTCCGCAAAAATTTAGAAATGCTTCACTAATTTTTGAAATAATCACCAGAGAGGCTGAAACACCTCTGGTCAATAGCTTGTTGAGGTCATTTGTAAACGTATCTCAATAAATATATTGTCTCTCTCTTTCACCCGAGAAGAAAATCGTCATTATGAACATGCGTCTTTTCGGAAGCAAAACATCAATGGAAAAACAATTGTCACATACTTTTCAAATTTACTCAAAATATATTCTACTTTAGGATTCTACAAAAAATTCCAAATGCTTCTTAACCAGATTTGAAAATAATTTTCCAATAATAGAACAAATCGTCATTCCAAAGATACGTTTTCTTCAGGGGCAAAACAAGAATAGAAAAACATTTGCCACATACTTGAAACTTTTCAAACTTCTATTTCAAGATTTAGTCAGAATAAGAAAATACCCCTTCTATAGTTTCTGAAATAATCGCACAGGAATAATGCTTATGCTAATTTTAAAACTACGAATTTCATAACTATAAAATATTATAACAATTTCTACAACGCTGCAATTTTCGTTACTTTTTAAAGAAAATTGTAATAAGATCAAATGGGAATGTAAGTACCCTACTTCTTTAGAGTTCAAATTAATCGTACAAAAAAAAATTGTGTATAAATTGTGACATAAAACTATTTCAATAAAACGATCAAGTTATTTCATGAAAATTATTCATAATTACATTAAACCGGTGTTTAAAAGGTTTATTTTGTGTAAAGAGTGTAATATTTGAGAGATGAGTGTGCGAGTGCCTGCAGCTCATATGAATTATCGGACGCGTGCACGGCCAATGCGTTAATACGGTACGCCAGTGCCTAAGTCCGGTCCTTATTTTTCTGCGAGAGCGACGTCGCAATAGGATTTTAAAGAGATGAATATATGATTTGTTAGGTCCGCCCATTACTTGCCGTCTCACCCTTGCTCCCCTGAGAAAGTATTCGTTGCGGGACGAACAGCCTTAAGGAGAACCCTCACTGTTGAACCACCCTGGAGGAGTTGATGTAGAACTCTGAAATTTCTTGGCAATAGTTTATGTATGTTGATATACAATTAATTCAATTTTGAAAAGAAATTATCTCTAATTATCTCTTTCATATTATCTGAGTGTTTATTTTAGTTTACCTTATTTATCGCATTAGTTTGCATCCGTTTATTATTTGACGTAATTGTTAGTGCCTTAAAAAATGACACACCATTTGAAAGAGGACGAATTATCGGAATGCATGAGGCTGGTTTAGGATTCCGTAAAATTGGAAGACGTGTTGGTCAACCACACGTGTGTAAGTCGAATTTGGAGAGATTGGCAGGAAGAAAGCCTAGAAGCTCACCGTAGAGGCAGTGGACGTCCCAGAGTGACAAAAGAACGTGAAGATCGACTCTAAAGGAGAAGTGCAATTCGAGATCCTGCAGAACCAACACGATCGATTGCAATAAATTGGTTAAAAGTAATTGGTCATAGAGTCTCTATTTATAGGCGAATATGCTCTTTTGGTTTGCGGTCTTATCGTCCTTATTTTCGTCTCCCTTTAACAATTCAGCATAAGGCGAACAAGCTGCTGTGGAGCCAGGACCGACAAGACTGGGATCATCAATGGGTAGAAATTGTCTTCAGCGACGAATCCAGATTTTGTTTATGGCACTCTGACGGACGTTTAAGGGTAGACGACCTAGAGGTCAAAGATAAAATTTACAATCTGTTCAACATCGTCACACGGCATTAACTCCTGGTGTAATGGTTTGGGCAATACGGAGGAAGGGCCCCTTTAGTATTCATTCCGGGCATATTAAACGCGCGCCGTTATATTGATAGAGTCTTGGAACCCTTTCTACGTCCATTCATCCAAGACCATCCAAGGGCAATTTTCCAGCAAGATAATGCGCGACCTCATACTGCTAAAGTTACTACAGACTTCCTAGAACTAAACAACATTATTCGTTTGCTTTGACCATTGAGATCACCCAACTTGAAACCCATAGAACATGTCTGGGATATGATGGACAGATCATTGCGTCGTTTACAGCATCCTCCAAACACAGAAGAACTGCGTCATCAGCTTCAGATAGCCTGGGACAAGCTGCCTCAAGATGCATTAGACCATCTGATTTCTAGCATGCCCAGAAGGGTTGCTGAGTGCATAATTTCAAAAGAAAAAACAAACTTTTTTCTCACTAAGAAGAACAAAAAATAATTATATGATTATAGCGATTGATTTCAAGTGAAATTAGAAATGTCTTGTTTTTTTTTTATATTAAGCTCTTTAAACAGTTTCGATTGATAGATTTTTCACATTTTTTCCTATCGTTGAACGAATTCCTAGTTAATATTTTAAATCTTGTCGTTTTATACATAGCTAGATTATGGCAATTGTTTTAATGCGAAATCTCAAATATATTGTTTCTTGTGGATTTTGAGTTCTTGAAACAAATGTCTCCATTGATTCATTTTGAATTATTTTTTAATATAGTTGAATGCATTTTTCACCATTGTAGTTCAAGTTTATAGTGTTGTTGTTTTGTCGTTTTGTACATAACTAGATTATTACAATTGTTATTACGTGAAATCAGGAATGTATTATTTTTTATGGATTTTGAGTTCTTGAAACAACTTTCATACAATTTTTTTATTGTTTGAATGCCTTGTTCGCTTTACTATATTTATTATGAATTGTTACTCTTTTTTGTACAACTTGTTTATGAAAATCATTTTAACATGAAACCATAAACTTATTCATTTTTATGGATTTTGAGTTTTTGAATAAAAATCCTCCATTAATTAATTTTTTCATAATTTTTCAAATCTCTTATTACATTTTTTGTTTTTCCAGTCCAAGTTTGGAATCTTGCCGTTTTGTTAACAACTAAAATATAGCATTTTTTACGTTAAATAAAAAATGAATAGTTTTTCTATGGATTTTGAGCTCCTTGAACAGTTAGCTCGATTGATATATTTTTTACATTTTTTTCCAATAGTTGAACGAATTTTTCGTATTCCTAGTTCATATTTGGAATCTTGTCGTGATTATGGCAATTATTTTTCATGCGAAATTATAAAATACATTTTTCTCATATATTTTGGAGTCAAATTTCTCTATTGATAATTTTGATTCATTTTTTTAATATCATTGAATGCATTTTTCATCATCGTAGTTCAAGTTTGGAGTGTTGTCGTTTTGTACACAGCTAGATTATGACAATTGAAGATCACGGGGGAAGAACGGTTTATGTCCATTTCCCACCAAAATGGCTATTGGAACGCCTTCTATTGCATTTTTAGGATTACTAAACATTGACAAATCATTAACGGGGAAAATCGGTTCTCCAGAGAGTTATTAGACTGTGAAGATGGGCTGTGTACACTTGCTCCTGAAAATTGTCAAACCTTTAAATTCGTTTTTCTCAAAATCAGCTTTCATGGACATGTATCGTTCTTCCCCCTACGCCTTCAATTGTTATTACGCGAAATTATGAATGTATTGTTTTTATTGATGTTGAGTTTTTGAAACAGATTTTATACAATTTTTCAATTCTTTGAATGCCCATTTCGCTTTACTAAATTTATTATATTATAAATTGTTACTCTTTCTTACACAACTTGTCTATGATAATTGTTTTAACACGAAACCATAAACGTATTAATTTTTATGGATTTTGAGTTTTTGAATAAAAATTCTCCATTAATTAGTTTTTTCGTAATTTTTATAAATTTTTGGTTTTTACAGTTCAAGTTTGAAATCTTGCCGATTTGTTAACAGCTAAAATATAACAACTGTATAGTATAAGAGAGTAGTATTGCTAAAAGTAATAAAAATTATTATTATAAGATTAGATGCAATTTTGTTGATATTATACAGTGCGCGCCTAAAGTATGGAATATATTCAGTAAAACCGAAATAAAAAATTTTTGGAAAAAATCCTCGAACACGTAGATTTTCTTTTATAAAAATACACATTTTTGCATGAAAATCGATTTTCAATCGTCATTTGTTTTTGAGTTATGACGTCTGCCATTTTGTTTTTAAATGGCACCCCCCCCATTTTTGTTCTTGATTTTGAGAGATCTTTTCATTGTCGAACTGGCAGTATAAAAATATTGCCATCTTACATAAAAAAAATTGAAAGTGACAACTTCATATTTTGAGTTTTTGCAAAATGACCTTGTTCCAGCGCTTGTGTAGCAATTTTTCCAAACAACAATGATCTTGAACTTCCATATAATACAATAATACAATATGGTTTCAGCAAGACGGCGCATAACCGGAATAGGCGTTTTTTTGTCAGCCAATTTTTCGAGTAAATGATAATTGAAGGTGAGAGAGAACCCGATATTTAGAATTTTTTCAAAATGACCTTGTTCCAGCGCTTGTAGCAATTTTTCCAAACAACAATGATTTTGACCTTTTATATAATACAATATGGTTTCAGCAAAACGGCGCATTCCCGCACTAGGTGCGTTTTCTTAATTTAAATTTTTTAGTGATCGAACATCTAGAAATTCTTCTTGAACATTTTCCAGGCTAATTATGCGCATTTATCCCTCTCGCGGGCTATTCTATCGATCCTCACCTGCCAATCCACCTATTCGTAAAGCAATTGTCAATAAACGCGCCTAGTGCGGGGGTGCGCCGTCTTGCTGAAACCATACTATATTTTATGATCATATGGAAAGTCAAGATCATTTTTCTTTGGAAAAAAAGCGCTGGAAAAAGGTTATTTTGCAAAATCTCTAAATATCAAGTTTTCACATTCAATTCTCAATTACTCGAAAAATGTCTCATATAAGAATTCAATATTTTTATACTGCCAGTTTGACAATGAAAAGATCTCTCAAAATCAAGAACAAACATAGGGGGTTGCCATTTAAAAACAAAATGGCGGACGTCATAACTCGTAAACAAATGATCGACTTTCATGCAAAAATGTGTATTTTTATAAAAGAAAATCGACGTGTTCGAGGATTTTTTCCAAAAATATTTTATTTCGGTTTTACTGAATATATTCCATACTTTAGGCGCCCACTGTATATGTTTCTCCAGTTCAAGTTTGACATCTTGCCGATTTGTTAACAGCTATAATATGAAAACTGTGAAAATTGTTTTCTGATTGAATTGAAGCTTTTGGGGTAAATTACTGGATTAATTAGTTTTTTATAAATTTTTTAAATTGTTGAAATGCATTTTTCGTTTTCCTAGAACAGGTTTGGAACATTGCTGTTTTGTTAACAGTTACAATATTGTATTTTATTACGTTAAATCAGACAAGTAATGCTTTTTATGAATTTTGAGCTTACGACTAAAAATTCGCCATTTTTTTTTTGTTTTCAAATCTTTGAATGCATTTTTAGTTTTTCGAGTTCAAGTTTGGAATGTAGCCGCTTTTAACAGCTAGAATAGGACACTTGTTTTTACGTGAAATCAGAAATGTATTACTTTTATGAGTTTTAAACTTTTGACTAAAAATTCTCCATTAATTTTATTTTTATTTTTCAAATCTTTGAATCCATTTTTAGTTTTTCCAGTTCAAGTTTGGAATCTTGCCGTTTTTTTAACAGCTAGAAACTGTTTTTCAGGAAAATCAGAAATCAATTCTGTTTTTTTTTTTAATTGAAGCTATTGGGTCAAATGGCTGGATTAATAAATTTTTGTCTAAATTTTTTGAATTGTTGAAATGCATTTTTCGTTTTCCTAGTTTAGATTTGGAACATTACCGTTTTGTTAACTTAACAGCTACAATATGGCATTTTATTACGTTAAATCAGACAAGTAATGCTTTTTATGAATTTTGAGCTTACGACTAAAAATTCGGCATTTTTTTTTTAGTTTTCAAATCTTTGAATGCATTTTTAGTTTTTCGAGTTCAAGTTTGGAATGTATCCGTTTTTAACAGCTAGAATATGACGCTTGTTTTTACGTGAAATCATAAATGTATTGCTTTTTATGAGTTTTGAGCTTTCGGCTAAAAATTCTCCATTGATTTATTTTTTATTTTTCAAATCTTTGAATGCATTTTTGGTTTTTCCAGTTCAATTTTGGAATCTTGCCGTTTTTTTTAACAACTAGAAACTGTTTTTCTGGGAAATAAGATATTAATTGTGTGTTTTTTTATTGAATTGAAGCTTTTGGGTCAAATAGCTGGATTAATTAATTTTTTTTAAATTTTTTAAATTGTTGGAACATTGGCGTTTTGTTAACAGCTACAATATGGCATTTTATTAGGTTAAATCAGTACAAGGAATGTTTTTTTATGAATGTCGAGCGTACGACTAAAAATTCGCCATTAATTTTTTTTTTAGTTTTCTAATCTTTGAATGCATTTTTAGTTTTTCGAGTTCAAATTTGGAGTGTAGCCGTTAACAGCTAGAATAGGACACTTGTTTTTACATGAAATCAGAAATGTATTGCTTTTTATGAGTTTTAAACTTTCGACTATTATTATTATTTCTTTATAGATTATGAGCTTTTGAGGCAAATTTCTCCATTCAACTTTTTTTTAGAATTATTTCAATTGTTCAATGCATTTTTTGTCTCTCTAGTTCGTGATTAAAGTGTTGCTGTTTGGCAATTAATTTGATTTAAATCAAATTTGTATTATTTTGTATACGTATTTTAAGCTTTTAAAACAAATTACAAAATTATTTATTTTTTATTATCTTTTACCAGGTGTCTCACTGAAGAATGAAAGTAACTTTTTGGCCTTAAATATTTAAGATAAAAACATATGATTTATATAAAAAGTAGTAGATAATTATCGACTCTATAATCGGAAAATATTTTTTTAGTATACATGGTGCCCCACAATGGAGAGCCAATACAAGCTTATGTTTTTTTTTTAAATGGAACACTAGGTATATTTTTGCATTATGCGTAGTTTTTAATACTAATAAAACTGACAATAACTTTTATTGGGCTAAATTTGATCGTGTCTGAGTTATTCTGGTTTTTAGGCCAATATTTGTCAAAAATAATAATAATATTTCAAAATGATCGAAACGTTTTTTAATATTTATAGATAATTAGGTTCGTTTAAGAAATAAATGCTATTTATGAGGTAGACCTTCGCTAAATGTAAAAAAGCTTTTTTTTATTTAAATGAAACACCCAGCATAATTTTAAAATTGCTAGGTTTATAAATTATAATAATAACTTTTCTATTTTGCATCTAAAACGAAGTCATTAACGCACTTATAAGGGTTCGTTAATGGCCCGCCAAGTGCTTTAATAATTTAATTTTTCAAGGTTGGCAAATTTTCGGCGGGATAGTTTTGAGGTTATGTGATGTGTGGAAATCACAAACTAATTTCAAATAGAAATGTCAATTATTAGTGTTACCAACCACCATACAATTTTCTAAATATATACGGGCGATTTTTAAATTTAGAAATGGAATAAAAGGGGCAAAATAGAAAAAATACTGTAAAAAACTCGTTCATAAGGCCTTTTTTCGCACGCGTCCAAGTTTAGAAAACGACGAGCGTAGCGAGGAGTTTTCTAATGGATATCGCGCTTATTAAACTCGTTTTTTTAATATACTATTAAAGTATTGATTGATGAAGTTATTAATAATTTATTTTAAATGGTAAACCGTAAAAGGCCGTAATAAATTCGTGTCATAATTCGGTTGTTCGGCTCTAAATTTAAATTGCTGCGATCAAAGCAGCGCTCTAAAACATGTTCCTTAATGTGCTATTATTTGAATTAAATTACCTAACTATTACGAGCTAATTAAATTAATAACGCTAGTAGTTTAATAAACGACTTTACGTTACTGGAATAATGGTTATAGTCGAAGATTAATCCATTTTATATATACATTACCTTTATTGACCGCCTATTTACATGATTACATTTTACTTTTTTTTTAAATTTAATTTTACAAACAAGACGGTCGCATGGGCTACCTAAGTTTCGGCCCGTAATCAGTTTTATTATTTAATTTTCAATCAAAAACGCTGAAGTTTGTTATAGTGTTAAGCTACGCGCACACTTGTCGGAATCGGACGGACCGCACGCATCGGCTAAAATTGCTTAACACAGTTGTAAACGAGTCATCGCACATTTATCGGTACGGCATGGAACGGATAAATGTGCGTTGACTCGTTTACAACTGTGTTAAGCAATTTTGCAAGTTGCAAGTGTGCGCGTAGCTTTAACCACTTCGCGCCCATGTAGTTTGATTGGGCTATAGGATAATCCTGAAAAATCACTTTTTTCTTATTGTTACCTTTTTCTACGACATATTATTCCACTGTCACAAATTTACTAATTTATGCAAAAAAATATGAAAAAAATATTCCATAGATGTAAGGTGTAATTTTTTTTTGTAAAATATTTTCGTTTTCATTTTTTTTTGTTTGGCGACCTGGGCGTGAAGAGGTTAAGCGGAATTTTTCTCTTGAAATTTTATACGCATCGAACAATATTCCTAATAATTTGTTTTGGTTTATTAATTAAAAACAGTATTATAATCCGGGGCGATTCCTTCATCTCCTATTCATCGATATTAAATAAAGAAGTAGGGAACAACAGCGAAGGCATTATTTCTTTGTTGAACCTTCGAGATTTACGCATTGTTAAGCGTGTTCTTTTTTTGAGTAAACGTGATTTTCTTTTTCAGGGAAATATATGGCAGCAGCTGCTATCCTTTCATTTCATCTTAGAGTTAGTAAATACGATTCCTTTTACGATGACGGTAAGTTTGCATATTTATTATACCCGCCGAGCTAGAAATCATAAAATGCCATTTTTTAATGTTTCAGATATTTTATCCACCACTGAGGAACGTGTTTATTCCGGTGTTCTTGAACTGCTGGCTGGCGAAGCATTCCCTTGAAAATATGTTTGTAAGTAATACGTTCGATATTTAAACTAATTTCAGTTAATTAACTAACTAAATACGTAATTTTATTAGTGTACAATAAAGAGCATACATAATGAAGCATAATTTTACAAGAACGGAACGGGACACTAGCAACACTAATAGGAAATCGATAATTTCCTTGCAACAGAAATAAAACAACTTTAGAGATTTATACCATAAGCAAAATGAATCATATTATTATGGTTGGTTTCAGTTAATGGGGATAATGATAAAATTATATGAATACATCTAAAATTTTAAATGCAAAATTATTACATTGAATTTCGGAATTATTAACATCGTAACGTTCGTTGATACAGAAATGAAAACCATAGGGGAATTTATAAAACGAACACTAAAGAAGGACCAAAGTATAACAGTTGATTTCATAAACAAAATCTTAAGTTTAACGCCAACCTTCTCTTACCAATTGGAAATACCATAAGCATTCTCTTATTTTAACATAACGTTAGGCCGTTAAATTTAATGTTTTGCTTACGAAATAAAGCTGTCTACTTCTATCAGAACTTTAGTAAAGAAGACAATTAAAGACAAATTAATTTCCTCTGGGACAAAAATGCCTAAAATTGAGGCCAGAAGAAGCAATTTGTTGCCACAAGAGCTTTTTGGATTGGAACCATGAAGATAAACTACAAGTATTGTAATGCCAACGAGAACTGGGAATGATTTATTGATTACACTGGTTTACAAATTTTCACTTTTTGTCTGTTGCCGCAAATTTAACAGTGGATTATATACAGGGTGGTTCAAAAGTCTGGAAACGGCGAATTTATTTAGCGCACGGGTAGAAAATCGGAATTCTGATATTGGGATTTTTAGTAATTTTTCCCGGTGAATCGAATGGGCCCATCAGATTTTGGGCCCGATGGGGCTTTATAAGAGATATGAAGACCAACTTTGAAATTTCAAATGCAGACCTATATTTTTTATTGCGTATTCGGATTCAGCGGAAAATTTTACATCCAAATTGGCTAAAACCCAACATTTTTTGGTCCATTTTTGGGCCATATGGTGCGTTTTTTGTTCAAAAGTCTGGGGACGTCTGGTTCATTCAACCCAGCCGAGAAAAATAAAAAAAAACTGATCTTGGAGTCTCTAGAACTCGGGTATACCATTTGAGTCTCAAAGGGCCAAATGACAGGTTCAGGGCTTTATATGACACTCAATTTGTTACGGCACAGGGCATGATTATTTTATAATGTATTCGAATTGGTGTCCATACACTGCAGTGCAGTACATTAGTCGTTGGTAGATTTTCTCATTCACTCGTGCCAACATCTCCGGGGCTATCGTGGCTACCTCCACTATCCTTCTCTAGAGTTCTTCGATGTTCGCAGGCTTGGTTTCGTAGACTCTATCTTTTAAGTAGCCCCAATAAAAGAAGTCTAAAGGGGTGAGGTCGGGAGATATTGTTGGCCACTCGATCGCGCCTCTTCTACCTATTCCAGCGCCCAGGAAATGTAACATTGAGAAACTGCCTAACGAGTAATGCAAAATGCATCTTGTTGATACTACACGTTTTCCAATTAAACTCCAACAGCAGCACGAATTGCTGGAATGATACCCCGTTCCAGCATCTCTAAGTAGCGGGCGTGAGTGAAATTTTCATGTGGAAAAAAAGGCCCAATTATTTGGTTATTCGAAATATCCTACCATTGCGTGTGTGAATCTCGCATCCAGTGGGGATTTTCATCGGCCTTATATCTTATATTGTGGCGATTCACCTCGCCATTTTAACTGAATCCAGCCTCATCCGAGGAACACGTCCAGACAAAGGTAAAATTATCAGCAACGTATCTCTCCATCATTACCTCACAATATTCCAGACGACGATCAAAGTCGTCAGGGGTGATTAATTCAGACTGATGCTTTACTTACCCCAAGAGTTTGGGACAACTTTTTTGGCTCACATGAGGATCCTCGATGACTCCAAGGCTTTCTCCTGATTCGTGGCACTCGGCCCGATCTCGGCAAGTTTGCTACAGACGATCGCCGTAAACCGGTCAACCGTTTACAAATTCGCAGCACTCTCATATGACCTCTGTTTGTCACCGTATTCACGCATTATCAAGATCTCTATTCTGTGACGGGTGGTTAAGGGCATATTTAGATCGAAGAAAAAACTTAAGAAAAAATTAGCGATTGTAACACGATTTATTCAGATGATATCGAGGTAACTATAATTTTTCACACAATGACCACGTTCAACTGATTTGCGTTTACGTTTGTCATTAAAAAACAGGGAATGTTTTCTCTCGCACAAACATGAAAACACAAAATAATTTGCGAGGACAAAAGTTGTAACTATTGTGGAATATTGTATTGAGCGTATTAATTTCAATATTGGATTTGACAACATAAATCTAATACCACACAGACACATATTTCCCGTGTTATGTATGGGTACGAGTACATCGAGTCTTATTGTATTTATCTTGCTTAGTGAGTGCGAGAGAAAACATCGCTTTGAGGCTTCCTAAGCCCAAACAACAAACAAAATTAGTCAGAAGTGGTAATTGGCTGGAATATTAAATGTTAGTCTTCAAGGCATTCTGGCATGGAAGTCTCATAAGGCCTGATACAACCCAAAATCTGATGGCCCATTTCATTCCCCAAGCAAAGTCCTAGAGATTCCTAGATCAGTTTTTCGATTTTTCTCGACTGGGTTCAATGAACCCAGACTTTTGAGCAAAAAATGCACAATAGGGCCCAAAAATGGACCAAAAATTGGGTTTTAACCAATTTGGATATAAAATTTTCCGCTGAATCCGAACCAGCAACAAAAAATATAGGTTTGCATTTGAAATTTCAAAGTTGGGCCTCATATCTCTTATAAGGCCATAGCGGGCCCAAAATCTGATGGGCCCATTCGATTCCTCGGGCAAAATTACTAAAGGCCCTAGTATCAGAATTCCGATTTACTACCCGTGCGCGAAAAAAAATCGCCGTTTCTAGATTTTTGAGCCACCCTGTATTCTGTTGATACGTAGTTTTCAAATCTACCGCCTAAAGGGCGCCGCAGTTTTTGATAGGGAAATGGCTTTCAGTCAATCTTCTTGAAACCAACTGAAAAATATTCACCAAGTCATCTCGATCAAAAGTCGCCATGGTCGCAGCAGCCGAAGATCTCAACATCTCGCGCACAAAGCAGTTCTGTGCCTGGTACTACAATAATCGAAAAAAACGATATATGCATAGACATGATGATTGTTGAATGATGAATGTACATATATTATTATCTCGAAATTTCGGGGTTAGAGGAGGTCTACAAATCTGAATAAATTTGTCGATGGCAATTGTTTTTATATATTTTATATTTATATATTTTTTCAAGTCGCCGGAATTATCGTTCTATTCAAGCACGAAATTAAGAGTTTTGGTAAATTTAAATGGCAACACCGTAAATTTTGCAGCGTTGCTAAAAAGCTT
Organism: Ocypus olens; assembly: GCA_910593695.2. Taxonomy (NCBI): domain Eukaryota; kingdom Metazoa; phylum Arthropoda; class Insecta; order Coleoptera; family Staphylinidae; genus Ocypus; species Ocypus olens. The sequence goes on from OU343049.1 coordinate 40,850,899, forward strand.
TAGAAACTTGTGTGTGTTGCAAATAACTTCAGACCCATTTGTATTATAGCCTTCATTGGTAAGATTATTGAGATCATTCTAAAAAATTAATTGCAGGATTTTTTCGAATCAAACAATCTTTTCAATAATTGCCAATTTGGTTTTAGATCAAATGGATCTACTAGCGATGCTATTAATAATCTAATACTGTTCATTGTTGATGCCTTTGAAAACAACAATTATTCTTTCAGTATCTTCTTCGACCTATCCAAGGCATTTGACTGCGTGTCACACGATATATTGTTAAATAAATTATCTTATTACGGCATTAAAATAGAATCAATTAAATTACTAGAGTCTTATTTAATTAATAGAACACAAATATCTAAATGGAATGGATCCTTTTCCTATCCTACTTAATTAAACAATGGTGTTCCACAAGGGTCTGTCCTCGGACCATTGTTATTTCTTATTTTTATTAATGACATTGTAACTTGTGATCATACAATTAATTTCACTCTATATGTAGATGACACTACTTGTAGTTTAAGTAATAACAATTTACAGTTACTGAATCAGTCATTAGAAAATTCCAGTGCTAGAATAAAAGAGTGGTTCTCTGCAAATTTCTTGACACTTAATGAAGACAAAACAGCCCAAATGTATTTTTCATTAAGGAACTTAGATACAGTTAATACAGCAGAGGCAATACAATTCCTTGGAGTTATGCTTGATCCCATGTTAACAAAATCTGTGGAAAAATCTCCAAGAATATATTTCTAATAAAAAAATTAGTCAAGTGTTGTTCTATGGAAACTGTATTAACAGCTTACCATTCACTAATTTCTCCGCATATTAATTATGCCCTTCTATCTTGGGGTCACACAACACACATCAATCGAGTGTTTAAACTACAACGCAGATGCATCAGAATCATGTTCAAACTAGATTTTAGATGTGATGTTAGTCATAAATTTAAAAGTTGTTGCATATTAACTGCTCCTGCCATGTACATATTCAATTGTATCATGTATGTAAAAAAGAATTTTCAAAATGATTTCGCTGAGTTTGAAAAACTAGGTCATCCAATGATGTACCAGTACTCTATACCCGAACATATAGATCACCGAATGGGCCGAATTATTCTGGTCCATTATTTTATAATAAACTCCCAATGGAGTTGAAATCTCTTGATATTAAAGCTTTCAAGAAGAAGTTAAAAATATTACTTATTATACTTATAAAGAATATCTTGAAGATCCATTCTAGTTTTTAAATATTTTTTTGTATGTATATATTTATATATATTTTTTTTTGGACGTGTGTATATTTCTTTTGGCACAAATAAAGTTATTATCATTATTATTATTATTATTATTAAATACTTTTCACCATCGAACCAACAGGTTTTCTAAATGTAAACTTAAATTATCTGCTCTAAAAACTTGTCAAGCCATCGGACATCCATAGACGCGTTTCAAGATTAATCTCTCATGACTTCTGCTTTGATTTATGTTAGTAAAATAGGGCGCTACACTAAAACTTCATGTATACATATATGAATTTGATTATTGTTTTTTTTTTCTTTCCCATTACACCAAAGTCACATTTTCTCATGTGTTACAAATATATAATTCACGGAAAAGTAACAGGTTTTCTATGATACATTTAAACTGAAAATATCTGAAAAATTTTGGCAAGTCGTTAGCTATCCATAGACGTGTTTCTAGATTTATCTCTCATCAGTTCAGCTGTGCTTAATATTATTTTTCGCTGATTGATATGAAATGTAAGATTTTTCGGACTACTTTTAGGCCGTGAAATATCACTTTTGCGAACTAGGCTTTAAAATGCTTATTTATGCCTAGGCTGTAAAAGTAATGAGCTAATCAGGTGAGACTACGTCATGTTATTTCACCAATCAGATGAGATACCGCGTCGACCAATAGAAGCCGCCTGGAAATTTGTTCGATTTAACTCCAGCCGCCTCCGTACATCTGTCACTTTATTGCCTCGTTAAACAAATAACTATTAATGTTTTTTTAACAGTCAAGATTTAGATATCGATTTTTTCGATTATTGCAGTATCAGGCACAGAACTGCTTTTTGCGCGAGATCTTGAGATCTTCGGCTGTTGCGACCATGAAGACTTTTGATCGGCATCACTTGGTGAATATTTTTCAGTTGGTTTCAAGGAGATCAACTGAGAGCCATTTCCCTCATCAAAAACTGCGGGGTCGTTTGGCTATCAGCTCGACTTTTGGAATTATCTTTAAATCAGCGTTTTTATCATTTTTCTTTACTCTTTCGATAACGACCAGTGTGCTGTGTGTATTAAAGAAAGTTTTTCGCCATGAGCAGTCCAAAGATGTGTTATTTAACCAATCGAATATACATTTGAAGAATGCAGAAAACCCATTTCGGAGTTTGTGACAAATGTGTATTTGTTGTACTTCGACGTGCCTTTGGATAAAAATAATAAACTCTGGGTCCCTAATTCCGTTTGTAAATCCTGTGTGAAATATTTAAGGCTCTAGAAAAATGGCAAAAGAAGTGCCTTTCAGTTTGGAACGCCAACAATTTGGCGAGAACCTCAAAATCACGTGGATGATTGTTATATTTGTAGTGTTACTTTAAAGGGAATATATAAGAATCGACATAAATGGGTCTCTCCAAATAGCGTCCCTTACGGCATTCTGATGACGTCTCCCAGTTCGGTCGCACATGGTTTCTGAACAATTTTTCCAAACTTCAGAAGATGATATTTCAGAAACAAGATCATTAGACAACCATTCTCACTTTGAAAGTTTACCATCTCAACGTTTCTCACAAAACCATCTCGATGATATTGTAAGAGATTTGAACCTTTCCAAACAATCTTCCGAATTGTTAGCATTACGATTGAATGATAAAAATTTGCTTGCACCAGATACTAAAATTACTTTTTATCATCAGTAGGTTTTTTTGCTCAGGAAGATAAGCTGATGTTTTGTAGGCATATCCAAAGCTTGTTAAGAAAAATGGGTTTAGCTCAATATGATCCAAGTCAGTGGCGTTTATTCATTGACAGTTCAAAACGCAGTCTCAAATGCATTTTGTTACATAACGGAAACAAATACGCCGGTACACCCATTGCCCATAGCACCCATTTAAAAGAGGAATATGACAACATTTCGTTAGTTTTGAATAATAATATATTATTAAACGAGTGAGAAAGTTGGCCATTGCCACGAGGGTGAAGTTTTTTCACCCGAGTGGCAATGGCCAACTTGTTCACGAGTTTAATACTATACTTTTTCGCATTATATTAAATAATTACCTAAAGATTTTTCTGTTTGTTTTAAATTATAACGAATAATTTTTCTATTTGGAAATTGCGGCAGTTCGCTGACAAAAAATGAATCGTAACTATAGTAACAACTAAACTGTTGGGCAATGAAACCGCTATCATTTGATTGGACGTCACCTGTGGAGAAAACGATTCGGCCGAATAATAGACAATTTTGTCAATCAAAAACGATTTAACAACGTTTATATTATTTAATAAGATGCGAAAAAATAAATTATTCTGAACACCAGTGGGCAATCTGTGTTGACTTAAAGATGGTAAATTTTCTGCTCGGTCAGTAAAGTGGTTACGCCAAGTTTCCTTGTTTTATATGTCTCTCGGACAGCAGAGCCAAGCAAGAACACCGGGAAAGAAAAGATTGGCCTTTAAGAGTAAAAAACATGGTGCCTGGTAAACACAATGTAATCAACACTCCGTTAGTAGCTCGTGACAAAATTATCTTGCCGCCATTACACATTAAATTAGGCATTATGAAACAATTCGTTAAATCCTTTGATAAAAATGGAACCTGTTTTTCTTATATCTGCCGTAAATTTCCCCACCTAAGCATGGAAAAGATTAAAGCATGAATTTTTTATGGTCCCCAAATCAGACAGCTTTACAAAAGATACAGACTTTGCAGCTTCGATGACAGTACTTGAATTGAAAGCTTGGTCCGCTTTTGTCTCAGTGATGCAAAATTTCGGAAACCGAAAATTGGAAAATTATGTTGAACTGGTGGAAGAACTCATGTTAGTTTTGAAAAATTTGGGATGTAATATGAGTATCAAACTTCACTTCCTACAAAATCATCTTGACCGTTTCCCTGCAAATCTAGGAGATCTAAGCGAGGAACAAGGCGAACGTATGCATCAGTATTTACGCGTCATTTATTTATTTATTTATTATTACTACACGGATACACCATTTACAATAGTAATTAACATATAGTTAAATATAACAGAGCATATAATCGATAAAAACAAAAAAAAAAACACATTATTGTAAAGTGAGTAAATTAATTCTGGATAATTTAGTTTTAAATGAATAAAAGTTACAATTAAAAAAATTTACATTATAACTATTACATAAAACATTGGCGAAGCGTAACATTCTACAAACAGGAGCATGGAAACCGTAATTAGTTGCATGATTTTTGCATTTAAAGGGAAAACATCGTCTCGTTCTCATAGGTGACACCATCCAGAAATTTACCAAACTGAGAAGAAACTCACATGAAATATGACTATTAATTAATTTAATGGAGGAACGTTATCGAGGGTCTTGGGATACGCATTTGATGTCTGATTATTGCTGGTCCTTAATGCGACATTTTTCAAAAACTCAACATACAAGAAAAGCTTTAAAGCGAAGTTTCTTAGAAAGAAATGATTAAAATATGTGTTACTTTTTCCTCGAATAAAAGCTGCATTTTATTTAAAAAATATGACTTACCTATATCTCAAAAACTAAAGCTGATAGAAAAAAAATCTGTTGACAGTTTTGAAATCAGCGTCTAAAAACTAGTCAACAACAGCAAAAAAATCTGAGGCAACAGATACACTGTAAACCAGTGTTATAAGTGCAATTGAAAAATTCACTGTATTAAAATATTATGTAACTTAAGAAGAGAATTATATAAATCTCTGCTTCCATTTTTCGCGTTATATAATTTTATCTACAATTAATTATGGTTAAAACATAATGAATTTTCCAATTCAGTTTAAACAAAGTAATATAGGTAATTAAAATTCACTTGGTTTGTTTCACGATTAAATTAATTAAACATAATGTTTCACCAAGTGATCAATGAGAAGAAACAAGTATATGACATAAACAAAGTAATATTGTTTTTGTTTATTATATAAAGGTAATGACTACCTCCAGAATAAAAAAAAACAATAAAGTACTTAAGTATAAACAATTTCATTTTCATTATCAATTGCCAATTTAATCAAGATTTGTTTTCATGAACACTTCATGCATAATTATTTCTGTCTAATTACGCAATAAACGTCGTGGGTGGTAGATTGCGTCGTTTGTGGCATCCCTTTTGAGTCTGGGTTTTATGGTAGGGGCGTCTCACGATTATCGCTAGACATCGTCACGATGTTCTGGCGTCGCACATTGAGCATTCAAAGTTGGCTTTCATTCCCATATTCCGCGCAGGGACTCTTAATGTGGGTAATAAGAATCGCATTTAAACTAAAATAGAATGTATACTTACTGTATAAAATGATAATTTTCATAGAAATTAAAAAAAAATAGTAAGTTTATAATTAGGGAAGAAAATCTGTCCATTTGATTTTCTCTGTTCGCGAATTACTAAAAAAACTGCTACAATAACTGAGCTGAAATTCTACATAGTTATCCTATATTGTTATATCATCGGATTGAAAAGAAGGAGGTAAAGAAAGATTATAAAACAAAATTAGAATGGGAGCTACAAGAAATAGAGAACAAGGATATTATAGGAGTTATGGGATATAACTGGAAGAATAAGACAAACAGCGGGAGCATATTCAGTTAAGAGAAGGGAACATAGGAAAAAGTGATTTGATAAAGAATGTGACAATGAATTAAAGAAAACAGTAAAAACCAAATTATAAATTAGAGAAACTAAAAACCCGCGAGACATGAAGGCATTAAACAAAGAAGAAAATGTAAAAAAAATACTAAGAAACAAGAAGAGAAAACTTAAAGAAGATCTAGTAAAGAAAATCGAATAGGACTACATGTACCAGGAAATAAGAAATGTATACCAAGGCACAGTAGTCCAAAAGCTGGCCAAAATCCCAAATGAACTTAGATTCGTGCAGAAATTGGTATATAGGGATTTTTGGGGTCGCTTATTACAAGTCCGAATTCAAAATTACTTTAAACAAAATGGCGGATCCAATTTTCATTCAGCGCATTTTGTGTGTGTGTGTGTGTGTGTGTGTTTCTGTGTTTCTGTGTGTGTGTGTGTGTGTGTGTGTGTTTCTGTGTTTCTGTGTGTGTGTGTGTGTGTGTGTGTGTCTGTCTGTGTGCGCTGTATCTCAAAAACTAATGGAGCAATTGGTATGAAACTTTGAACATACGTCTTATTTGATAATCCGAAGAACTGAAAAGCTTTTGGTAAAATTTCGTACACCGGAAGTGGGTGTTTACCTTAACTATTTTTTGTTTTTTGCCAATATTTTCTTAAATATGAAAAATATCACAAAAACATTTAAACAAACCTTGAAGACAATAAAGAAATAAACATTTTTTGCTTGAAAACATTTTTCATAAAATCATTTTTATTTGAGAAAAAAATGTATTATTTTTTTTAAATTTTTGGTTTATAATTATTAAACGATAATAGTTACAGCAAATGTATGTTATTAATAATTGTAGAGAATGCCAAAATAAACAACTTATAAAGAATAAGTTTTTTACGAAATCTCTTTAGTTTTTGAGTAAACTGAGTTTTTGAATTTGAAGTATAATTTTTCCATGTTTCATAATTTTCAGTTTCATCCACTCGATGTACATTTAAAATATGATGTAAATAGAAAATAAACCATGAAAGTGTAAATATAAATGATGATACCATCGGAGAAAGTAACATGATGGCCACATCACCATTTTTTAACTTTAAATAGCTACCATAGCAAACAATTTAGTGTTAAGTGTGATATTTCATTAATTTTGATAGGTGAAACGCTACTCAAAAATGAAATAAAAAATGATGATTATTGTGGGTATCTTAATCACGAAACTCTTGTTTTTTTTTAATAACCTGTAATAAAGTCGTACAAAAATAAAAACAACAATGTTTTTTTTGTTTGTTTTTTTCAAATATTTTCTTAAGTAGAATATTTGATATTTAAAAAAAAAATATTCAACATTAAAATGCGCAACTATTACTTCATTCAATCAACTCTCTATCATCTCCTATAGTTATAATAATAATAATAATAATAATATCTTTATTTCATAGACTGTCCAGTGTACACAATATACATTTACAGTATTGGATGCGTCAAAAATGTATACATAACAAAACAAAAAAGTATTCCTTATTACGTTACCGAGATAGTAATGCTAATGCATGGAATTTGTAACACCATGTACATATAGTATTGCTATATATGCTTGTAAAATGTTGTAAATATTCTTCAAACACCATTACACAATTTTCAAGAACAATCTAACACGTGAACTTTTCTATTTCCGCTATCAAAAATCATAAAAAATTCATCTATTTTTCGCCTCGTTAAATAAGCAGGCACCCTAAATTTTTGTATTATTTTTTTAAGAAATAGAGCACGTATGAGCAAGTCCGGCTTGTGGTTTCTAATAATGTAGTTCCAATAACTCCTGATTTACAGCGTTTTCAACCATTTAATCTGCGCCATATGGCACTGTCAACTCACTGTATTAGCCAACTTTAGCCACATATTTTTACAGGCCTTCTGTTTGCTTTGTACTCAAATATGATAATTTTATATTAAGCCGTATTATTATGTATTCAAAACATTCACTATATCTTACGACTTTACCGGCCCACCATGGACTATGGGGTACGACTTTATTTCAATTATTGATATTTTATAATTCTATCTACTTTTGCCCTTCAAACTAGCCTAGTTTTGAAGCTTCTTTTCGACTTTGCAATTTAGGATTTTGGCCAGTTTTTGAGTGCAGCTGGACCACTGTGCAAGGGTTGCAAAGTGAAAAGCAAAGGCCAGTGCTTCAGAGGAACAGGAAAAATTTGGATATATTGCATGGAATTTAAGGATTCAAATCGCAGAAAAATTCTGCATCGACAATGACCTTTTTGGTGTTTATTGGCAAATGCGATTAGCTGTTTGTGGCCGAAAGTAATTCTAAGAATTATACCTGGTGTTTCAGACTACCCGTTCACCTCAAATATCTCGCGAAAAACAAATCGCATTGACATAAAAAAATACGTCTAAAAATTTTGAAATCTTAAATAGGAATTCTTATTTTTTATTGCAGATTTGGGTTCTTCGCTAAAAAATATTAGGATTTTATCCCATTTTTTTTCGATTAGCAAAAAAATTAATAAAAACAAGTTTATTGTTACAAACATTACTACATCACGAAAATATAAAGGATGGAATAGAATTAGTGTGTGTGTGTGTGTATGTCTGTCTGTGCGCGCTGTATCTCAAAAACTAATAGAGCAATTGATATGAAACTTTGAACATCCATCTTATTTGATAATCTGAAGAACTGAAAAGCTTTTGGTAAAATTTCGTACACCGGAAGTGGGCGTTTACCTTAACTGTTTTTTGTTTTTTGCCAAAATATGAAAAATATCACTAAAACATTTAAACAAACTTTGAAGACAACAAAGAAATGAACATCTTTTGCTTGAAAATATTTTTCATAAAATCATTTTTATTCGAGAAAAAAATGTATTATTTTTTTCTAATTTTTGGTTTATAATTATAAAACGATAATAGTTACAGCAAATTTATGTGAATAATAATTGTAGAGAATGCTAAAATGAACAACTTATAAGGAATAACTTTTTTTCGAAATCCCTTTAGTTTTTGAGCAAACTGAGTTTTTGAATTTGAAGTATAATTTTTCCGTCTTTTATAATTTTGACGTTTTAAACGTCAGTTTCATCCGAGTTTACACAACGCTCGATGTACATTTAAAATATGATTTCAATAAACCATGAAAACGTAAATATAAATGCATATGATACCATCAAGTCGGAGAAAGTAACATGATGGCCACATCACCATTTTTTACCTTTATCCTAGATATCGCACAAAAAAGCTTATTGACGACACAAAATTTTACTTCAATTAACGCCTTATTTAAAAGAAGACATTTGGTGCGAGAAATAGATTTAAAGGTTTTTGCCGATTATCACGCCATCTATCGCTAATCGAAAAAAATATTCGGATAGAAATCTAATATTTTTGAGCGTACAATCCAAATCTACAATAAAAAGTAGGGGTTCCCATTTAGTATTTCAAAGTTACCCCCCTCCCCCATGGGACGGTTCACATTTTATACCACATGATAGAGCTATAAAAAAAATGGGTGGATTTTTCTTATGTCAACCTGATTTGTATTTCGCGAGATATTTGGGTGATCTGACACCCGATTTATAAGATATATTCGAAACTGAATGAAGAATAGAAGAATAATGTCAGACGAACACAACGACCACGGACCCGATTGGATACTTCTCGGCCGGAAAAATGTTCCGCACGGAGGGGAATCGAACTCACTCGACTCGTAATGCAGCAGGCAGATGCTCGCGCTGTACCCACTACACCACCGAGCCGCCTAATCTGTCTAATCATTATTTGTTTTAAATGAGAACACTAACTTGTTCGTATTCTATTTAGACATAGCGTTCTTTGCAATGATGCTTTGTGCAATGTTCTGCAATACGTTGTGTTTAAAAAACAATCGCTGTCGCTTGTGAATTAAAATGCGAGCATGTCACTGATCTAACTTTCGTAGTTGTCATTCAAAGCGCGATAGTAAACGTCAGAAATGTTGACCATTGTGCGAAAAGCGTTTTTCTTGAAATCGTATTAAAGTGCAAGTACTTCACTTGTTTGGACCAACAATTAAGTGTTGATGTAAAATATGAATTATGATAAAAGCCTTTAATTTTTTGCAATTCAGTTATAGATTTAATTAGGACATGAGTATTGCCATTTTTTCTTTTTGAAACACGCTGTGTTATGAGGATGGAGAAGAGAATCATCCCTACCTTCAGAAGCGCACGATGAAGAAGGGAAAGGTTGTAGATAGGTGGGGATGAGCTTGTGGTATAGCGTACGATGCTTACTCACTACCAACACCCTCTTCGAAATGCAGTTCAATTAGGCAGTGGGTGGAAAATGTTTCGTGAATGTGGGTATGTTAGTATGTGGGTAAAAAAAAAGAGACTTGGAGAACAGAGGATCAGTCGAACATCGAGCGAGTGAAACACTCTTACTCTGCTAGTAAGCATGCGGTCGCTCTCGAATTCTTCACGATGACCTTAATTTACACCCTTACGTTATTCAAAAACTATCGGCGACGGGACACATCTGTTCGGTTGTGTTAACAAGCCAAGCATACGTTATTCGAGTGTTGCAAACCCTAGGCAGTTTTATGAGAGGCCCTTACAAAGTTCTAGGGTAACAATTTGGAATGCAACCGTTGGACCCTACGTTTCTAAGGAATAAGATCGTTCGGTTACCCTAACTTCTGAATGATTTTTTTGCCCTACAACTTAAAGAATTGAATGTGAGACTTGGTTTCAACAATATGGTGCCACGACGCCACAGCCCGTAATTCAATGGCTGCTGTAAAAAAAATGTTCCCCGGTCGGTTAATCTCCAGGCTTGGTGACATCTCATGGCCCGCGCGTTTGCCAGATTTAACTGTTAACTGTTTCTTTGTCTTATGGAGCCACCCCAAAAATAAGATCTACAAATATCCACTCAAAAACCTACAGATCTTGAAGGATGGACTACGCCTGGAAAGAGGCCGCACATTACTAGGCATAGCTTGGAGAGTGATGAGTAGAGGTGATCAATTATGGAAATGAATAATCGATGAATGATTATTTTGAATAATCGATTATATCTCAATTAATCAAAATAATCGATTAATCAAATAATCAAATGATCGATAAATCGATTAATCAAATAATTGATTTCACCTGTTTACATAGGTATTTTATTCATCATTCATTGAAACACACTGTATATATTGCATGTATCATTGCTGAAACTCTTGATTCCGCTGGTCAAATTGATGTCATATACACAGCCTTCGACAAAGTTGACCATAATCTCTTGATTGCTAAGCTGGAAAACTTTGGCTTTTGCAATTCATCCACCTTTTTAACGACATCTTACTTAATAAAACGTGAATCATATGTCACTTATAACAACTTTAAATCCAGCTCTTATTTTCCTAAGTCAGTGGTTCCAGAAGGATCTATATTAGGCCCCTTGCTCTTCAACATATTTATTAACAACCTTTGTAATACATTGAACTGTAAACACCTTTTATATACTGACGACCTCAAAATATTCGCAACAATCAACAATCTCAATGATTGTTTGTATTTGCAGAATGAACTTGGAAAAGTACCTACATGGAGAGTTGTAAATAGGCTAGATTTAAATATTAGTGCAAGTTCATGTCATTTTCTAGAAAATCTAATCCGGTGAGGTTCATTTATTCAATTAATGACAATGTAATTGAAAATGTTTCCACCTTTAAAGATCTTGGTATTCATTTTGACTCAACATTAACTTTTAAGCGTCACATTGAGGATGTAGTTAAGAGTTCATTAAAGGCTCTAGGTTTCATATATCGGAATTCTAACAGTTTCAGTAATATAAGTACCTTAATTACTTTATATAAAGCTTATGTGCGTTCCAAGTTGGAATTTGCTTCCTTAATCTGGTTTCCTCAGAACCAACAGCAAAAATATATTGTTGAAAAATTCAACGTAAGTTTTTAAAATATTTGTTTTTTAAGTCGGAAGGATATTATCCCATCAGAGGTTTTGATCATGCAACATTACTTGATAAATTTAACTTTCAATCTCTTCAATCTCGACGACACATATCGAGTATTGTATTCGGGTACAAATTGTTGCATGGTGCTATTGATTCATCCGTAATTTTAAATATTAGACTGCATATTCCATCTTTTAGTAGTAGACAGAAGCCAACTTTTAAGATACTAGCTCATAGAACAAATTATCGACTGAAATCCCCTATAAACAATATTTGCAAAAACTGTAATCAATTGTCATCGTATTGTGATTTATTTAATGACTCTCTTAGTCATATCATTACACAGTGCAATCAATCGCTATTAACCAGTTTGTAGCCAGTTTTGTTTTGTGATCATTATGTTAGTATGTAATACTTCTTGTGTATGTTGTCATGTAATTGGGAGTTAATTCCTGTAGGGCAATAAATACCTATTTATTTATTTATTTATCGCATTGTAATAAGAATGCCATTACCTAACACAGTGTTTCTTAATGTAAGCAATCAACGTGTAATTTGGGCTATTATCTAACAATCCGCTTTTTGGGGGCGATGGATATTTTGCGTGGGCGAATGTATACCTGCCTGCGGAGATACCTCAAATCGCCTCAAAATTTGCGGGCAATGTGACTTAATGATAATCATTAATGATAATGATAATTAAATATTCGATTAATCAAATGATCAAATAATCAATTAAACAAATTATTGATTAATTTATTATTTTCTAATAATAATCAAACTGACGATGAATCGATTATTTATCAATTAATCGATTATTTTGCACAGCCCTAGAGATGAGGAACTTTCAAGACATCTTGTATAAAATCTAATGGAATCGTGAAAATTAAAAAAAAATGTATCCAAAGGAAATAGAGACGACTGCAACCAAAATTTTTTTAAGAAGAAATCTTGTGTATATCTGTCTATCTTGTGTATATCTGTCTATTCGCGCGGAATCTCAAAAACTAATCAGTTAACATGAAACTTTGAACAGAAATCAAAGACAATCCTAAGAACTGAAAAGCTTTTGCTAAATTTCCGTACCACAGTAGTGAGTGTTTACCTTAATCGTTTGTTTTGTTTTTTTTAATACTTAATTTTATACGAAAAATATTACATAAACATATAAACAAATATTATAGATAATGAAAGAATGAACATCTTTTATTCATAATTTTTTTGTCGAAAAAAAAACTGAATTATTTTATAAAAAATAACTATGACTGAAATTGCCAAAATGAACAACTTATAAAGAATACTTTAATCTCATTAGTTTTTGAGTAAACTGGCGGAAAGGGTTTTCCAATTTGTAATTTTCATCTTTCATAATTTTGACGTTTCAAATGTCAGCATCTCGATCGTTCAAAACACTTGATGTACGTTTAAAAAAATCATTTACAGAGAATATAAATCATAAAAGTATAAATATTTTGACTGCCTTAGGGCCGCTTTTACAATCGTCGGATAAATGATGGTTAACTTATACCCTCTTTAACTAATCCCATCGTTTATCTCTCAGTTAACGCACGTTGCCTTTTACAAACGCTTAGATAGATTTTCTCCCGAAACGCCAACGTTGGCAGCATTGAGGATACATGCGGTTGCGTAGTTTATAGAATTGGCATTTTTCGTTTTGCTTGCGGAAAGGTTAGAAAGTTGTGTTTATAATCATTGATGCGATCCTTGACCCCCTCGAGCTTCTTTTCAATATTCCACCTAGAAATATGCCAGAATGCATGTTTTTTAGAAACTAGTTTATCGCCCTCTAACGGCCCCTGTATGTAATACCGATTGCAGATCGCTATAATGCCGGTATGGTGCGTGTGCTTGCTGTGCGCATTGCCCGAGATTTATCTGCTGCTCCAAGCTCCGGATAAGATAACTGCGAGTTATCTGCTTCTTAACCCTAACCTTGCTTTAACTAGGCATTGTAAAAGCGAATTTTCGCATTTAATCCGGAGATAGTGTTAACCTTAATTTAACCGACTGTTGTAAAAGCGGCCCTTAGAAAAAAAGATTGAATGATACATTTATTAAAAGTGCCTTTTTGTGCTTTTTGCTAATTATTAATGTTTACACGTATTTCTCATTGAATTGCTAATTTTGCCAATGTTTCTCTGAACAAATGAGGAATCCGTTTAAAAAATATCATGCTGAACAAATGTTATAGTAATTTACGATACAAGTAACGTTATAAAGGTTTTTACATTACGAGAGAAAAGTTTGAATTCTCGAGTAATGTAACAGCAAATAACGTTACGTGTGTCGTAACACGGTTAATTTTATCCTAATTCTATTTTTTTTTTATTTAAAAAAATGTTTAATGGAAACCGTCAAAAGGCGAAATAACGTTTCTTTGCCAATATCAACACTAGTGTTGTTAAGAATTTCATAACGACATTAGTGTTGTTAAAGGTACCTTAACGTTTCTCGTCGCTAAGGAGTTATTGGCTTGTTAACATTATAGGATAAAATAATAGTATATTACGTAACAAGAGTTGTAAATAGCAAATTACGCGCAAGTGAAAAAATTGCGTACGAGCCGCGTAGCGGCGAGTAACGCAATTTCACGAGCGCGTAATTGCTTTACAACTCGCGTTATGTAGTATACTTTATCTACGACCACTCTCACCTTAATTTATATAAGAGAATGTGCGGAATAGCGAAGTGACAGCTTCGGGGTGCGTGATGTGACGTTTAACAATCGCGGACTACTATATTTAATAAAAACGAACAAACGCGCAACTCTCAACCAATCAAAAGTTCGTAAACGAAACTCACTAGTACCTTTAATTTACAAGCGGGCTCTAACATACGTGGGTGTTTTGGTGTATTTACGCAGTACGCGCATTGTACGATAATGGGCATTTACAGTAGTGGTCGTAGATAAAATATTTTTAAGTTATGATTTATAATTCTGGGAACGGCTGATAAATCGATAAAATAGTGCTAGTGTATTATATAAACCCCAAAAAATATTACTTTAATAATAATTCATTATTATATTTAATCTCCTTGAAAGCAAAAGTAAAAAAAAAACTCATAATTCTAATCATTTCCCCATGTAATTTATAGACCCTTTTTGTGTAGAATAAATAGTTTTGCAAAAATATATCAACAATTTTAATATATAATTTATCAGAGTGTTATTGGTGAATTGAAATATATTCTATTTAAAAGTGAGAAAATAAAATGCTTTAATCACAAAAGTATTGTAATATTAAGTAATTAATAAATTTTTTTAACAGTAGTATTTCCTTCAATTGTATTCGAGAATTCAAAAGAAGTTATAAAAGAACATAATAATAATAATAATAATACATCTTTATTCACAAAATAATATACATGAAATAACAGTAGATTATAAAGAATAACGTTAAAGACAGAGAGATAACACAATTTCGAATGTTTTACGTCGCAGATTAATGCCCAGATCGAACATACATCAATTTAATTACAGATCGGAAATATTGTATAGTTCTTTTTCAACTAAGAATAAGTACAGTTTCCGTTTAAATAGTCCGAAATTTTATTACATAAAAAATATACCCTTTGCTTTTGCGTACTACACTTCACTTATACGAAGACGAGGGGGAACGAAAATTCTTCGTATAAGTGAATACTTCGTATATGCAAATAGTTGTTGCTTCCTTGTATGAATTTTACTGTACTATTTTTCGTATGTTTTATAAATAAAAAATCAAAAATCACTTAATGAATTTTAATAAATTTATCAGGAAATATTCTAGACATATGCTGTTATAAAAAAAAGAAAAACTCAAAAAGACGTCATCACTAGTTTTTTGTAATTTTTCATCAAAATCTCTGCCTTGGAAATGTAAACTAGATTTTCTTAATTTTCTCAAAAACACCGTAACGAATTTTAATAAATTTTTGAGGAAATATTCCAGAGATATGTAGCTATAAAACAAAAGAAAAAAATCTAAACAGACGTTATCACTAATTTTTTCAGAATTTTTATCAAAATCGCTGTACTGAAAAATACGAACATACGACTAGATTTTCTCCATTTTCTCAAAAATCCCTTGATGAATTTTAATACGGTTTTCAGGAAATATTCCAAATATATGCAGACGAAAGAAATATATGTAGGCAAAAGAAAAATCTAAAAAGACGGCATCACTAGTTTTTCCGGAATTTTCCATCAAAATCTCTACTTCGTAGAAACAAACATTTGACTGGATTTTCGTAGTTTTCTCAGAAACCCTGAATGTACTTCAATTAAATTTTTAGGGAATATTCCAGATATCTGTTGCTACAAAATAAAGGAAAAATCCAAAATGACGTCATCTCTAGTTTTTCGGGAATTTTTCATCAAAACATCTGCATTGAAAAAAAGCGAACATTCCAGCAGATTTTCTTAATTTTCTCAAAAACCACTTAATTAATTTTAATTTTATCAGGAAATATTCCAAACATAGGTAACTATAAAACAAAAGAAAAATTGAACAAGGCGTTATCACTATTTATTTCGGAATTTTTCTTTAAAATATCTCTGCTCTGGAAATGTAAACATTCCACTGCATTTTCCTCTTTTTCTCAAAAATTCTGTAACGATTTTAAATGAATTTTCCAGAAAATATTCCAGACATATGTAGCTATAAAAAAAGGAAAAAATCTAAAAAGACGTTATCACTAATTTTCCCAATTTTTTTAAATCAAAATCGCTGCATTGCAAAATACGAGCATTCTACTAGATTTTCTTCATTTTGTCAAAAATCCTGCAACGAATTCAAATAATTTTTTAAGAAATATTCTAGACATTTATAGCTATAAATATAAAGGAAACACATAAAAATATGTTATCACTAGTTTTTCCGTAATTCTTTTATCAAAATCGTTGTTTTACAGAATGCGAACATTCGACTGTATTTTTTCATTTTTTCTAAAATCTTGCAAAGCATTTAAAAAATTCAGGCAATATTTCAGACATATGTAACTATAAAACAAAAGAAACCCCCAAAAGACGGCATCACTAGTTTTTTCGGAATTTTTCATCTAAATCACTGCATTGCAAAATACGTTTGATTAGATTTTCATCATTTTCTCTAAAATCCGTTGCTAAATTTTAACAAAATTTTAAGGAAATATTCCAGACATATGAAGCTATAAACCAAAAGAAAAATTCAAAAACATGTTATCACTAGTTTTTCCGGAATATTTCATCTAAAACACTGCATTGCAAAATACGTTTGATTAGATTTTCATAATTTTCTCTAAAACCCGTTGCTAAATTTTAACAAAATTTTAAGGAAATATTCCAGACATATGTAGCTATAAAACAAAAGAAAAATTCAAAAACATGTTATCACTAGTTTTTCCGGAATTTTTCATCTAAATCACTGCATTGCAAAATACGTTTGATTAGATTTTCATCATTTTCTCTAAAACCCGTTGCTAAATTTTAACAAAATTTTAAGGAAATATTCCAGACAAATGTAGCTATAAAACAAAAGAAAAATTCAAAAACATGTTATCAGTAGTTTTTCCGGAATTTTTCATCTAAATCACTGCATTGCAAAATACGTTTGATTAGATTTTCATAATTTTCTCTAAAACCCGTTGCTAAATTTTAACAAAATTTTAAGGAAATATTCCAGACATATGTAGCTATAAAACAAAAGAAAAATTCAAAAACATGTTATCACTAGTTTTTCCGGAATTTTTCATCTAAATAGCTGCATTGCAAAATACATTTGACTCTATTTTCTTAATTTTCTCAAAAACCCGTTGCTAAATTTTAATAAACTTTCAAGGAAATATTCCAGACCTATGTAGCTATAAAACAAAATTCAAAAACATGTTATCACTAGTTTTTTCGGAATGTTTAATCTAAATCACTGCATTGCAAAATACGTTTGACTATATTTTCTTAATTTTATCAAAAACCCCTTAGTGAATTTTAATAAAATTTTCAGAAAATATTCTAAACATATGTAGCTATAAAACAAATGAAAAATCCAAAAAGATGTTATCACTAGTTTTCCCGAATTTTTCCATCAAACTCTGTTTTGTGAAATTCGAACAAATGATTAGATTTTTTGGATTTTTTCAAAAACCCTGTAATGAATTTTATTGAAATTTTTCAGAAAATATTCCAGACATATGTTATTATAAAACAAAAGAAAAATCCAAAAAGATGTTATCACTAGTTTCTCCTGAGTTTTTTTTATCAAAATAGCTGCATTAAAAATTGCAACCATTCGCCTAGATTTTCTTAATTTTCTCCAAAATCCCTTGATGAATTTGAATAAATTTTTCAGGAAATATTACAGACATATGTAGCTGTAAAACAAAAGAAATATCAAAAAATATGTTGTTCCGGAATTTTTAATCAAAATTGTTGTTTTGAAAAATTGCAAACAATCGAATATATTTTCTTCATTTTCTCAAAAATTTTGCAACGAATTTCAATAAATATTTCTGGAAATATTCCGGACATATATAGGGTGTTCAATTTAAGTGAAGACATTGAAATATCTCTAAAACCACACATCGATTAAAAAAAAATATAATTATCATACAATTTGTTCGCCTCGGAGGGGGACATCTAATGATGTGAAACTTGACCCACTACCCTCAACACCCTAGGGGGTAGGGGGTGAGAAATATAAAAGTTAAATAGGAACCCCCATTTTTTGTACGGATTTGAATATTCCGGGAAAAAATAAGAAAGTTTTATCTAATTTTTTTTTTATATTCGTGACAGACGACGCTATAATCGACAAAATTAAAAATTGGCAAAAATCGTCGAAAAATGGGGATTTCCTGAGAAATGGGGATTTGTAAAATAAGGTTCCCATTATTTTTAATAAGAGCTATATTTTTGTTCTTAGTGTTGTACATCATTTTAAAGCTTAAACCTTTGCTATTTTTCTACATAATCGCCGTTTCTGTTCAAACACTTTTGCAGACGATGCTCCAGTTTTTCTATCCCCATGTTATAGAATTTTGCCGCCAATCCTTTGAGGAATTGAGTAATCTCTTCCCTGTCACGAATACAAGAAAAAAAAATCAGATAAAACTTTCTTATTTTTTCCCGGAGTATTCAAATCCGTACAAAAACATGGGGGTTCCTATTTAACTTTTCTATTTCTCACCCCCTACCCCCTAGTGGGTTGAGGCGAACAAATCATAATTATATTTTTTTTTATTCGATGTTTAGTTTTCGAGATATTTCAATGTCTTCACTTAAATTAAATCCCTGTATAGCTATAAAACAAAACAAAAAATTTCCGATTTTTTTTTAACAAAGTTGCTATATTACAAAAATGTTAACGTTCGACTAGATTTTTTAAATTTTTTCAAAAACCCGAATTTTAATAAATTTTCCAGGAAATGTTCCAGACGGAAAAATCCGTGATTCCTTCGTATAAATGAATAAAATGTACGTTGGGGCACCGATCATCCTTTCGTTTAAGTGGATGTTTCGTATAAGTTAATGTAGTATAAGCGAATAATTAAGTACCCATGCCTTATAGGAACATCGACGGGGAAAGAGAAGTATTCGTATAACTGAGTGTTTCGTATAAGTGAAGTTCCACTGTAGTAGCTTTTTTCAACTATCAGTCCTCACTATCTCGGCCCAAATTTGCCAGCAGAAAGGTAAAGCTTAACGCCCTAGGGCGAAAGAAACTTTGTAACAATGGACTAATGGCCGGGCTGTAAAATACAATGCTCTCTAATAATAGTTTCTTACTTATTAGAATAATTAATAATAATATGACTTTTTATATCTCACTCGTCGAACAGTCGGGATCAAATTCAAATTTGCTGCAACCGCAATAAACACTTTTGAATCACAGAAATTGACATTGACATCAAATTTTATAGAAACTTTATAAACGGCTGTTACCATGGTTATGTAAAAACATATGAACGACGCATACTATTGGTGCATAAAATTATTTAACTGCGTTCCTGAATATATTATACATATAATGTACAATATTTTTGAATAAAATTGATTTATTATTATTACATATTATTAATATCGGGGAAAGTACGATTAATTCTATTCGCTCGTATAAATTAGGGCTCGTTAATATACGGATACACGTGTACACGGATAAACGTAAGCGGTTTTTAAAGGTTTAAGCGGATATTCGCGTTTAAACGGATATTCACGTTTACACTTGTATACGTTTAAACGGATTTTTGCGTTTAAACGTGTTTTCTTCGTTTGAACGTGTTGATGAAAATCGTTTAATATAGAAACGTATAACCCACCCTGCAAATATCTGTTTCGAAGTTCGACCGCCGTGTTTTACAATATTTCCGGTAGCGGAAAAAAAATGAATAAATAATTATTTTTTGGGACACCTTAATACACAAATAGTTTCTCGAAAACTGTCCGAAACGTCAGCATCCGAAGTTTGAAGGGTCCAACCCTCTATAGACCAGGTGGTTCCTGTTTGAATCGAATGTGTAAAAATATTGGGAATCTTACGAAACGCCGAGATATGACTTTTGGACCCCCAAATGGAGTATAAAAATATGAGAAATCGTTTCTAGTTTACGGGTTGCAAACGTTTATTAAGCTAAACGTATTGTAAACGTTTATTAAGCTAAACGTATTGTAAACGTTTATTAAGCTAAACGTGTAAACGTTTATTCGGATTAAACGTGTTGTAAACGTTTATTCGGATTAAACGTGTTGTAAACGTTTATTAAGCTAAACGTGTTTTATTCGTTACAAATAAACGGTAAACGTTTGCACGCTTAAACGTTTAAACGAAAAACGGAGTAAACGTCGAGCCTTAGTATAAATTGCGTCGATCAGAAATATCCACGCTCTTACGCCCTTGATACATAAATAACAATTTAACTTGATTGAATGCATTTAGACCAGTGATTCCCAAAGTGGGCGCCACCGCCCCCTAGTGGACGCTGCAGCGATTCAGGGGGGCGCTGATGGGCACAGATGCATTTGGGAGGCGATGAATAACTGTAAGGGGATGGTGATAGTATAAAAGAAAGAAGAGAAGATTTAGTGGAAAGTGGGTTCAGTGCGGTAATCAATTTATTAACAAAAAAAGAAACGAATTGCAAATAGTCAATCTTGGTGATTTAAGATTACTGCTGGCGAAAATAGGGGGCGCTAAGTAATATTTTTTCTGGAAAAGGGGCGGTGGGACAAAAAAGTTTGGGAACCACAGATTTAGACTATTTCACGTGCTTTTCTGCGCTATTATTGATTTTGTCCGATCTCTACATAATAAATTAACAATAATGAATATCAAAGTTATAAAAAACAATTTATTTTATTTGCAGAACGATTTACATAGGGCGATGCAAAAATCCCAGTCCGCACTTTCGCAGCAACTAACGATTCTATCTGCCACTCTCCTGTGCCTGGTGTTCACAAGGTAACACGTAGATACCTATACCATTTGATTTGATTACAAATTGTGCTTTTATGTACAGCGTTTGTGGAATACAACATTTCCAAAGGGCTGGCCATCGACACCTAAATTTGTTCCAAGCCACCTACTATGTCGTCGTTACCTTTTCTACGGTCGGTTACGGAGACTTTGTGCCTGATATTTGGCCATCACAACTCTACATGGTGATAATGATCTGCGTGGCGTTAATCGTGCTGCCCACTCAGGTAAGTCAAATTTGTTTATGTAATTTATATAATAGCAGTTTATGAAAATCAAAACACAGTGCACATATTAAAATGCCGAAAGCAATAATTTACGCTCATAATGTGCAGCCAGGACAAAGTGTTTCCCAGTCTACTATACCGGGAAACATTGTTGAAACAAATTAGGGACGTCGCCAATACAATAATATATCCACCAGTACAAGGGCGGTAAAAATTACACCGCCACTGAAAGTGTAAATATGACACACTTAATTTCTGAGCATTTTCCGGTGTAGTCAGTGACGGTTTCAAAGGGGGGGTAATCGGGTAATTACCCCCCCCCCCTTTTTTTTATTGTTAAAAATTACCGATATTCCATATTCCAAACAAATAATATAACCGGTAAATTTTTCCAACGCTTTAAAACGTTGGAAAAGGATAGCGAGATTTCATGGAACAGGTGTATGCAGTGGCAGCTCGTGGAACATTTGGATGGTAGAGCCACTTAACATATAACATAATAATGCACAGTGGGCCAAAAAAAAATGGTATAAATAGTTTTGTACTGTTATATCTTCGTGAGCTATAGTATTTTAAAATAATTAATATAACAGTGAAAAGCCCAATTTTTGCAGATAAGATGAAGTACTTTTACTCTAAAAAAATAATACTAAAACTTGTGCCCGGAGCAGTGGCGGCTCTAGGAAAATTTTGACGGTAGAGCCACTTAGCATACACAATATATCTCACCGTCTCATTTTTGAGGAAAGAAAAATCGATCATTAAAAACCTTCACTTGTTGCAGAAGCACTAAAAAAAAATAAAGACGAAAAATAGCCCGCATTAAATCTGTAATACCGTTCTTCGTCCACGGAAATCAATCAAACGACGAATTGTATTTTGTAACCTTATCTACATCTCCTTAACCTCTTAGGCATGGCTGAATTTTGCACGGCGCTGTTTCTCTGTACGGCAGAGTTCAATTTGAAAACCGCATCCGCGAAAGCCACGACAGTGGCGCATAGTGTAATACTTTAAGAATTTAAAACTTATTTTTGGTTAAAAAACGGAAAATTATTTTGTATCTTATCTATATCTCTTTAATGACTACCGAAAGGAAAAAAAAATGAAAAATTAGAAGATTTAAAACGTTGAGTCGTGGTAAGTTATTTTTAAGTTATTTTATTTGAGTTTATTTTGTGTAATGGTTTGTTAGTTGACCTAAGTTACTCTTTATTTTGACGTGTTTCACATTGTAAATACAATGCAAAAGATCTAATCTTAAAGAATTTCCAAAATCTTTCCTTTCGTTCAAGAATTATCCTCAAAAAACTACAAATTTATTTTTTTCTGTCTTATCTGCATCTATTCGGCGAGTACAACACTTTGCTGAAAGAATTTGCCAAATTTGCTAATCCGTTCACAAGTTATCTTAAAAAAATGTTTTTTTTGGTCGTGTACATTTATTCGATGAGTACAAATACTTTTCAGGAGGAATTTTTCAAATCGGCCATTTTCTTCAAGAGCTATCTTCTCAAAACCACAGAACTATTGAGCAATTATTTTTTTTATATACACATACTTTGCTGAAAGATTTTTTAATATATGTTTATCCGTTCAAGAGTTGTCCTTAAAGACCAGCAAACAATTATATGACAAATTAAATTTTTTGGTCTAAACTGCATCTATTCGACTTTGCTGGAAGAATTTCCCAAATTCGATCCTCAAAAACCAGAAATCAATTAAAGGAAACATTCAATTTTTTGGTCTTATCTGCATCCATTCAACGAGTACAACACTTTGCTGGAAGAATTTGCCAAATTTGGTCATACGTTGAAGAGTTATCCTGTGAAACCCGAAAAACAATTGAATAAATTCATTTTTTTTATTTTATTCAAATTTAGATATAATACAAAACAAATTATAACAATATCCGCCTTGAGCTGGCCATATGGACTTGCTTCCGAGGCCATAAAAAAAAAAAAAATAAAAAAAAAAATAAATAAATAAAAAAAATTATAACAAAGTACATTACAACAAAATCAAATTCTACAGCTAATTGAATACGTCACAAAAAAACGAGAACAAAATTATTTGCAATTGATAAATCCTCTACTGAGTAATATTCTTTTTCCATCAGAAAATTTGTTTGTTCATAGATTCACTCGAGACATTTTTTCTACATCTTCTGGACGAATATAAGACTTTACCGAAAGAATTTTACAAATCTCGTCCTCGGTTCAAAAGTTAAAATGTTGAAAATAAAAAAATGCAATTTTTGCATTTTGTGTTAATGTCAAGAGAAAATTTCGTAACCAGTAATAAAATTACATAAAATTTGCCATATTTTGAAGTTTAAATCATCACAATTGAACAATGCGTGCGGCAGTAGTGCAATTTAAAAAATCAAAATCTTGGAAATTTAAAAACTGCAATTTTGCATTTCGTGTTAATTTCACGAGAAAATATTTTAATCCGTTTTAAAATAACAGTAAATTCGCCATATTTTGACGTTTAAATAATTAAAATCGGACTACCCATTCGGCAGGTGTACAATTCCAAAAATTAAAATCGCGTTTTTTAAATTCTGGAAATTTAAAAAATTGTAATTTTTTACATTTTGCGTTAATTTCGCGAGAAAATATATGAATAAATTTTAATATAACACTAAATTCGACATATTTTGAAATTTAAATAATTATAATCGGACAACGCTTTCGGCAGGTCTGCAATTTCAAAAATCGAAATTTCGATTTTAGAAAGTGAGATTTTTGCATTTTGTGTTAATTTCACGAAAATGTTTTTGAATCCGTTTTAACATTACACTAAATTTGCCACATTTTGACGTGTTTCAATCATCAAAATTGGACGACGCATTCGGCAGGTGTGCAATTTCAAATATCAAAATCGCTACAAAAATTACAAATTTAACGATGGCGACTTTTAATTGTCAAAAATAATAATTTTGAGCTACAAAAAATGACAATTTTCAACCTCCAAAAACTACAATCTTGAAATGCCAAAATTGATAATTTTCAACAACCAAAAACTTATATTTTCAACTGCTAAAAATGGCAATTTTCAACTGCCAAAAAACCACAATTCGCAACTGTCAAAAATGACACATTTTCAACTGCAATCAATTACCGTTTTAACTGTCAAAAACTGTAATTTGTATCTGCTTACAATGACAATCTGCTTACTGGCAGAAATGACAATTTTTTGGCTATATTCAACTGCCAAAAATAATTTAATTTGAGCTATCAAAAATGACAATTTTCAACCCCCAAAAACTACAATCTTGAAATGCCAAAATTAATCATTTTCAACAACCAAAAACTTATATTTTCAACTGCTAAAAATGGCAATTTTCAACTGCCAAAAACCACAATTTCCAACTGTCAAAAATGACACTGTTCTGAAAGAATTTTTAATATCTGCCATTTTGTTCAAGAGTTATGGTTTCAAAACCGCAAAAAAAATAACGACGAATTTAATGTTTTATCTTATCTGCATCAATTCAGTGAGCACAATACTTTGCCGGAAGAATTTTCAAAATCAGATTATCCGTTACATGAGTTATCCTCAAAAAAAGAACGACGGGTAACACTTTGCTGGATGAATTTTTAAAATGTGGCCATCCTTTCAAACAATTGAACGACGAATTTATTTTTTGTTTTTATCTGCATCTATTCGATGAGTGAACAACACATTGCACCAAGAATTTTCAAAATCTGGTGATGCGTTAAGAGTTTTTTTTTGCATATAACATTTTTTGTGGGACTTCCAGGAACGAAGATACGCTAAATGACTAGTCGTAAAAAAAATAGTACTTAGATCGACTGGAAACGCCTAAAAAACGAGTAAAAAATAGTTTTTAGCCACAGTTTATTTACCTTTTTTTATTACCCCCAAGACTAGTTGGTTGGAAACGCCCTTGCGTGTAGTAGACCAGGAAACAATGTTTCCCGGTGTAGTAGACTGTATTTTTTACCGCCCTTGTACTGGTGCATATATTATTGTATTGGCGACGCCCCTAATTTGTAGCAGAGTACACGGTATTTCTGAATCATCAAATATGTTTTCACGCTTCCAAACCTCTAGAAACGTCAACTGTCAAATTGTTTTGCTATGCTGTCATGACTTGGGTTGTTTAATATCTTGAAATTAAATTCTATTTTGATTTGATGCATATTGTAATGGTTTCATTCGTTTTACAAAATATTGTACAAACTCATGCGTGAAGAATGTTCGTCGTTCGTGCTTTAAAAATGCGCTCACGCGGAAACATTGTCTTCCCGCACTTGGTTCGTAAATAACTATTTTTTAGCGAGCACGGAGGTAGTTTGTTTCAAATTTTGATAATTCGCCCTTAGCACACCAAAAAATCCGTACGGCCCGCCGCACATCAAGAAGCGCTGATTTAGACCATATTCAATTCAATATGCAAGAGTTAACCGGAACACTTTTACCAAAAAAATCATTAATAGTATAATTGAATAAGAAATAATTTATTTAATGAGTACAATACAATACAGTGACGTCACGCAAGCACTGACCTCCTTTCCACCTGCGTCACTATCCATCGTGCTTAACATACCCCTTCCCACCCTCGCAGAGCGTGAGGTAATGCATGAATGCACCCTATGTCGTATTGGATTTGTAACATATATTTCATTTAAGCGAATTTCACGAAGCAATATTCACCGTTCCCTCGTAGTTTCGTAACAAAGTTAGAAGCTTGTAACATATGATGCCAAAGATCAGGAACCCTTAATTACTTGGGAGTTGTTTAGGCGGATTAAACGAAGATAGATTGGCGTAGTGTATTAAACATCTACTAATACCTCTAGTTCGCTTTAGGCAGCTTATCTGAAACGCGTACCGTCTGTAAAGTTTCATGTTCTGTGTCGGTCACTGCCTTCATAATAATAATAGTAAACTTGTAAATGGTTAGATTGTTCAGAAAAAAACTGCAGTGTTATACTCATTAAATGGATACAGATATGATTAAAAAGTTATTTTTAACAATTAAAATTGCTATTATCAAAAAAAAATTAATAAAAAATTAAAATAAATTTCGGCCTTTAATTGTTTGTTCGGATTTTTGAGAAAAACTCTTGAATGGATGGTATAATTAGAGAAACTCTTTAAGCAACTTCTTTCTTTAAGGATAAGTCTTGAATGAATTATTTTATTCGAAAAATGGAAACATTAAAAAAGCAACGTGAGTTACATATCAAATGGATCTAGTTTAAATGAAAACGTTCTAAAAATTCTTCAAGCAAAGTGTTCTACCTATAAAATAGATGCAAAAATTATATTATCTTTTAAACAGATTATTAGATCTTTAAAATTCCTCTATCGATAGTTTGCTATAATTGACAATCCAACTCATTATACAGGGTATTTCACAGCTCTGGGAACGGTCAATCACGTGCTTATTTTTCAAAATTTCGAAAAATATTTCAAACAAAAGTTGTGTATAATAGTGAGCTGCACGCCCTAAAAATATTAAAATTTCTACAGGGTGTCTCATAACAAAGTTACAGACCAAACTTATGTTTTTTTTAATGGAACACCCTGTATTTTTTGTCATTTTTGAATTATATGGAGTAAATAAAGGTGAGTTACTTTAATACTTCCTATACCTATTCTTTGCCGTTTTCGAAATATTTGAAGATTTGTTGAAATGCATGGTCTGGGTGAAATTTTATTTTTGCCCCAGTGATTGACGTTGAACGATTAAAATCATTTCTATTATTTGGTTGAAGGTTCGAACTAACCATGATTTCATACAAAAAATTATACAGGATGATAAAAAATATGCGGTAGAAAAACCCAACTTATAAAGTTGAATAACTTCTTTTTTTCAAATGGCACACCCTGTATTTAGTAAAGTATTCTTAAGTAGAATCCAATTATCTTTCAGATTGTATAACGGTTCCCTGTTCCTAATCTCAATAGTTTTCTTGTATTCGGCGATTATCAAATTAGGAATAATAATTATAATCTGTAACTGGTGCGGCATCTTTGGACGCGGCGTCTGCAGTCGTCGGATTGAACCAGTGGGCGGCGCTTCTTCAGGCGTCGTCTGCTGGCAAGAGCATCGGGAGAAGCTGTGGGCTTCGAAATGTCGTTCTCTTTACCAGCTGCTTGGACAAATGGCGTCGTTTGGCGGGCAGTTTTGGCACCGCCGGCATTCGTCGTTTCGGCGGTGTTGCCAAGTGGCTGCACCGCTCCGGCGATTCCTTCTTTGGTGGAGACTGGGCTGCTAGGGGCGGTATCGGTGGAGGTACACACAGAACACATACCTTTAGAAGTGAAACCTGCATGTTAAATTTCGGAAACACGATTTTTAGCGCCGCCTGGTGTCGGGGTGGCAAATTACTACGATTTCCGCCAAAATTTAAAAATGTTATACTTGTCTACACGATATATTTCAATTTAATTACACTAAATATATAATCAATTATGTATTTTGAGTACATAATTGATTATACTTTTAGATAGTACATAAATGAAGAAGTTACTGGTTTTGGTAAAAGAAAAAAATTGGACTTCACAAAATAAAAATAGGCCTACATGGAAGAAATATATTTAACAGAATAATTACATACATTATTATTAACAAAATTATCAAATATAAAAATATCACAACAATCGGGTATTAGGGTCTTGTCCAGGTGCAATGTTCTATCAGGTCTCTTCGTTCTTCTTAGGATATTTCTTTCAGGCATCGTAACAGGTCAGTTGTTTGCTCGCATCCAGGATTCATGACATTAAAATAGTTTAAAGTAAATTAGTGTAGTTATATTGTCTTACTTCTTGGTGTCGGAACACCATTGCAATTCAATTTTTTGCGGAAATGGTTAACAAAATGTTTATTAATAAAATGATCTGCACATGAATGAAAATTTAAACAATGAAGACTGTTCAATATCACAAATGGTTTTCCATGTTTTAAGATATTCTGCATTTTTGGGAAATTTATAGAAATGTTTATGTTTGTAGTCGACATTAGTTATATCGGAAAAGAAAGAATTTTCACATTCTGGATATTTACAAGAATATTTAATACGGCCATTTGATGTTTCCATTACTAATAAATACAATTGACGAGTTCATAAGACAGAATATATAATAACTTACCTTCAAACATGAATTACTAGCACTCACAGCCTCACAGCCCTATTGAGGTTAGTTAATAAAAATGGTGAGACTCATTAAGCGTTGCCGCATATACCGGGTGACCTAGCGATCTGTAAAAGGCCCATAACTTATTTGCTATTTGAGATATCGACTTCTGGTTTTCTTAAACTGGTTCCCACACTTATTCTGCATATTTTAAAAATATAAATGTTTTTGTACAGGGTGTCCCAGTATACATTACAGAACAAAGTTATGTTTTTTTAATGGAACACCCTATATTTTATACTTTATTTTCAACCCTCTTGAGAAGCTGATAAAAATAGTATAAGATACTATGGGTCTATAATGGACAGTTGGTTAGTTATGGGCAAAATTGTGGCAAAAACAAGGACACATTGAAAAAATTGCAGAAGCGCTCCTAGCAAAGCCAGCGTCATTTTTTATACACTAAAGAATTTTCCACATCATGAAGAATAATACAAATCGGCTTTGGTTCTTTTTTGTTCATACTGCTATACAGGGTGTCAACATACGCAAAACAACGGATAACTATTTTTTTTCAAATGGAACTTCTAAATATCTTGCCACCAATGCATGGCATTTTTGATAAGCTTTCCAATGATGTACAATTTGTATATTGAAAAATTAAGGATTTTTGAGATTTATCCATAAAAACATTTTTCTTTTGTCACCTCCTGCTCATTTTTGGATTTTCAGCAAAACTATCCATTTTCTGAAAAAGTAATAAGAGACCAAAGTTGTAGAGCGGAAAATTTTCGATCGATATCGGTCGTTCGATTTTTCCAATAATTCGTGCATTGCCCGCCAGAGTGCGCAAAATCGTGACCGTATATGCATTTTAGCGTTTTTCTCAAATTTTTTGTTAATTAATTGCACTATACTTCATTTTTCACGTCCTCTAGCAGCAAAACGGGTAATTATAGAATTATTTAAATGACCTACATCGATTGAAAATATTCCGCTCTACAACTCTTAAAAGAAGCAATTTTTGCCCAAAATGCATAGTTTTCGCTAAAAATGCAAAAAACCATTGAAAAATGCAAAAATTGATTTATACATTTTCAATTTGCATTTTTAGGGAAAGCTATGCATTTTTGGCAAAAATTGGATCTATTAAGAGTTGTAGAGCGGAACATTTTCAATCGATATGGGCAATTTTAATTTCCCTGTAATTTCCCATTTTTCCGCTAGAGGGTGCGGAAAATAAAGTATAGTGCACTTTATTAATAAAAAATTTGAAAAGAAAACGCTAAAATGCATATACGGTCACGATTTTGCGCGCTCTGGCGGGCAATGCACGCATTATCTTAGAAATTGTTCGATCGAAAATGTTTCGCTCTACAACTTTGGTCTCTTATAATTTTTTCTGAAAATGCATATTTTGGCTGAAAATCCAAAAATCGGCAGAAGGTGACAAAACAAATATGTTTTTATTGCAAAATCTCAAGAATCCTTAATATTTTGTTATACAAACTGTATATCATTAGAAAGCATATTAAAAATGCCAGAAATTGGTGGCAACTTATATAGGGTGTTCCATTTGAAAAAAAATAGTTATCCATTGTTTTGCGTATGTTCACACCCTGTATAGCACTATGAATAAAAGAGAACCAAAGCCAATGTGTATTATTCTTTATGATGTGGGAAATTTTCTAGTGTATAAATAATGATGCTATCTTTGCTAGGAACGCTTCTGCAATGTTTTCAATGTGTACATGTTTTTGCCATAAATTTGCCCATAACTAACCAACCGTCCATAATAGACCCATACTATCTTATACTATTTTTATCAGCTTCTCAAGAGGGTTGAAAATAAAGTATAAAATATAGGGTGTTCCATTTAAAAAAACATAACTTTGTTCTGTTATGTATATTGGGACACCCTGTACAAAAACGTACATATTTTTAAAATATGTAGAATAAATGTGGGTACCAGTTCAAGAAAACTAGAAGTCGATATCTCAAATAGTAGATAAGTTACGGGGCTTTTACAGATCCCTGGGTCACCCGGTACATCAAAGTATAAAATATACAATGTACATGATTATATTTAATAAACAGTAATATTATACTTTCATTAGTTATTATGACAAATATAAGCGATAATAAGTCTAATTATGTTTAAAACATAATTTAAAATTATTACTTTGTAGTGAAATTTTAAGATTATTAAAAACGGTAATCCCCATAATAAGATCTTTGATAAATCTGGCAACATCGAGGAAACCATCTTTACAAAAGCGGCAAATTTGAAATTCCCCCTCGCCCCACTGTCCTGGGGTGGCCCACATACTTTCGTGTTGCCGATATTTGTATCTCGGCTTCATACCCGTGGAGGTACAGTCACGATGGTGACGGCTGTGGTGGTAGTGACAGTCTTCATCACGAAGGCTGGCGGCTGAACAAGCGGCATAGTTTGTTCTGCGACTGGTAGCTGAATCGGTCCTGGCACGATGGTCATTGTTGCGGCCGCAACTGGATGGTCCGTGGCCAGGGGCATCGCTTTCTCGAATTTTGGTCCATCAAGTACCCCAGTAGAGGCGGTGCACAGCTGCAAAGGTTTTTCTCCGGAAAACCATAACGAAGTCGTTCCTGGCGAAGCTGCTTAGATGCACGGTGAATTTCTGCCTGGATCATCAAAATTTCCCTCTTGGCTAGGAGGTGGCGCATGTGCTCCTCGAACCTCCGGTTTTCTAAGGCGATCGCTTCGTCAATGTCCATATTTGTCCTTGTAGCTGGTATCCTCGGGTCGTGGGCTTGGACTCGGCCACGAGTTAGGCGACACTTGTTACGGGGTGGGGGGGGGGTCGCAGCGCGTGGGTGAAAAACCGCCCTCGGTGACCTCCTGCTAGCTCATGGAGTCGGTATCGAATTCACTTAATGTTCGTAAAGCACGGGGATGCCAGGCGAGTCCGCGGATGAGTGACTGGTGGCTCGGCGGCAACGGAAGGTAACAGGCGATGGCTGCGGTGACGATGGCAGTGGCAGCGTCGGCGGCAGTGGCAGCAGCGACGGCAGTGGCAGAAGCGGCGGCTGCAGAAGCGGTGGCGGCAGCGGCGGTTGTGGTGACGTCGCCATTTCGCCGCTTCCGCAGCCGCCGACGTCACCACAGCCGCCGCTTCTGCCGCCGTCGCTTCTACCACTGCCGCCGACGCTGCCACTGCCGTCGCCGCCGCAGCCATCACCTGTAAAACGCGCCATACACGATGAAACTTAGCTGCGCCGCATGCGGCGCTGCGCATGTATCATGCAGCATGGTCGCAAGTTACATCAGACCATACACATTGAGACGGTGTCAATCTGTCGCTTGAGACATCAGTCGATTTCGGTTTATTGGATCGTAAAGTGTTTGTTTGATTATGGCATCTTTAGACATATTAACTAGTGAGCAATGTGTTGCAATTGGTGTCACCCTTAGCCTAGTAATTTCTGAAAAATTTCTAAAATTACCAGCAACTTACGTAAATTTCATAGAATTCCCTCTGCGGCATCACTTCATGCGGCGATACTAACCCATTCACGTTGAAACTTGTTCTATTTCGTAGCGCCGTCAGTCTCCGTATCCCGCCTTAGTCGGTATCAGCGATATGGTCTCAAAGATACATGCGTCAGTTGATACCAAGCCATTCACGATGAAATTTGTCTCTGATGCTAATGTAGCGCCGCATGCGGCGCAACAAATCTCATCGTGTATGACCCATTTTACTCATCCGCGGACTCGCCTGGCATCCCCGTGCTTCACGAACATTGAGTGAATTCGATACCGACTCCATGAGCTAGCTGGAGGTCACCGAGGGCGGTTTTTCACCCACGCGTGGCGACTCCCCCCCTCCCTAACAGAGAAGACGCATTCATTGCCGGTATTTGGGTCACAATGGATACCGTCAGCAAAGTCAGACTAAGGTCAACTTGTTTTTTAAAATTGAAACTGCAACTTTTTATTTCATCATTTTCTTCTTTTCCCATATTTTTTAAGATATTCAAGCACACACACACAGCCAGAAAAAAAATCCAGAAATTGTTGAAATGGTATCTAGGGACCCCAAAACGGATATTTCCGTAAAAAAAAATTTTGAAAAAAAAATCACGATCACAATACTTTCTTGTACTTCGTAACGGAGAAAGTAAAAATGTAAGTGAAAAAAGTGAAAATCTGGAAATCACCCAAAAACAAGTTTTTGTAGGTTGTAAGTAAAGTTGATTCGAGAGCGGTTGTCAAACTCATTCAAATTATACAAGAATTTCACATGTGTAATTAAACTAAGAAGAAAAATAACGATGGAAACAAATATATGTTGTTTTAATAAGCTAATTTATTCATAGAAACTTTGATTAATGATTGGATAGTAGGATAAGACCCACCCACCATTTATCCTTCAACATTATGTTTGATTAAACACGTTTTTATTTGTTAATTGAAGACGTTGAAGGTTTGAAAATCTTCCAAAAATATGTTTTGTAGCGATTGCGGATGGTGCTGGGTGGGTAATATTGCACGAGGATTGACAATGGAATAGAAAAAGAAAGACAAAAGATTTATTTTGATATGATAAACTAATTTATTTGTAAAAACTCTGAAGTGTGTTTTACTGTTTGGATTGTAATATATCAATAGAAAGGAAACATTTTACTTGCAGTTGCTTTGGATTATTTTTACATCAATTTTTCAAACAGTGAACAGATTTTGAAAATCGTTTCAGCAATATTTTCTAGCTGGGGCTAGGGCTTCGAAGATTTGTTTTTTTACCTTGCCAATACATTAGTTTGATGTTAATTTATTATTACAGCAATTCAGTATGCGCATCTTAAGTTTCGTCTTGGGTTTTCAAGGTAAAAAGTTAAAATCCCTAACTGTTTAGGGTTTTGGAATTGAAAAATTCGAAAACAACTTCGATTCTTTGAAAACTTCGAAACTTTGCAACTTCGATACTTCGATATTCGAAGTTATCTTTGTTTCTTTGGCTTCGAATTGTTAGGACTCCTATTTTATACATGTTGGATAAATAATAAATACGCTCGATTTATTAATAAATAAGCATTTGTATCTTATAAGCATTTGATGTCGCTGTATATTAAAAATGAATAGATATTTAAATGAATCTTCAAATTTACGCTTTATTTGACAATCTGCGTAACTGAGAAACTTTTAATAAAATTTAAAAATCCGGAAGTAAATGTTCACCTTAACCTTAGTTTTTAACATATTACAAAAATCATTTTTTTTATGGCATGGGATGCTGGTCCATTCTGCCAGTGGTATCATTTAACCATTTTGTAATGATTTCTGAAAATGTATTTATATATATTAATTATTAATTATACAGGGTGTCAATTTGAAAACTTTCAATGCGAATATCTCTGAAAATAAAGGAGTTAGAAAAGCGCAATTTGGTACAAATGTTATACAGGTAAAGGGAACTAGAACCACCATATTTTGGTTATGGGGTGAGTGACCTCTTGGGCCCCATTCACCCTAACCCCAAAATTTTAAATGGCATCATCCCTTTTGTGATCCCTTAAATTAAACGTTTTTTCGAGTAGTATTCACCAGTACAAGCTTTTTTTTTTAATTTAATACAGGGCCGACCAAAAAAGTATAATTAAAATCAAATAAATTCTATGAATTGCTATTTTATTTAATTGGATTCTTATAATTCATTCCATTTTGGGCTACAAAAAAGGATAATAATTTTTTTTTCTCCAAATACTCGAACCAGTGGGTCAGGTTTCAACAAATAACAATCACCTATTGCAGTCAGGTGTGTTAGATTGTACGTCAAATTCAAAAACGATCGAAGTGAAATAATTTCAGACGAATTCACTATTTTCTTTTTTATTCGGTATTAGACATGATTTACAGTATGGCTGAAAGAATTGCGATTTAGACACCTGACTGAAATAGCTGATTGTTATTTGTTGAAACCTGACCCACTGCTTCGAGTATTTGGAGCAAAAAATTTTATTATCCTTTTTTGTAGCCCAAAATGGAATGAATTATAAGAATCCAATTAAATAAAATAGCAATTCATAGAATTTATTTTATTTTAATTATACTTTTTTGTTCGGCCCTGTATTAAATTTAAAAAAAATCTTGTACAGGTGAATACTACTCGACACAACGTTTAATTTAAGGGATCACAAAAGGGGTGATGCCATTTAAAATTTTGGGGTTAGGGTGAATGGGGCCCAAGGGGTCACTCACCCCATAACCAAAATATGGTGGTTCTAGTTCCCCCTACCTGTATAACATTTGTACCAAATTGCGCTTTTCTAACTCTTTTATTTTCACAGATATTCGCATTGAAAGTTTTCAAATTGACACCCTGTATAATGAATAGGGGGGGGGGACATACACTGGACATCCATGGACCCGAACGGCCACTTCTTCATTCCGAAAAAGTGACCGTCCGGATGGGATTCGAACCCACGACCAGGAGGCCCGTGAGCAGGAGCTCTACTCACTAAACCACCGCGTCCCCTACAAAAATCTTAGTATAGATATTGAAGATTATGAAGAACTGACTAACATTAACATTATTCTATTCTACTAAACACAAACCCTGTTAAATACCAAATAAAATTTTAACACCTTTATACCTTCAACAATATCAAGCACTTCCCTTCGATATAACGTAATCGAACGTAATAAACGCACTCCCCATCGAAAAGGACGTTATAATCTGCGTATATTAAACTCATTAATTAATTGGGACATACATGTCATGATTAGAATATTTGCTTACCAAAGTGTGACTGTGCGAACAACAATTAGTATTATCAGATGAAGCGATCAATACGAACCGCAAGCTTGGAGCTTCGTTTATGTATATAATTTAATAAAGCAGTCACGTAGGGAAGTGCAAGACCACTTTATTATTAATCTCAACAGCAGTAATAAGACAGGCTTAACGCCGTGTATTTTCTGTGTTCCAGTTCGAGCAATTAGCTTTTACGTGGATGGAGCGTCAAAAGCTCGGAGGATCTTATTCTTCACACCGCGCTCAATCCGAAAAGCATGTGGTTGTTTGTAGTACGACGCTACACGCCGATACCATAATGGATTTTTTAAACGAATTCTACGCCCATCCATTACTGCAGGATTACTACGTCGTGTTGCTGTCGCCGATGGAACTAGACACGACGATGAGGATGATCTTGCAAGTTCCAATTTGGGCTCAGCGGGTTATTTACATACAGGGTTCATGTTTGAAGGTATTGTACAATATTTTCACACGTTTCGTTTTGTAGATGGGAAATTTTTGCAGGATGGTGATTTAGCGAGGGCTAGGATGAATGAAGCCGAAGCTTGTTTCGTGCTCGCGGCGAGGAACTATGCGGATAAAACAGCGGCGGTAAGTGATTGTACTAATTATGCTTTACTTAATGTATCATATCTATCACGAAGCCGAAAAATAGGTGATTTTTGGGAGAAATAACATAATTATCAGCAGACTGTTTGATAATGACGTTGTGAACGTCGAAACTATAGTCGCAAAATAAAAAAAAAAACGTGTGTGATATCAACTGCATTTTTATTTCAATGTATCACAAAGTAATGGCTTCCGATATAAATCATTACATCGAGTTAGCCTTGTATCTTCTAAAACAAATGACGGTAAAAATTTCAAATATATCTCACAAGGGGAAGATCAGATGTGTGACTCATCGATTTCATCCATCTTTGGCACACGTGTAGGTCATAACTAGGAGTGTAACAGGTGCAAGTAATAGGGCGCACTATTCAGCCGTTTTCGAGAAAAAAAATTGTTATTCATTCGTATGTTTATATACCGTTTGCGTTAACAAACATATACCGACCTTTCGGCGCATCGATAAAACCTCCGATTCGTAGTCGGAAGGTCGAAGGATCGAACCCCATTGTTGAATGGGTTTATTCATTTTCGTTTTGTAGTTTTTATAAATCCATGTGTATTTAAATATCTTAATTTTAGAATCAATCAATTTTTTTCTCGAAAACGGCTGAATAGTGCGCCCTATTACTTGCACCTGTTAAACTCCTAGTCATGACCTACACGAGTGCCAAAGATGGATCAAATCGGTAGGTCACAAATCTGATCCTCTCCTTGTCAGACGAAATAATTTAAATATACCAAACTGTATACCAAATTCAAATAAAAACGAATAACTTTATTGGTATCACTTTATTAACTTGGAGTAGTTACTGTAGTTTCTACAATTTCAAAACTGATAGTTTGAAAATGACAAGCTAAAATTGTCGAAACTATAGTAACTACTCCAAGTTAATAAAGTGATACCAATAAAGTTATTCGTTTTTATTTGAATTATTCAAAATGTATCACGAAGTGATAGCCTCTACAATTACTTATTTGTGTACCAAATTTCAACAAGTTTTAATAAACTACTTTCAACATTCAACTGTACCTATGTTAAAGTTAAAATTCCGCGAACTTCTTATAGATAAATAAGAATTGCGATGTTTTTCGTCTTCTACAATCTACTACTTGTAGTCTTTTCTCGTTTTAATTGTATCCATGTTTCTTAGCGACCCTGAGCGTGCACCATACATCCTCTATTTAAGAGGACAGTCCTTTATTATATCGCTCCGTCCTTCAGATTGATTTCTTTTTCTAGAATGGCCCTTTTGTTTATGTGTATTGATTGAAATACCTGATTGAAAATTGGAGCGTAGCACAATGCCTATTGAAAGGACGACTCCAAAGTGAAACTGTTGTGCGAGTGTTAATGTTCTTTGTATCTTACTATTACAGTATTGCGTATTTATTATAGGTACATTATGTTCACATAATGCCCTAGGGCTACAAACATCAAAAATGCCGCGAATTAACTCACATTATATGGCTGGCGACTGTAATTGATTAAAACTTTTTTATGGCGTTGATTTCGAATGATTTCGAAAAAATACATTGGTGTATATGTAACAATAATAGTTATTTATACAACAAGTGAGTAAAGTAATACTTTTTTTCACAAGTAGGAAAGATTGTCACACGAGCCGAAGGCGAGTCCGGCATTTCCTACAAGTGAAAAAAGTTGCTTTACTCTCGAGTTTCATACAAATTTTTTTCTACGTCCGTAACTTTAAATAAATTCGATAAAACCTTAATCAATTTTTATAAGTAATCACTTTTTTTAAATGAAAAAAATAAATATCATCAAGTTTTCTTGATCGGAAACGAATGTTTGACATTTATCGGCGGAACTCGCGGCGTGTTGAGAAGCGTTCATGACAGACTTTGCGCAAATAATTTTATAGTAGCGTTAAAAAATGAACCGCTACGACACTTTTTTCACGCAAAAGAGTGAAAAAATGAACCGTTGTGGCACTTTTTTTCACGCTATTTGTAGGGTTTAGGAATCACATATTTTATGAACCCAAATTAATGAAAAAAACTGTACATTGTATAACGGACGTAGAAAAAGGAGATTTAATAAATGTCTCTCTTACAGCTAATTATTTATTAAGTGTACACACAATGTAATCCCAATGAAGTTCTGTTAAAATGTGCGACGTTCGTTATTATGAAAGTAACCTCACATTTAGATAATAACTTTTTTCTACGTCCGTTATAAAATGTACAGTTTTCTTCATTAATTTGGGTTCATAAAATATGTGATTTCTGAACCCTATAAACAGCGTGAAAAAAAGTGCCATAACGGTTCATTTTTTCACTCTTTTGCGTGAAAAAAAGTGCCGTAGCGGTTCATTTTTTAACGCTACTATAAAATTGTTTGCACAAAGTGTGTCATGAACGCTTCGCAACACGCCGTGATTTCTACCGATAAATGTCAAACAATCATTTCGGATCAAGAAAACTTGATGATTATTAATTTCTTCATTTAAAAAAGTATTATTACTTATAAACATTGATTAAGGTTTTATCGAATTTATTTAAGGTAACGGACGTAGAAAAAATTTTGTATGAAACTCGGGAGTAAAGCAACTTTTTTTCACTTGTAGGAATTGCCGCACTCGCCTTCGGCTCGTGTGGCAATCTTTCCTACTCGTGAAAAAAGTACTACTTTACTCACTTGTTGCATAAATAACTATTTTTATTAATTTTACAACACTGCTCCCGTGTGTCTTACTTCACAGTGCTGCCAATCTCCTTGATGTCAACTTCGTCAATTTTAGATAATTTATTTTTATTAATTCTACGGCACTGTGCCCGTGAGAATTTATTTAAAAAGTCTCATAAAACTTCAGTCAACGGTAAAACGGTAATAACTTTGGACTTGAAATGTCAAACTAACGTCTAACCTACCCATAATACATAATATCGTATGTTCATTCACACTTCAAGTGTGCCATAATTTTTATTTAAAAAAATTAAGTTGGCACACATGTTCGGAATTGACAAACAAAACGTCAGATCGTTCTAAAAGTCACAATTATTCCGTGGTCACAATGGTTTACAGCAACCAGCAAAAACGTTTCTAGTTGAAAGTTATTTCCGAAATGGGACTAAAATGGACGGAAATTGGGTATATTCAATCGACGCACCTTTAGCAGAGTTTCAGGAAGAATTTCCTAACGTTTCCAATATTTATGATGAATTTAAAAATACCTTATCACGATCTGTTGCATTATTTCATGAAACGGGTAGTATTCTCCGTAAACCAGGAAGTGGTAGACCAGTCAAACGTACTCAGGATGCCATTAACCTCTTCGCGCCCAGGTCACTACATGTGGCAATAAGCAAAAAAATAAAATAAAAACATTGTACAAAAAAAATGACTCCTTTAGTGCCATCTATGGAATATTTTTTTCATATTTTTTTGCGTAAGTGGGTAAGTTTGTGACAGTGAAATAATATTTCGTAGAAAAAGGTAACAACAAGAAAGAAGTAATTCTTCATCAAACCTGGGATTAAATCAAAGCAGCATGGGCGCGGAATGGTTAACACAGCCCAAGGAATTTCGGAAGGTGAATACGTCTTCTCTGCCTCATTTATCACAGCAAATTAATTTATCGGTAGGAACATGACGCAAGTAACCTAACCTCAATTTGTTACCAACTTAAATTTTTTAAAATAAAAAAATCATGGCACACTTGAGGTTCTTTTTAATGAACATACTTTATATAACATACCTAAAATTGTTAGTTACCATCCATGACTGGAGATTAGCGTATCCTTTGTCGCGTAATTCTTTCGACTTTGTAGGTAATAAACTTTCAGTAGCTTTAGCTGCATTTGTACGAATTCCATGAGGGATTATAGCAGGTTGCTCGTTGTTTATCATAACGAATCAACTTTTATTTAGAAAAACATGACGTAAGCATTCATAAACTACTTCATATATTTTATACAATAATAAAATCACATTGATACAAGCTTCAAATGTCAAAAATGAAAGATATAACCTTTGCGTGATTGAATAGAAAAACCAATAAAGCCCGTTCTGGACGACGTTATTTTCTTGTACAAGAAAATTGTATGCCTTTTTCTCGTATCGTCTAATACAAGAAATCAAATCTTGAACAATAAATTGGATGAAAATAGGACACGCTCTATTTCCATGCTATATCTAGTATGCGAGCATGCGCATTCTGATTGTAATGAATTTATATCACTTATCTACGACATAACCTAAAATTGTGAGTTGAGTTTATGCCGTTTTAACGATGACTACTTGGACAACAGATGAAGTCGCGAGTATTATTGAGGGATATCAATAGAACCCATGGCTGTATGTTGTAAAACTTGTGGAATACCACAATAAATTCCAACGTTTAAAACCGAAATGTTTTATACCAACTCAAAATTACGAACAGGTTCAATATTCATATATTCAGACTACATTTCGTTGTATTGAATTTATTTAATGGTTTCTGCAACAAGTAAGGTTGTTTCTAATTTATTCAAAATTTTTCAATTCTGCGCATGAACGGGGACTATTTTCTTGTACCATTATATATGATGAAAAATGCCTATTTCGCACTAGCTAATATTTATTGGTCACATATTCTACTACAATTTTCTTCTACAAGAAAATAACGTCGTCTAAAACGGGCTTTAGACATAAAAGTTATGGGCATTATTTGATGCTCATACCCCTCGGATGCCTTATACAGGGTCCTGCATTTCACCTCCCGCCTTCTATAGCTCATTTACCAATTAAGTTGGAATTTTGATATTTTGCCGAATAAATTTGCATTTCAGGAAAATATTTTTGATTATACAGTGTGTCCCAAAAAAGTGTGACGTCACGATGATATATTCTTTTAGATTACATGCTGTATTTTTTATTGCTTATTTGGATACCTTTTATGGTAGCCTACATACTCATATAATTTTATTGAAATGATATCAGCAAAAAAAAAATAAAAACTAAAAAAAATTAGTTCTGCGCCATTGGTTTAAAAAAATAATAAAAAATAAAAATAGTGTCTTAATAAAATCATAAAAGGTACTTATTAAATAAGGTCTGATAGTCCCGTTAATCAAGTTTGAATGATATTAATTATACAGGGTGTCCAAAATTTAGTGTCAAACTTTCCAAACTTTAAAGCACTTTATTTTTCCTTTTTTTAAATTAGAGCCCCTGTATATTTTCATGTCATTCCATGCGAAATTGAAAAACAACCATTTTTCCTAATAACAACCCTATCCCAATTCCTAACGTATTAAAAGTTATTTGCAGAAAACTCGTTTTATCAACCATTTTAATAGCCATTTTACTAAATAAAAATCGAAGGTGGCTTTGAAAAACAATTTATTGACATTAAAATTGAACAAAGTAACAGGTGACTATTTTGACTTTACTAATGTAAAAGTTTAAAGCCTTGTTAACTTAAGCTCTTTATCTCGAGAATTATTTTTTTCCATGAAAAACACCCATAATATCGTCGTAGAAACTTTCTTGGAGTCCTGCATAGGGAATTGATCA
Source organism: Ocypus olens (assembly GCA_910593695.2). Classification (NCBI taxonomy): domain Eukaryota; kingdom Metazoa; phylum Arthropoda; class Insecta; order Coleoptera; family Staphylinidae; genus Ocypus; species Ocypus olens. Next base: position 40,892,408 of record OU343049.1, read on the forward strand.
AATTTTAATGCCTTTATGGTGGATTGAGTCGACAAAATTTTTCCAACTCCGTAGACATCGTCAAAGTTGGACATGGTTTCCAGAAAAAAACTTTTTTTTTCGCAGGGACGCTAGAGGGGGCAGAAGACGTTGCGCTTAATTTCGCATGCATGACATTAAAGAAGACACTTCAAAGTTTTTTTTTTTTTTTTTTTAAAGATTCATCAAAATCGATTGAAAATACGCCGAGTTTTCGCGGTTTGAAAATGGTCGAAATTTCACGAATTTCAAGTGTTTCATTTTTTTTCCTTCAGTATATATTTAGAAGAGTTACAACGGAATGAAGACTTTCGAACGAATAAACATAGTCCCAAAACGCGGATATTTTGGATTAATCATGGATGTCATCAGAGTATTTCTCAGATTTGTCTATACATTTTTCTAAAGCTTTCTTCGAGAATAATGAAAGGATCACTTATATCTTTTAAATACGTGTTCATATGCTGATTTCTTGCTCTGACAATATATTTTCTATATTTGTAAAAAAATTTCTTGTATTATAAGAATAACAATCGAATTTTTTGAAACACTACAGTATTGGTCTGTAAGTATAGATTTTTGATAGCTACTTTGTGCAAAAAAATGGCGGAGATGAACTGTAAAGTTTCAGTATTAAAAAATCTTCAATTAGCTAATTCACATAATTTACTCTCACAAGTTTTGGGATTCTTGTAAGTCTTCTGGTATGCGCCATATGCAGTGATAATTCCAAATATAGATGCTTTGTGGCTTCTATACTTAATCTAGACATTTTTCTAAATCTTTTTTCGTGTAACGATTGACACCGGAACTGTCGTTCTTGAACGATCAAAACGGAACGGTTTAATCGTTACGTAATGATTATGAAAAGTTACAAAATTGAGTTTAGTTTAAATATCGTTATCGGAACGAGAATCTATTTACAACGATGTCGCTACGAAATATAAAATAGACCTGTAAGAATGGTTCATTTAAGTGACAAAGATCGTATTGAAATATTAATGATGATCGGTTATGGTAATCGTGTTAGAACTCATGAAGAAGTGTGTAATATTTTTAATGATTTTCATCCTGAAAAAATCTCATATCACGTTCAACGGTTACTAAAACATTACAACGTTTTAATGCAACTGGGATAGTCAAAAATTTGTCAAAAACTGGAAGACCGCGCACCGCAACGAACGAAGGTATTAGACTAAACATTGCAATTGATTTAGAGGAATCACCTCTAACTTCAATAACAAATTTGGCACTGAACCATGGTACAAGTCGACGTTCTGTAGGGAAAATATTGAAAATTGAAAAGTATCATCCGTATAAGATACAATTGATTCAAGAATTGTTAGACGATGATTTTGATCGACGGATGGAGTTTTGCGAAAGACTGATGGACACTTGCAATGACGAAGATTTTGCAGCTAATGTAGTGTTTTCTGATGAGGCAATTTTTTGTTTAAATGGAACAGTTAACCGCCATAACTCAAGATATTGGTTAAATGAGAATCCTCATTGTATTCATGAAGCACATACCCAGTATCCACAAAAGTTGAATGTTTGGATGGGAATTGTCGAAAATAGGCTTATGGGTACATTTTTTATAGACGGAAACTTGAATGATGAGTATTTAGATTTACTGAATAACCAAATTATTCCTGCACTTAAACAGAATGGGCAGTTACCACAAAATGTTTGGTTTCAACAAGATGGAGCGCCTCCCCACTATGATCGACAGGTTAGGGATTTTTTGCATGCGAATTTTCCAATTCGATGGATTGGACGTAGCGGATTCATAGAGTGGCCTGCTCGTTCTCCGGACCTTAACCCTATTTTTTTTTTCTTTGGGGTTATTTAAAATCACGTGTTTACATTAGACGACCAACATGCTTGCAGGATTTGAGACAAAGAATTACTGATGAATGTGAACTAATACGTGGAGAAGTGTTGGAAAGAGTGACTCACGAATTTATTAATAGGCTTGCATATTGTCAGGAGGTGAACGGCGAGCATTTTGAACATTTGAAGTGATTTTGTTTAAATTATTATTCTCATAGTCTAAAATAAATACATTTACCTATCCTTTAGTTGTAAAATGATTTATTTCTCGTTTTTACGAATTATTTCCACTAAACTTAGCATGTACGAATTGGAAATAAAAAGGTCTTTTAAAATCTGCAAAAATATACAGGGTGTCCCATTTAAATTTAAAAAAATTGAGGGTATTTCCGGTGAAACCGGAAGTACAGTAGTAACAAAAAATATGCCATCAAAAGCGTTATATGTCATTATACTTGCCTACAAAGTTTCATAAATTTAGCCCGTTTTGATAGATATTTACTTGGTTCCATACTTTATGCCAACCGTGTTTGAATAATGAACTTTAGAGTTAAAAAAACAGTACAATACTTTCTCGTATTTAATTGATAGGAAAATATAGCCACCGTATGTTTGATATTTGTGTTTTAATCCATGTTCCATCAAAGCAAAATTATGCGTCATATGTTAATAATCGTCTATACAATTAATGGCGCTCCAGAATGACCGAGAAAACCAAGCTCAATTAATAACACAAATATACCGCGAAATAATGTAACAAATTCCACTACACTTATTCTGGGCTACTGAGTAATTGTATACACAGTGGGCCAAAAAAAACGGTACAAATTGGAAATATTCATATTTTTTAATAATATTCAATAATAATTAACGCATTAAACATTGCTTTGAAGGAAGAAATGTTTACACTTTGTAGTTTACAAAAATGATTAATAACATTTTTGAAAGGTTTTTTTATCGAAGATATTTCACATTCATGAAGGCTCCGCAAAGATGGGAGTTTATAATGCTCCGTGGCATCGCATTTGTAGGTATCAAAATTAATGGACCATGATTTGTTTTGGTTTTCTATTGAATCTTAGACATTAGCTGTCACTTCAAGAAGGTGGTCGGGGCACAAGTTTAAATACTATTTTTTAGTGCAAAGTCCTTTATCTTATCTATAAAAATTGGGTTTTTCACAGTGATATTTAATTATTTAAAAATAATAATAACTCACGAAGTTATGACACTACAAAAAAAACTTTTACCGTTTTTTTTTGCCCACTGTGTATATACAGGGTTATTCACGCTATACGGCACGGAATATTGTGGCCAAAATACGTGACTTTCAAAAAGTTTCACTTTTGGGATATATAGGGGCCTACTATGGTTACTTTTCAAAATTAATTTCACATTATACAGGGTGTTCCAAAAGCCCTAAAACTTATTAAAGTTGTGTTTTTTTTTTAATGGAACACCCTGAAAGTTTTGTCATTTTTAAATTCTTGGAAATTTACATAAAATGCTATATTTTGTATTACATATTTGAATTATACATGAAATTCGATAAAAAATCTTAAGGTCTCGAAATTAAAGCGTTTTCGAGATATTTTACATTTTTTTAAATGCTTTTTCATAATACAAATAAGACGAGTAACTTTGTTAGTATCACTGTATTAAATCGTTGTGATAATGACAATCTAAAATTGTCGAAACTGTAATCACAACGATTCAATAAAATGATACCAACAAAGTTACTCGTTTTATTTGAATTATTCAAAATGTATCACTAAGTGAAAGCCTCTACAATTACTTAATTTCATAATTCAATTTAAAAATAAATCACCACTTCTATTTTCTTTTGTTGTCGTTTTAAAGTGAATTAAAATAAATCACAGCTTTTAAGAAAAATGTCAAATAACTCGGAAATGGTTTAATTTTTACTTTACGTTTTTAATGATTATTTTTGACAGAATTTTATGTAGAATTTAAATTTGAATAAAAAAATCTAGCATTCTATTTCAAATAAGGAATTTGGTGTTGACTTCCTGTATAACGGAAAGTTGTATAATTTTGAAAATATTTTCATTAATAATAATAATAATAATCGTATTTATTCCAATATAAATGACATACAATATATACATACAGGTCCATATACAGTACACCTACTGCAAGGCATTAAATATAGGAATATCGTCAAACAAAATTACTCTATCGGTTTGTTTCTAAGTTGACATTACTTGTTAGAAATTCATCGATAGTGTATGGTTCACATTTCCACAGCATTTCATATACACATTTTTTGTATTTTACAAAATTAGTTTATTTTTTTATAAATTCTGGACATTTGTTATAAAAGCGTAGGCATGAATAATGTACACCCTTCTCTGTGATTGTAAATTTATGTATAGGATACATCAATATTTCTTTGTTTCTTGTTTGATGATCATGTAAGCTCCTATTATTTGTAAAATATTGCCCTTGCTTTCGGAGAAACAATAGGCATTCCATTATGTACACTGCAGCTGCAGTAAGTTGAGCAAACTTTGTCCTACACGAATCTGAAGACTTTAAATTCAAAATTGTTCTTAATGCACGTTTTTGTATCAGCATAATTCTATTGAAATGTGTAGCGCTGCCCCAATGTACTATGCCAAACCTGATTACAGACATGAAATTAGAGTTAAAGACTAGTTTTAGTATACTGAAAGACACATTCGATTTTAAAACTCTAAGCATAAAACATATTGAACATAGCCGCGCTGATACATGATCAATATGTTTCTGCTATTTTAATTTATTATCAATGAAGATTCCCAAGAATTTTGTGTTATCGGTCAGATTTACGTTGTTGTCGTTAATTATTATATCTGATGGATGTGTAGTTGCTTCATTTTTTTTAAATAATACATAATTAGTTTTCTTTTCATTCAGTATTAGTTTATTATTAGTAAACCAAGTTTTTAATGAGGCTAGTAACTGCCCGATATTATATGACAGTTCGTTCAAACTTTTTCCGCGTACACAGATATTGGTGTCATCAGCGTAATTAACAACATTATACGCCGGCTGATTAAATATTTTAAACATGTCATTAATGTAAATATTAAATAGTAGTGGTCCCAGAACGCTACCCTGTGGTACCCCAATAACTATGTCCAGTGCATCCGACCGACAAACCTTGGTTTCAGATGCCACTTCCACTAACTGTTTTCTCCCTGAGAGATAACTTTCGATCCAGTTGTAAGCAGTTCCTCGGATGCCATAGTTGTAGAGTTTAGAGAGTAGTATTCTGTGATCAATACAGTCGAAGGCTTTTGACAAGTCCAGAAAAATACCACAGGACTTGTCTCCAGCCTCCATTCCCTCTAGTATTGTCTGCGTAAAGTCATACAAGGCAGTGTTTATGTGTTTTTCCTTCCGTAAACCCATGCTGGTGTATTGAGAATATTTTAAATTTATTTAGAAAAATTTTTAATTGTACAGCGACTATACTCTCAATTATTTTTGAAAATGAGGACAACAAACTGATTGGTCTAAAATTTTCAAAGTTGCTACAGTCTCCACTTTTAAATATTGGTTTAACAATAGCTTGTTTCAATTTTCCGGGAAAAATTACGCTACTCAGTAAATTATTTATGATAAAACAGAGAGGTTTACAAATGCTGTCGATGCATTCCTTTACGACAAACATGGAAATTTCATCGATTCCAAAACTTTTTTTATTTGACATGTTTCTGATCAGAGTTATTAATTCTTGACAGGTAATTGGGTTTAAGAAAAGTGAGTACATATTCATGTCCACGCCTATATTATGCTGAGTTGTAGGTTGCCTTGATTTTAGTAAATTAGGTGCCGCATTTACAAAGTGATGATTCAATTTATTCACATCAGATTCGAGATTAGTACTTTCGAGATTAATACATTCTTTATTACCAGTTAGGTCTTTTATGATGGACCATGCTGTTTTGTTGGTGTTATCTGACATTAGGATTTTATTGTTGTAATATTGTTTTCTATCGTTTTGAAGTACATTAAAAAGAGCACACTCGATTACATACTTTCTAAAAATCTAATTACAAAACATTAATTAGAAATCCATATACTTTTAATGTACTGTTTCGGTGAGACACCCTGTATACAGAGTTATATTGAAAAAGAACAAAAGAATATAAAAAGTTCCTACACGCTTATGTTCAAATTCCATTTGTTTTCAAGATACAGGATGTTGATTTTTAATCTCTTCCGGCCTAGTAGAGGGAATGTAATCAAAATTGGTGCATAATATCCTCTTACAGGTTGCCATATTGTGTAAAAATAATAAGAGGGTTATATAATTTAATTTGCCAGTTCCTGACAACGTTTTGCTGTATTTTTCATGGTTATTCCACAAAGAGAGATTTTATCGATTTAACTTCGGTCTCTTTTTATTTTTACACAATAAGGCTTATTTTTGACTAATTTTGGATTCTTTCTACTAAGTTGGAAGGACTTAAAAAACCAATATTTAAAAAATAACATTCTGTATCTCGAAAACGAAAGAGTTTTGTCTACAAATGCAATGGTTTTGAGAGGGCCATTCGAACCTGTAAAATTTTCTTAATCCCCATCTCCCAGAGGGTGGGGGGGGGGGGGTTTCGTAGGCATAGAAATGGGTACTTCTCTAATAATCATTTCTCTCCCTAGGGAAAAAAATGATATTACTCGAATATCATTATAGTGGCTATAAAATGAACTATGAGATTGTAGTGGGCTTCCTGGACCAAAATACATCTTTTTTATGACCTGAATGCAGGCTATGAGTTATTTTATTTTGTCATGGAAAAAATAATTCTTGAGTATAAATGCTTTAAACTTTTATTTTACCAAAGTCAAAATAGTCTGTTGTCACTTTGTTAAATTTTAATGTCAATAAATTGTTTTTCAAAGCCACCTTCGATTTCTATTTAGTAGAATGGCTATTGGAATGGTTGATAAATATGAGTTTTTTGCAAATAACTTTTAATGCGTTAGAAATTGGGATAAAGTGATTATTAGGAAAAATATTTTTTTTAATGCCGCATGGAATGACATAAAAATATACAGGGGCACCAATTTAAAATAAGAAAAATAAAGTGCTTTAAAGTTTGGAAAGTTTGACACTGAATTTTGGACACCCTGTACAATTTTTATCAATCAAACTTCATTAACGGGACTATCAGACCTTATTTAATAAGTGCCTTGTATGATTTTATTAACAAGGCACTATTTTTATTGTTTATTAATTTTTTAAGCCAATGGTGCTTAATCGATTTTAATAAAATTTTAGTAATATGTAGGCAACCATAAAAGATACCCAAATCAGCAATAAAAAATACTGCATGTAATCTAAAAAATATATCATCATGACGTTACACTTTTTTGGGACACCCTGTATAATCAAAAATATTTTCCTGAAATGCATTCTAGGATGCAAATTTATTCTGCAAAATATCAAAATTCCTACTTACTTAATAAATGAGCTATAGAAGACGGGAGGTGAATGCAGAACCCTGTATAAACGTAGACATTAAGGGTGATGGTGGGTGGGTCCCTATAACCTTATCCATTCATCCAAATAGCAGAAGATAAACAAGTGTTTTATTGATGTAAACTAAGCGATGAATGAAAGAATGAAAAGTTAATTGTGTTTGTTTCTTTTTGTAAATTGTCTTACGCGAGTAAATTTTGTTTTATATTTAACTGGTTGGATTGTAGTTTAGGGCCCCATCTACCGCCCATCGTTTCAATTTTTCAGTCAGTTATGCAGTTAGGATTTAATTTTCTGGACATAAAATATAAACTTGTAAGCAAGCATAGCAACTTTTTTTTAAGTGTAATGACAAATTACCATGAAGGCGATGCGTACTGTCTAAAACGTTGCAAATATTTCCCTAAATGAGTGAAGTTATCCACCGACAATTATACCATAAATATTGTTCTAATTTTCGCTTGTTGATGTTTCCTTATAATTGTCTGCAGATAACTCCACCCAATCGTGGAAATTGCAAAGTGCTACGTTTTAGCCAATCGATGATTGATAATGGTGTATATATCCTAACAGTTACTTAATTAGTTTACACACCCATGGTAAAATTCCATTTCCCCTTCAACGACCGTAATATGCGGAGGAGAGCAACGTAGGTCGAAACCCATCCACATTTAATAATAATAACAATAATAATAATAATAATAGGCCTTTATTTTCATAACCTGTACATAAAATATAAATAAACCAAAATTCAAAAATTATACATAAACAAGACAGGAACTTACAAGAATCACAAGGTGCCAGTTCAGGATTCGAAATTAGAAATTTCCCTGTTCTTCTTCTCGTTAACCGAGAAAGAAAAATTAATCGATTATAATGATGATGCTAATACTAGATTTTCTGTTTCAGGATGAACACACCATATTGAGATCCTGGGCGGTGAAGGATTTCGCGCCGAACGTGGCGCAATACGTACAAATCTTTCGACCCGAGAATAAACTTCACGTTAAGTTTGCGGAATTCGTCGTTTGCGAGGACGAATTTAAATACGCTTTGTTGGCGAATAATTGCACTTGCCCGGGGGCTTCTACCCTGGTTACGCTTTTGCTCCACACCTCCAGGGGACAGTGAGTAAATTTAATTATAGTTTTATTAACGCCATCGCTTCGAGCGGCGCTCCTCGACTAAAAATTAAGTGTTAATGGAAACGGATAATTTCGATTATCTTGGATACTGCGATGTATTAAACTTTAACGATCTTGGAAGTTATTAATAATTTACACTGGAAATTGAAGAGTTTCAGATGGCATATTTATGATATTTCCTAACTATAATTCGGATTATAAATTTCATAAATGTAGTAAAGACGAAATATAGCATTAAATATTACATGTATTTAATGCATCTGCTACAAGTAGGGTTTTCTCAAGTTTAATTATAAATTTCATGTCTGTCCGTTTGTCTCATTGTGCGCTTATCACGAAATAGTATTTTACAGAAGTTAGCTTGTGAGACCGAATTGAATAAAACTGGTAAGGCCTCAATGTGTTTAATAATAGCTTTTGTAACATCTCCACGATATTTAAAACATTTCTTCATCAACAAAGATGAATTAAGATATAATTAATTAATTACGAGTGCGGGGAACGTTGTCATTTTAATGTTATTTATTCCACGTTTGTCTTTAGATTAAAATGGTAATTCACGTAACAAGTTCCGAAAGTGATATTTTACAAGACGAGTAGGAAGCCTACGGCTCGTCCTGGAATCCTGCGAGCCCTATAAAATCACTTTTGGAACGTGTTACGTACAATATTTTTTCTGCGGCCGTTTTGTATGTTAAAAAAGCAAAAACACACATGTCATAATTAAATACGAAGTTAATGTTTTTGTCAAGGCCGCCTACATACATACGCAAAATCTTCCCGAAAGTAACAAAAAGCGTCCCGAACGTATAAAAATCGTTCCGAAGGTGAAACAAAATCATCCCGAAAATAACTACTTTCGGTACGATTTATGTAAAGTGGTACTTTCGATTTAATAAATCATACCGAAAGTTTTATTTTCGGGACGGCTGCAGAAAAATAGTTTTCATAGAATAGTATTAGTAAGGACTTAGGATCAAGATTTTCTTGAATAGCCGCTAAGCAAGTCTGTCCCTCTTTGCTGCAAAATCACGCAAAAGCTATGTTAATGTTCATGCTGACTTTGTTGAAGGGAGTCAAAAGAGGAATGTTAAGACTTTTCTTTCCTTCTTCCTTATGGAGCATCGTATCATTATTGAAGGATTCTTTGCAAGTAAAGGAGAAAATCGACATTTCTTAGTTAGCAACAGAGACTTAATTAAGTTTATATTTACGTTGATACAGTTACCTAATTTTAACGGCCGCTCTTAACGGACTGCGGCCGTTATAAGGTTGTTTTAATAATAAAAGACAGTCCGTAAAGCAACATTTAGCTACTATATGTTACGAAACAAATTATTAGGCTATTTCGAATAGCTTGTACAAAATACATTTTTCATAGTCCCATGAGCTCACTTTTTTAAAGGTGAAAGTGAACATACACATGCCGCACAGAAGTATAAAATTGTTGGACTTGCATTTATTGCTAGCCTTACTGATTCTAGCAATGTAAAATTCTCCTCGAGGCCTACTAGTGGGTCGCGGATCACATTGAGATGAAGGTCTTGCAACAAAAAGGGCTCTATTTTTAGCAATGTTTGTAAATTGAAAAAAAAAACGTTTTAAAATTTGAATTTTCAAATTTCGTCGAAAATATTTTGTGTATGTCTTTAAGCATGGTTTGCCACCAGTTTTATACAATGATATCCACTCCGTTAAACGAGGGGTACATTTCAATTTTGAAGCTAACTTTTTTTTGTCCAAAACTAAAATATAAAATCATCTTGCAATATTTTTTCGGGTACAAAAAATACAAAACTGCTTTAAAAAAGTCTATTTAAACTACTTAAATTATATTATTAAAATTAAATGAATATTATTATAATATTAGAACAAAAATAATAATAATAATAATATTCAAATAAGTATTCTAAATATCAAAATCTTGTCCAAATTTAAAGTCCTCTTGCCATATTTTCTTGGGGTAAAAAAATTAAAAACTCCTTAAAAAAGTCTGTTGAAACTGTTGACATTATAATATTAAAATTAAATAATATTATTATCCTTATAGAATAAGAAAACTAACACAAACGGTGGTGGCAGATGACCTCGCAGTCGACGCCAAAAAAACTAAAAAAAAATAAATAAAAAATGGTGATGTGGCCATCGTGTTACTTTCTCCGACTTGACGGTTTCATTTATATTTACGCTTCCATGGTTTATTTTCAATTTAAATCATATTTAAAATGTACATCGAGCGTTTTGTAAACTCGGATGAAACTGACGTTTAAAACGTCAAAATTATGAAAGATGGAAATTTTATACTTCAAATTCAAAAACTCAGTTTACTCAAAAACTAAATTCTTTATAAGTTGTACATTTTGGCATTCTCTACAATTATTATTAACATAAATCATTAATCAAATTAACTATTATCGTTTCATAATTATAAACCAAAAATTTCATAAAAATTAATACATTTTTTCTCGAATATTAATGATTTTATGAAAACGATTTAATAACGTTTATATTATTTAATAAGATGCGAAAAACTTTGTTTTCCGCACTTGATTTTGCTTCTTCAATCTCACTGCTCGATGTTAGTGCCCCCTAGCACACTCTCGCGAAGAAATGCACACATGCGATGGAAGGCAACCCAATATACAATTCTTTGTTAATTCACGATCGAAGAATTAATAAATGTAAGAAAAAAATTTCAATGTTTAATTTAAGGTTTTCCACCTGTGAAATCCTCGCTTAGATTCTTCTGTTTGCAGGATGGCATAGGGACCACCCGCCGCCCTTCGTTTTCATTTTAACATGATCAAGAAATGCCTGTTTATTGAGAATTGTTAAATAACCAACATCACTGAAATGACAGAAATCGTGTTAAATTAAACCACAAATTTGTATGTTAAGTTTAATTGAATACCAAAAGTGGTGGGTGGGCCCTATCCTGCAATCCAACCAGTAAAGCATTATTCAGGGTATCTTCTAATGAAATAATTAATGGAAAAAAAATGATTAATTCGTGGTTTTCCACCAGTGAAACTCTTATACAGATTCTGCTGTTTGGAGGATAGGATAGGGCCCATCCACTGCCCTTCGTTTTCATTTAAACATAATCAAGAAACACCTATTTATTCATAATGGTTAAATTGCCAACATTACTGAAATGACGGAAATCTTGTTAATTTAAACCACAGATTTGTAGGTTATATTTAATTGAATACTAAGGGTGGTGGGTGGTCCCTATCCTACAATCCAACCAGTACAGCATTATTCAGGGTTTCTATTAATGAATTAATGAATGAAAAAAAATAGTGATTCATTCGTGGTTTTCCACCTCGCGTAGACTCTGCTGTTTGGAGGATAGGATAGGGCCCACCCGCCGTCCTTCGTTTTCATTTATACATGATTAAAAAACGCCTGTTTATTAAGAATTGTTAAATTACCAACATTACTGGAATTACAGAATTTATGTTAAATTAAACCACAGGTTTGTAGGTTACGTTTAATTTGATACTAAGGGTGGTGGGTGCGCCCTATCCTATAATCCAACCAGTGAAACAATCCAGGGTTTCTACAAATAAATTAACTAATAAAAGAAAACAAATTCCAATGATTAATTGATGGTTTTCCACCACCCTCGCGTAGATTCTGCAGTTTGGAAGATAGGATAAGGCTCACCCACTGCCCTTCGTTTTCTGTTAAACATAATCAAGAAACGCCTGTTAATTGAGAATTATTAAATGACCAACATCACTGACATGATAGAAATTGTGTACAGTTAAACCACAGGTGTGTAGGTTATGTTTAATTGAATCCTAAGGGTGGTGGGTGGGTCCTATCCTACAATCCAATCAGCAAAGCATAATCCAGGGTTTCTACAAATGAATTAATTTATGAAAGAAAACTATACTGAAGGAAAAAAAAATTACACTTGAAATTCGTGAAATTTCTACCATTTTCAAACCGCCACAACTCGACGTATTTTCAATCGATTTTGATGAATTTTTGAGGGCGAAAAACTTTGAAGTGTCTTCTTTAAAGTAATGCATGCGAACTTAAGCGTAACCTCTTCCGCCCCCCTCTAGCGCCCCTGTGATAAAAAAAACATGTCCAACTTTGACGATGTCTACGGAGTTGGAATTTTTTTTCGACTCAATCCACCATAAAGGCATTCAAATTCAATCAATTCCCTATGCAGGACTCAAAGAACGAAGTTCCTACAACGATTTGCCACCAAGTTATGGCGGTTTGAAAATAGTCAAAATTTCACGAATTACAAGTGTTTCATTTTTTTCCACCAGTGTATGAAAGATTGCCAACATTCTTAAATTTCCTACAGCACATGATCACGTTCCTTTTAGTGATCAATCCAATACTTCCGCTACATTGCATTCTGCATTTCTAAATCTGGTCACTAAAAATACCCTGATTTTAGGGATTACAAACTTGGATTTTCTCACCCCCTTAGGATTTTTCAGAAAGAAAGATTTCAAGGTATTTACAAAGTTTAATATTATTGCGCGATCTACTTCTACTACAGTGAACTTGTTACTCGTTCTTTTAATTATATTTGAGTACTCATTTTGAAGATAAACTTTTTATTTGATTAATTAAAACACTTGGTTTTGTTTCACTATTTTTAAAAATAGTGAAACAAAACTAAGTGTTTTCATTAAAAAAAATTATATAATAATGTTTCACCACGAGTTAAGTGAGAAATTAATTAATTATATTAAAGATAAACTCTGTCATATTTTTTTCAATTAGACCAAAGGAAATCGATGAATTACTTTATCCATGCGTTCACATTTTACAAGGTAGAATAAGTAATGTATCAATGCGTGGTTCTTATTCTGAGCTACACAGTTGTCAGAAAATAAATAAAGGACCTTAATTTGAGGACTAAGCACATTATTTATGTAGTGGTACAAGAAGGTTATTGGTTTGTTGAAGGTATTTTTTCCCACAGTTTCGTTGTAGACGTAAAATTGGGGTCTCGTTCTCATTAGTTTAGTCTCTGAAATACCGAAGTTATAAACTCAGAGCTGTGGTTTGTAGAAAACGTCTCCTAACGGTACTTTTGGGAGGGACAAATTTTGTTGGTAATCAAAACACAACACTTTAGAGTCATCATTTTCCCTAACCAAATTTGCCTTTTCTTTAATATCTGAGAAAAAAATAATCCGCCCGTATCTGGTGGATTTTTTTAAATTCTCTAACAGAATGCATATCTCGTCAGTAGTGGCTGGTGACCTAAGTTATTTTTCAATGTTGTCACATGTCTGACAAGTGTCGGATCTAGGGCTACCAAACGAGATTGAAGTATCTAGAGCAAAAATCTGATGAAACGTTAGAGCAATTTACGTGTTTTTTTTTCTCCAAAAATAACTTGTGCATAATTTTGACAATGAGTTCAGGAGCCAAATATTGTTTCTTGATGTTTTTATTACGGCTATAATGTGAAGATTTGAATGGAAGGCTCAAAATGTGATCTTCAACTGTCTTCATGGTTTCACTAGATAATTTAATCGGATATTTATGCCTCGAAGGTGAAATGCGTTGGTCCTGAACAAGTTGCCTTACAGTTAACTCAATTCGTTTGAGGAAAATAACATAAAGTGAAGCAAAGGCTTTTCTACAAACTCGCACTGTATCCTGACCTTTTCTTATTTTGTAATAGTACAAGTCCTTGCTTTTCCCGTGCTTGTCTTCAACCTTTTCCTTGCAGTTTTCCTCGACATTTATAAGACTAGCAAAATGGGCTTGTTTAGTATCAAGTCTATTGAAAGAATCAAGGAGGCATTTCTTCAAATTATCAGACACTTTCTCGCCACATTTGAATTTCTAAAAATAATTAGGTCCAGTGGTTCGAGGTGAGATAGATTTTCTAGTTACAGGTACATAACCCTTATCTTCCAGCCTGCACTTTTTACGAGAGTTACGTTTTCATGTTTCTGCATGTGCAACTTTCCTTGTCTTTCGTACTGGTACATTTCGCATTTCATCACTATTTGACTTTGCTGAAGGTACATAATCATAGGACGAATCACTTGACATATCAATTATTTCACTCAATGTGGTGTGGGGGGGGTAGATCCATCTAGTGAATAGCAGAGCAACTAACATACTTATGACAGTTGTAGCTACCTCCTGGTGCTTTTTTTTTTTAAATAAATTTGTGCTCTTATCTGAAAATGGTCGAAAATGGAACTAATCCCATTCTTTCTGCAAGCCCTTCCAATGGTTTAAGGAATAGATTCTAGATTCAAGCTGCTAAACTCTGCCTTCAATAATAATTTAGATTTCGTGATTATACGTATATCAATTTAATGACGCTCAATCAAGCAATTCCTTCCATTCACGCAATCGATTTAATTTTATGAGTAAAATTGATGATGGTAAAATTATTAATAAGTTGAAACAAATGGACCAATTCATTTCTTATGTTGTATTTTTTCACATAAAGTTTTTGTTGATAATTTTTTTAACCAAACAAACCGTTCCATTTTACAGGTAAGTCACTCGACATTTTTGATAATTCGATCATTTTATGAGTAACTTTCAAGCAACTTATATTAAATAATTAATATTTAATTCCATGACTACAATCAACAAACTTGTGTAATTTTATTAAAACATCAAAATAAGAAGATTTGTAACATTTACTTCAAATCAAATTATTGAAAGTATTAAAGATACTCCGCCAGTAAATACAGTGAAATCTAAACAATTTGTTTGGAAACAGTTTATATAGTTTTGTTCATAAAAGCAGTACAATTTAAATGGATCCACCACCAACCGGAAAATCTCCGAGATATTGAAAGAACGGACATACAATATGAGAAATGTGAACGAGATAGATTTTTTTTCCACAGACGGGAGAGAAAGTAGATTTCTCAGCCGTCGAAATCGTGAGAAAAATATTATTTCTCTCCCTAGGGAGAGAAGTAATCATTTCTCTCTCTACGAGGTTCCATTATTTATTTTAACTGTCACGGCTGACAGCGTCTTTTTTCTAGGTTGGGTTTTAGAAACGAACATTTTACTCTTAAAATATCCCGTTTGTGAAAAAAATAGTATATATACCTCCGGAGAGAATGCTATTTTTCCCTCGGTACGTTGTATCCGTCAGGCTTTTGCCCTCCTGATACAAATTTGCACCTCAGGAAAAATCACGCATTTCTCTCACTTGATATATTATTTACTATAATTTCAAAAAGGGAAAAGCTATCTGATCGTATACTCTTTGTACGTAGGAATTGTATCCCTCAAATTGTTACAGTGACAAGTGGTATTAGTTTGACAGATAAAAACGCGAAAGCGAAACAACAATTATCGTAATATAACTGTCAATTTCTAATTACTAAGAGTATTACTGTAGACAATAAACACACTATCCATCAATTCAGAAACGCAGCCAACTGCAATATTTTAGTCGCAATCGTAAAATGCAAAGTTTAACATGTTTTTTGTTTTATTTTAGGGAAGGACAACAGTCCCAGGAGGAATGGCATCGATTATACGGCCGTTGCTCCGGCAATGAAATTTACCACATCGTCTTGGGAGATAGCAGATTTTTTGGAGAATACGAAGGGAAAAGTTTCACCTACGCTAGTTTTCACTCCCACAGAAAGTACGTATTCATTTAAATTCATATATAAAGAAATATCTGATTAAACATTCGTAGTTGTCATACAGACAGTTAAGGTCAGAAATGTTGACCATCGTGCAAAATAGCGTTAATCAGAGATATGCACATTTCAATTCATAGGCGACTGCGATTAAATTATTTTTGAAAAAGTAGTAATAATCCCACTTAGACACTGATAAAAAATAGTAATACCACAAGAGGTTTCATTTGACCGCATAAATTGTATTTGTTTGCACGACCCATTGAATCGACACAAATTTTGAAAATGATTTGAGATGGAAAAATCCATGAGCGCTTTAGCGCGAGTGGATTTTGCCTAAGCTCAATTCATTCAAGAAATTTGCGATGCAATGACGAGTGCTTAAAATAAAATTTATCCTGCTGAAATTGTAACCGCGAGTGGTATTTGTTGAGATAATTTAACGAATAAGAACTATATTTATATTAACAATTTATATTCATTAAATGTATAATGGATGAAAGAGCATTTTTTATTTGTGATTTATTTGTATGAAGCACCAATCGTCAAAATCGTGTGTGGGTAAAATGAAAATGGTTGAGTGCTACATGAATTCCCGAAACTCTCGCCTGCTCGTTTGCGAGTGGTACAAACACTAGGATCTTGCCGTTAAAATGATATTTATAATTATTGTTTTCTATAGATATATATTATTACTTACATTTAGTATATATTCCATACATTTCTGACGTTTCTTAAATTATATTATAGGTTATAACCTCTCACCAAACAAACAGACACACACACACACACACACACACACTACAAGTAGCATGAAGTTAGGAAACCAATAACAGCTGATAGTTATTGGACCGGGTGCACTTATTTCCGACACACCTAAAAGGGAAGACGCCAAATACACTAATATATAAATGTTTATTTCACACTATTAGAAAATAATAGAGCAAGATGGATATTAAATGCAATGCAATTCTGCAATTCACGCATCGCATCAGCGCTAATCGCACGCTTGCGACATCTCGGGGCCGAAGTACGAAATGCAGTTCTGTTAGTGTCACCGGCTTTAATATCAAATGTACAAAACTAAATCTATAATTAGTGAAAAGACAATATTTACCTCCCTGGCACATGGGTCGGAATGACAATTGTGAACAATTTTTCACGCAGAAGCGTGTCCAAAACGGATTTGAATTACATTTCACCGCAGAGGTATTCAGAACTGACACGAATGGCCACTGTTCAACTGAAGTTAGCTGTTTACTAAAATTGTTAACATAAAGATCGTTGTCATGGTGAAGATAAATACATTTTTAACCATTTGCAAATTTTGTTTGTCCGCCGTTTTAAATGCACCTTTTTTATACATGAGTTGAATTATCACAAAAATAAAAAAAATTCTTTATATTCTCGGCTAAATCACGTACAAGTTATTTTCGTTCAATGAAATTAAATTTATTTCACCGTTAATTAAATTGCGATTAAAGTATTTCCGACTTCCGCCAAAACGTGGGCGGCCAAGTTCGATTTAGTTCTCAGTATTAAACAATCAATTTGCTTGATCCGGCTTTTCGAAGAAGTTAATGAAATGAGTGTCACCCCGAATTATATCGATACAAAACGTTCCTATTCTACACTAATGGGCTTTCGCAGATCGAATGAAAATGTTAACTTTAAATTAAAACATTAGTGACGCACGGGTCGCCGAGTTGAATTTATCACCAGAGAGTAGAGATAGGCGAAATGACTTTTTTTTTCTGAGTAAACTCGTCGTGAAGAGTTGAATCACAAAAGGTCCTCACTTCCAAATTTTCAATTTCGAATTTCGTAACTCAAAATGAGTCTGGATATTTGCACAGGGATCACTTCGCTCACGACTCATTTCTATGAGTCGATTTTTTTAATCGACTAGAGAGTCCTTTTATTTCTCATAGGCGCGCGCTTACGGTGAGAGGGATGCGCGCCCGCTGCCTAGAAGCGAGCATGTTGCGGACGCGGATCTCGAAGCCACTATAAAATCAGTTGAGAGCACTATATTAGTGTTCATGCTGAAGACGAGTTTGACCGACTAACAAGCGTAACAAAACTGATTAGAACGCAGACTCTCTGATTATTGCACTTTTAATTGAATGCAATTTCTGTAGTAATCGAGCAGTGGATTATAAAACACGCATGTTTTTATATACGACGCTTACCTTAAAGATAGTGAGTCTATCACAGATGTTCAGCGGCTATTTCGACGAGTATTCCCAAGCCGAAACACCATGCTGAAATGGGTTGAGAATTTCACAACAATTTCCCTCGCAGCGGCCCCAGAAAACATGGTAAAGATAAGAGATGCTCTAAACCAGAGGTCTCCAAACTACGGCCCGCGGGCCAAATGCAGCCCGAGACCTCAACGAGTCCTGGCCGCGATAAGCAGTTTTTACATTTTCCGTAAATTTCACATTTTAACATTCTCTAACGATTTTTTATTATAGGTTCTTAAATTAGTTAATAAAATTGATTATATCTTGGCCCACTAGGTTATGAAGAATTGAACATATGGCCCGCGGTGGAAACAGTTTGGAGACCCCTGCTCTTAACAATCCGCTCGAAAGCATTCAAGTGACTTAAGGAATAATAATGAATCGGTACGGCAAAGGTTCATTTATATGGAAAATGGGTTTCGGTCAAATTTCACCAAACTTTGGGGAAAACATTCCTCAGACCATCCCACACAAAAGTCTTTATTGGGCGCAAAGTCTAAAAATCCCTAGTTTGGGAGCCACGCAAGGTTGAAACCACGTTTGAAGACTATTTCAAATTAAAGACCCATTTTTCAAATTTCAAACACCCGTATCTCAGCATGACTTTGAGAGTTCCATGGGGGCTCAATTTTTAATCCAAAATCGCGTGAACCAAGTAGTTTTGGCCAAAAGTTTGAAGGCTTCGAGTAAAACGAATAAGAAGGGCGAGAAACGTGAAATTACTAGAAATAGCAAAAATGACAATTTCCCTTAAATTTACGATATCTCAGTGAGTTTTTAACCAAATCGAGTAATTCCAACGGGGTTATAAAGGGGAGATACTATGTTTTAAGGATATTATAGTCGTTTTGGTCAATTCTCCAAAAAAGTATTATTTATTTTGAGAAATCAAAGTGCGCAAATTGCAAGACTTTTGTAGGATTACTAGCAAGGAAAGTCTGAGGATCAAGGCAGTTGTAAATTACAACTGCCTTGATCCTCAGACTTTCCTTGCACCAAGTAACCCTACACTGTAAAAAAATCGCCACAGAAATGGTTATAATTAGTAAGAATTTCGTTTAAATTGGAAAGAAACATCTTTATTTGAAAAAGTAATATTTTGAGCATAAATCTTAAATTTATCATTACACATTTTTTATCGTGATTTCTTTCATCATTCTTGCTCACCGCACGCTTGACGGAGAACAGCCCTTTGCTCTGGACACGCGAAGGCATTACACCGAGAGCATTTTCCTCCATATTTTTGGTCGATGGTTCTGCGACAATGAACACAACTCCCCTGTCTTCCTGTTCCACCTATGCCTCGTTGGATTGGCCCTTCATCTAACATTTCTTGTATGCAAAATACACATTGGCGTGGTAGATTGGTCAACTCTTTCCTTCTCTGGATATGAGCAATTGTAAAGTCGTAGACTACATTTTTCAAGAAATCTCTCCTGTTGAGTGGTGGATTTTGAGCATTGAAATTGTATACGATTGTAGCGTTTATCCCTGATTGGTCTTTTCGTTTTTCTTGCTGTTATGTATTCGTGACACATCTAGTCGAAAAAGGTCAGTGCCACCTTTTGTCATGTTGTAAAACATGAGCATCTCTGGTTTAGTCGTATTCTCAGCTATTTTTCGCAATCGATGGAATGTTGATAAAACAAGAACCACTTTATTCTTCCTGGGAGTGAAGGATACTAAAGTTTTGGTTCGGTCAAAAGCGAATTTTAAATTTCCTACCTCACCAGCATTTTCGAAAGAAAGTGGTAATTAAGGTTTACTATCCCAACCATCGTGAGGTTCTTTTCTAACATGGTATCGAAAATTTCGGTAGAGGAAAACCAGTAGTCGCATTTTATACTTCTGGAGCTTTCATATATTGGCTCGCTCAACTTCCTGACATAATAGGATAGCACTTTTTCTTTCTTATCATCCAAAGCTAATTTACCAACATACCAACATATGGAATAGCATTCACCAGATAAAATGTTTTTGTGTCATTCAAATTGACTATTTTTACACCATATTTAGCCGGTTTTTGACCATTATTGACGTCAAAAGGGCAGCGCCCACAAATGCGTTTAGGAACAAAAAAAAACAGTGAGTCTATCAATATATTGACGCTAGAAAGCAATATTTGTATCACAAAAACATACGATTATTAATTTTATATATCATTAAAATCCAAAAAATAACTCGTCGATTAGTTTGGGTCTTGTTCTTCTACGATGAATTTTTATTTAGATGCGACAGTTAAATTTTTTGGAACTTTTTCCACTAAATGTTACATGTCCCTACCAGGGATGAACAGCTCCCTAACGATGCGACCGGTCCTTCCTGGAACTAGTGAGCCAACAATGGCCGAGCCTGAGCCAAGTTTCCTGGCGGCAATCTTGTAGGGGTGTCCACAGGGGTCCGCCTCTACCTCTCCACATAACTCCCTTCACCGGGCATCCTTACTGCGCCTTATGAAACTGGGCCTTGGCCTCTAGAATTTGCAGCCAACGCGCCTACAGTAACACTGGTCCCTCCTCGCCACATTAACATTGGCCTTCGCCTACGTAATTTTCTCCGTTCACCAGTAAACTAGCCTTCGTTTGCCTGCCTAATATCTCTTCAAGATCTAGACATCACAGGCCAAACACAGTCTTGAAGGCTATCTGTAATATGACAACCATTCATGTATTGGACCAGTCTTTCTTGGTCGATCCTCTGGAGGTTCCATATTACCTTGGATGTGGAGCGGAGGGCTTGGCTTCATCAGAGGAGCGACCACAGAAAGCATGATATATAGAACCATGGTCATCGTAGCTCTCCATCTCCCCTTAGACCTTCCAGCCCGCGATACTGGCGGGAATGTTGCTTGAGTCCAGCTTTAGGTCTTTTGATCGAACGAAGATGGGCTCCTTGCTGAGGTTAGCGACATCTATCTCTATCTAAACCAGGCTGTCTAGAAGACGCTCCCCCTTTCTATTGATCCTATGTTCCCCGCTTTCGCGTCGAGTATAAATAATACAAATATAAATCATGTTGCCTTAATAAAACTTGAAAAACTAATTGTATAAGGAAAATCTATATTAATCAGTGATCTCAAAGTAACAAATAGCTCAAGAAACTGGTACCAGATGTCAGAATCTGGTAACGCATCATGTGAAAATTGGTACCAGGTATATTTATCTGGTAAAACACATAAACTAGTAAATTAATCAGAGCCAATTATTTTGCACATGTTTTCCGAAAATATGAGTGATAGAAGCAGAAAAAAATGCAAATTAGCACGTCAAGCATTGGAGGATTCCTCAGTATGCACTCCTGCACTTTGTAGTTCTTATCCATAAAATAGATTTTTTTGTACACAAAAATGCTGTTTCATCTGCTACCGAAAACATAACAAATTATGAAAATTCAGAATCTGGCTCAATTCCGTATGATTCTGAAATTGACAATCCATATGTCAATAGTGCCGACTCTGATTCCAATTACAGCAATTCTTCGTCATCAATTAACTCTGAGGATATTGATTCAGTCGGTCAATGGTTTTTTAGAAATGATTGCCGATGAGGAACATTTTCTTCATTAAAAAATGAGAAAATGTGGGAACTCATTAGTAATCTCGAAAAGTTAGATATAGGTGAATATAATAAGGAGGTGCAGTTAATATCTTATATGGACTATGTAATGAACCAGTTGATGTAATTAAGTGATTTGTTAATGCTGAGATTAATTAATTATTAACTTAACTGTATCTAAAAACAATCGATATTTTGAGCAACAGGCAAAGGACCCCTCACAAATCAAATGGAAATTGTCTTTCGGTGAAATTGACCAAATTTTGGATATGTTGTTCCTTTCGGTGTCCAGATCAAAAGTCTCCACGGCCACAAAGCTCGAAAATCTTCCCTGCGAGCGGTACCCAGTAAACTATTCGTAGCGTTATCCCTGAAGAAGCTAACAAACATTGGCGAAAGCTCGGTTTTATGATAAATTAATGATTTATTAACCACCCAATTTAGTCGGATTCCCTGATACGAGGATTTTTCTTCGATTTTTTTACTATTCTCCAACAAGTACGACCGTTACTTCCCACCAGCATATATTATTTTATAAATATCCCGAAAATGCAAGGGAAATCAGCAAAAATCGGGGATTACCGGTCTCTAACCTTCGGAGCTGGGTACTGCTTGTAGGGAAGATTTTCGAGCTTTGTGCCCGTGGAGACTTTTGATCAAGACACCGAAAGGAACAACATATCCAAAATTTGGTCAATTTCACCGAAAGCCAATTTCCATTTGATTTGTGAGGGGTCCTTTATGGGTTTCGACGATTCCGGAAGGAATTGACAATTTTATGGCTATAGTTAGTTGCATTGGACAAAAAATGATATCTACCACAACAAATTTATTACATCAATTATGCCAAGATATCGTTTTCTACTATTGTTGAATTGAAACAAATCAAAATAATAATTCCATATTAACGCCTAGAGAATATATGGTTATTGATGAAAGCATGTTACCATGTTTAATTATACAAAATCTGTACGGTTGGCGGATATACCTATCGGGTGTGTTGGCGGATAATCTACACGTGGCGATATTCTTCCTAAAATTCTGAATAGAAAATGTCAATGCAAAAATATTATATCATGCTTCATAGTATAGATGTATATGCAAGGTAAAACAGGTTATAAGTAAATAGTGTCAAAAAGTCTTTTGGACACGCGGGAACTAATTCAAACCGATAATAACGTAGTAGCGTGCGTGAGTCGGACGAACATGTAAATATTTTGAGCTGGAACAAGATTACTTCCCCGCACCGTTTTCGAAGATGCTGAACATGATGGCGGTGTTAGAATTTCTCTTTGGGGTTGCGCAACCCCCAAAACGGCCAAAAACCACACCCAAAACGGGTAAAACGCGCTTGACCCGATTTCCCTGCAGAAAAAACACTTCCCCCCTGTTTTCAAGGATGCTAAGCACGGAGGGGGCGAGGGGGTTGAATATCGCGTTCAACCCCTATCAAAAGAGGTGAATTTTTAATTTTTTAAATATCACTGGCAAATATATATTCGCCCCCGTTTTCAAGAATGTTGGGAATAGAAAAAATAATCGTACTTCTCTTCTTGGTTGTAATGGTCTTTCATTCCGGTCCAGCTGAAAAAATATCATCAAACACCGCCAGTACGTCTATTGAATGATTGATACATACTTTTATTTTTACATATAAATAATTTAGAACATTTATTACGATGCATGAAATTACGCTTAAACAAATTGCTGCAGTCTCTTCTCTTAAATTACAATAATTCGTGCCTACAGAGAACGTTATACTATTTAAAGCTAAAGACGGCTTACAATAAATATATTTTTCTTTTATACCTTATCTAGACTAATTTAACCTACGTCTCTTACAAGTACAGTTACATAGTTGATACTCTTCAAAATGAACATCGCAATCTTCAAAGTCACAGACCTCCTCAGCAGTTTCTGTATTAGATTCACTCATGTGAATTTCCGGTACAAGATTTATAAACATTTCCTCATTATCATTTACATTATTATTACATTCAGTTTCGGGAAGGTCATTTTCATCAATTACTGTTGTATTTGTACAATTTTCACCCCTGCAGTTTTTATAAAAGACGCTACATGTTAAACATCCAGTCTTACACGAGACATTGTATTCTTGTATAAAAAACTTCACTCCTGTCGAAGGCGAGTATTGGCCGGTGGAGGGGTTGGCAGGGGTTCGATATTCAACACCACCACAGTGCTCAGCATCCTAGAAAACGGGGGAAAGTGTTTTTTTCTGAATAAGAACGCATATTTAGCGACTGGATGTTCAAACTTTGAGGACCTCGTGAAGGTCGTGTACCAGGAAGCATGGTACAACATTTTAGAATAAAGATAAGCTGCTTAGAATTTTACGAAGAATATCGTCACGTGTAGATTATCCGCTAATTTATACACACCCGATATAATATACGCATTTGTTGTGGTAGAGAAAATAATGTAACAAAATCAGACAAAGGTCATACAGCACTAATCAAACTTTTTGAGAATTTATTAGGTTCTGGCAGAACATTGCCGACAACTTCTAGTAAAATACATATTTAGTAAAAGAATTAAAATCTAGGAAAACTTATTATTGTGGTCCACAAATCGGCGAGGATTGCCAAAACATTTTTTTTTACGAAACTAACTTACATACAGAATACAAAGGGGATTAAACTCTTTAAATGACAATATAAGAGAACTTTCTTGATGATTAAAAGTAAAAACGACCATCTTTTATCTTATAAAAACTGAAAAAGGGACAGGCAAGGTTACCAAAGTTTCCACTTATTGCTCGGTTTGTGATAAAATGCCCGCACTTTGCTTATATTGATTCATTGAAAGACACACAAAACAGTAATTTGAATACTGTACATTTTTCTAATAAAAATTTATGTTTCAAAAATATTGTATTTTTACTGAAAAATCAAATCAGTGTATGTTACAAACGGTTTTATGTAATAATGGCGAGAAATAGCCTAATTATATGAATATTCAGCCTGTTCATGACTCTGCAACATTAAGTCTTACTAAGGCTACAAACAAATAACTTATTGAAGCGACTACTTCCCTGGCTAGTGCCACGCCGGGTATTGAATGATAAATAAATTTGCATGTTATTACTTGTACTACTAGATAATAATATTGGTTTAAAATTGTTTATTTCTACGTACAGGACTTTAAAATGACGCTAAAATTAAATTTGTAACTTTAAACTGTAATAAACTGTAAGTCGTAACACGGTTTATTTTATCCTATTTCAATTTTTATTTAATTTAAAAAAATGTTTAATGAAAACCGTGAAAAGGTGAAATCGTGTTTGTTTGCCAATATCTCCATAGCAACGAATTGCTAGTGTGGTTAAAGGTGCCTTAACGTTACTCGTTGCTAAGAAGTTATTGGCATGTTAACATTATAAGATAAAATAAATGTTATTATTAAAATGAAGAAATTAGAAAACATTTTGACAAGGACTCACCGTGCTAAACTTATTCAGTGTTACTAGATGAAGCAAATTTGATTATAACTATATATACAACTGAATTATAAAATATATGAAAATTAAGTAACTAGTGCAGCGCTTCGCTTTTGAATTTAATGTAAAAATATAATGTCCCTTTAACATTGAAATAAACTTCCGTGAACGTGAACAACTCATGAACTACTGACATTTTTCGTCTTTATTACATTTATTCAATAAATCTGTAATAAGTGAGGTTGTCTCAAGTTAATAACTGCTTTATATAATGATCACCCACTTACATCTCATCTTGCTCCTGTACAAAGGTAATAGATATCTCTAGAATGCAAATTCAAAGGGACTATTTCAAAATATAAAGTAGATAATTAGTAATTATTGAATAGTCTCTCCACGGCACCAGATATAATTGTACATTTAGTTCGCCAGTTTTTCTTCATGGAACTTTAATATACAGGGTCTTCATTTCAAAAGGAGACACTTTGATAACTTTGGATCTGAAGTAGTTACGGTTTTAAGAAAAAATACGTCAATTTTGTTTTCGAGGGGGAAATTAAAAAACACTATTTTTAGAATTTTATCATCCATCCCCTCACCCCCAGCCACCCCATCTTTATAATTTCAAATGGCATCCCCCATTGTGCGTTACCTCATTTTAAAGGGCATAAAAAATACTATCCAGCAAAGCAAAAATAATTATTTTAGAGAGAGAAGGTATTCATTTCAAAATAAGCCACCCTGAATAACTATGGTTCTGAACTAGTCACGGTTACAAAAAAAATGTGTCAATTTTGTTTGTGAGAGGGAACTTGAAAAACACTGTTTTTAGAATTTCATCTTTCACCCCCTCACCCCCAGCCACCTCATCTTCTCTTTATATTTCAAATGGCACACCCCATTGATACCTCATTTTAAAGGTCACACAAAATACTATACAGCAAATAAAAAATAATTTAAATCAGTTCATTCGTTTCACAGAGAGAGACAGAGAGAGGGTCTTCATTTCAAAATATGGCACCCGGAATAACTCTGTTTCTGAAGTAGTCACGGTTTCAGGAAGAAACGTCAATTGTCAAATGTCTCTATGTGTGTCTGTTCATGTGGCTGTGCGCGCTGTGTCTCAAAAACAAATAAAGAACTTAACATGAAACTTACACAAGTTGCTTAAGCTGCTAAAACTGCGTTCTGTAGTAGAATGGGACAAAATGAGCAATAGTTCCAAGCCATCTTTGATGGCGGGAAAAAAATTACAGTGATCAATGGTTATGTTTTTAGCTGTTTTAGATTGAGATAGTCTAATTCTAATTCGCTTTTCAAATTTTTAATATTCTAATATCTCCAATCTTAGCTACGAAGGATTTAATATCAGGAATTTATATTTTAAACACGAAAAGGCGATTTTTAACAAAACGAATACACTGGTTAAGTTTGAGAAACTATCACTTCTTGCAGATCCATTAAATTAATTGAATAAAGACGAAAATAGCCTAAATATGTGAATGTTCAATCTGTTCCTAACTTTAGTAAGACTTAAGTTACGAATATTCAATCTGTTCCTAACTTTAGTAAGACTTAAGTTACGAATATTCATATATTGAGGCTACTTTTCGTCTTTATTGAATTTATACACTGGCGGTTTGCGGTACGGTGTCACTAAGAGCAGAAAAAGGTTCAATGCAGAATTCTCCTCCTGACCCCTCGCTGTGGGCTCCCATGTATACAGTATAAAACAGCAAATTATGTTTTATTTACCCTCAAATAATTTAATCTATCAGCGTTGAAAGTTTTCTGGTGGTACTTTCAATTGATTGTCTGGTAAGTGGATTATTGGAAAAACCTACAAGACCGGTCCCGCAGTGAACGTGTTAAAAATAGAATTAAAGACATTAAAAACAATAATGAACAATTCAACAAAGGAGAGAAAATAGCAAGATAATAAATTTAATCATTTACTAATTATACAGTGACAGGGCATAAAAAGAGGCGTAGCACGCGCTTATAAAGCACGATAGAAAATACGCTAAGGATTGTACATCATGGATTCCACGGTAATAGGAGGATATTCGAGAGGATTGTACATCATGGATTCCACGGTAATAGGAGGATATTCGAGCTCATTATCTTTCTACTGTCATTTTTTTTTATATACTTGGACTACTGTACCATACTAGACTTTTTGTATTTAACACTTTTACGTATTGAAAATCTCATTCTAATAAGTTTAAATTTTCATTATTAATACAATCTGAACATCAACAACCTTTTAAATAATTTCATATTGGTTTATTTTCAATGCTATTTGTTTATATCTCATTTTTTGACCACCACCAGAGTAAAATATTTAGAGGAAAGCTCAAAATTAAATTGTGCCTGTGGCTTCTCAAGTGCTGAATCCTCTGATTCCCACCCAGACTATTCCTGATGCAACATTGAGGTTTCTAACATCGTTCGGCTCCAGGATACCGACATCGCCCTCAGGTACGTTGCTACCGGGGTGCGTGGCAAAAATTGCATATCTCAATCTTATTTGCAAATTGTAAAAACTAATAAGATTTGGTGGGCGCCAAGCAAACAGGGCTGTTAGCATCGATGCTTCGAGCTAATGACCGGCGCCTCTTAAGGGGTGCCGGGTGCTGAGCCGCTTGTTGCGGCCATGGGTCCATCTCTATACCATGGGCCTGTCAACCGGGGGGGGGGGGGGGGGGGGTCGCAGCGAAAAGGTGAAAACCGCCCTCGATGACCTCCAGCTAGCTCTTGGAGTCGGTGTCGCTATTAGAACAGCACAAGAACACACAAGGATGGGACAGAGGTAGAAAAATTCTGACAGGCGCGATAACGATCGCTATTATTTGCACACGGATGATACAATACAATAATGTTCAAAGTTAGAAAAAATATATACACGAAAGTCAACAATAAAAGTCACGGAAAGAAATAGTCACCAACACTTCACTTGGTTCGCACAGGGAAGCCCGACGAGTTCGCGGAGAAGTGACCGACGGCTCGGCGGCAAAGACAGCGAGAGCAGCAGCAGCGACGGCATCGGCAGTGGTGGCGGCGACGGCAGCGATAGCAGCTTGGCGTCGTTAGATCGGCGGCTGCGGCGTCGTTGGATCGGCTGATGCGGTGTCGGTGACGGCGGTCTGCGGCGACTGTTGTAGATGTTCTGAGTCGACTGATTGTGTTTCGTCTGCTTGTTGAGAAATGACTGCTTAGTTTCATCTGCCTGTCTGGAGAGCGCTCCAAGGTCTTTTACGCGGTCCCCGCCCTACTCTTCTCCGGGTTTCGGGTGGTGGTGGTGGTGGTAGGGTGTGACGGGAGCGTCGATATCGGCGCACGTGTTCTAACCGGCAAATTGTTCTTCCAAGAACAATTTGGGTTCGAACCGATTTCGTCACGTAGGCATCGGGAGGCGGATCGACAGCCCATTGTGTTGTCCTGGCAGCTGCACATTTCACTAATTGTTCTGTGAAATGTCCTAACAATTTCTTGGGGACATCGGCGCACAATGGGTGAAGGCTTACATCTTCGTTGTGTCTTACTGGCAGCTGTACTTCTTCGAAAATTATCTCGTTTGGAAATTTCAATAATGCGGAATTATGT
Organism: Ocypus olens; assembly: GCA_910593695.2. Lineage (NCBI taxonomy): Eukaryota > Metazoa > Arthropoda > Insecta > Coleoptera > Staphylinidae > Ocypus > Ocypus olens. The sequence continues at coordinate 40,921,386 of OU343049.1, forward strand.
AAATATTGAAAAAGAGCAATGGTTAGCTCATAAAATGCAAATTAAGATAATTACGCATTTGTTAAGACGCATAGATAAACTAAGCGAATCGTTAATCTCGCTGACGTAGATGAAAGTTGCATGATGCAATAGTCATATGTCCACGGGCAACGTCTAATAATTTGGATCTGCATTGGCACTCTGTTAAGACACAGCTCCAGTCCTAGATATGGTCCACTATACATTTCTAAATCATCTAACACTGCCTCAACTAACTATTATTCTAAGCGTATTCAATTTAATTTGTTCGACGGATTAATTTCCCCAAACCCGAAAAATGTCAATTTTGGTCTCAATCCTTAAAATTGGCTTTCTTAAAGTTACCGACTCCTCGCGCTTATAAGCCTTCTATGTAAGGTACTTGAATGATTGATAGAAACCATAGACTGGCGTGGTTTTTGTAGAAACCAGAAAACTTATTTCCAGTGCACAATGTTTGGTCAATAATTGGTCGCAAGATGTCTCTGGAAACTGCTAACCAGGATGCTTTCATCACCAATAAAATCTGGTGCCAATATTATTTGACACGGAAACGGCGTTCTATATTACACCAAGACAGGGGCGGCTCGTTACATAGAGCCAAGGAGCCATGGCACTACCTGTAGTTTCAAGCTCAGCAAGATTTTTAAATTAATTCTTAAAACACTTTTTCGCCAGTTACTTTGGTCTATGAAGATAAATCGTTTTTTCTTTGTTTTTCTAAAAAGGAAGGGGGTATATTGTATAAGTGGCTCTACCATCAACATGTTCCACGAGCCGCCACTGCACCAAGACATAGAATTCTGAAAAACCATTGGTGGATGCTAGGTTTTCTTAAAAAAAATTGTGGGCCCTATATTTCCAAGTAAAAGTTGGATTGAACTTATCCGATGTTCGAAAGTAAGAGATTTTAAAAGAAAAGGCAATTACAACTACCTATTAATAAAATCCGCACGAACGTAATTCATCGCTTATTGACAGCAATGTATGGAGAGTTGGGCAGGGAGTCAAAAACGTTCGTAAGTAGTGCAGGGAGTTTACAGCTGGTCGCATGGAAATTCATGACGAAAAGAGAAGCATAAGGCCGTGAATTCGCGAAAGTTGAACAATCGGAGGATCACTCTTGATGGTCTATGCATTTGGATTCGAAATGAAAAGTTGAAATATCGGAAGGTGAGCTCGAGATCGGGTCCCATAAATCTTAGATTCGATTATTAAGGATGACGAAACTTGAGCGTTCCACTTCACACCTGAGACGAAACGCCATTCCTTTTCGCGCAAGTAGTAAACCATCAAACAGGCACAGCCTACTTGCAAAGTCATGGCAACTGTATTTACGGATCTAAAGGGTGTAATGAAGGTCCACTTTATGGATCATTGGACCACAATAAATGCTGACAAGTATTGGGAGCCGCACAAAAAACAGATGGGCGTACACCAACGCTCACCACTTGTCTCCTAAGTTGAAAGAACATTTCGCGCTTCAGCGAAGATGAGGTGGTAAAAGAAGCGGTCCAACGCTTCCTCAGCGGTATGGCGGCGAGCTGGTATGACTTGTATAAAAACAAACTGCAACAGTACCTACAGAAATCATCAACCGAAATGACAATTATGTAGATAAATAAAATAATATTCAAGCTTTAAAATTATGTAGCAATTAATGACAATAAACTTTCTTACACTTGGGTAAACAAAAACTGCAACAGCACCTAAAGAAATCATCGACCGAAATGACTATTACGTAGATAAATAAAGGAATATTCAAGCTTTAAATTATGTAATAATAATAATGACAATAAACTTTTTATTACACTTCTACAAAACTAGGAGACCTTATTATCCTCGTGTTATATTTTTAAGTAAAGTTTTAACGATGTTTTCTTCTTACAATAAAGTTTAGAGACATTCATATTTTGAGCATTTCTCGTAAAGCTTCGCGAGTTAAACTATGCGTTAAACGTTAAGACTTGGACCCACACGTGATTACTAATTGGTAACTTCTAAATTTCTTTAGATATGGAGTAGCTTTGGTAGGGGTCAGGCCAGCGGAGCTGCCAGAGTTCTACGAGGACACGATACTCCTAAACCCGGGCCCCAGACACATAATGAAGAAGAGCGACACCTGCTACTACATGAGCATAACCAAAGAGGAAAACTCCGCGTTCACGGTCGCCAACCATCAGGTGAACAACAACAACGCCACCTCGGAACCGGTAATAGTGACGGCCGAGGAGAAGAGCAGCGCCGCTCCACCGAGCAAAGACGGTACCGGTCCACCTCTACTCATACTGCAAGTCCCAACCTGTGTCAGTGAGTGTTGTGGCGCATGATTTTGTCAAATTCATCAGTTTAAAATTGCCAGCGAGATTTTTCAGCGGCACCGTCTCGAAAATTGCGGCGAAGGTCTTATCTGGCACTTTTAAAGTACCTTTAAACACTTTGTTAGCGTTTTCTTTGTTATATTTTAACGAGTACTCGGTAATGGTAAGGAAATTTGGCTTTCGTTGTCGGTGTTTTTTTTATGTGTTAACATGGGTCGTCGTAAAATTTTGAAACCACATTCTCTCATTATGGATATCAATGTAGTTTGCTTTTAATGTTGGCACATATTCAATTTTTTTTCTAATGGCGTTTTCAATGATTATACAATAACTCAATCGATTAAATTTAAGATTTTGAAATTTAACTAAACAGTTTAACTATTTCTCAAACATCAAATCCCGAATGGCAACAATGTATGTTTATAAATCGCAAGATTAGTTATGTGGATTACTCCGAAATATTTGAAGATTTTAAAACGTAAATTTATGCGAGTTATTATCAAAGATAATTTCAAATTCACAATCAGTGCAAAAATGATTGAAAACGTCAATTTCCTTTTGTAAAAAGAATATTTTAAACATTCATACCATCATACCAAGTACTCATATTCAAAAATTCCTCAGCAACATTCGCGGATGGAACGAACTATGAAGATACGAAACAGTGTTTAAAAGACTCATCGCCAGGATCGATCACCCTGGATATGTCGGTAACCGGTAACCACTTGGACATACCCAGAAGTGGCGGTGACAACCCAAACTTACTCAGCCCGGAAGTGATAAACCAAAGACGGAACTCGCGCAGACCAAGCATCCTTCCGGTTCCGGACATGTTCACCAGCTCGACGCTTAATATATCCCAAGACATCGCCGATGAGGGCGATGAAAGCGAGGACGAATTGGAAGACGACGTGCCGTGGAGGTCGCCTAGCGAAAAGATCGCGTAAGAATTGTTTTTGATAAGTGCATGCCCAATAAAAGTGTGACGATGTGATATATTGTGTGATCTCCACGGATACTGCTGTAAATTCGCATTTCTTCTTCTTAAACGTTTACTTTTCTAGCTTTCTCTGTTATGACGGCTCTCCTAATTTTCATGTTTTCCTGTGTGGTTTAACTTTACTTTTAGTACAATTTTTATTTTATTTGATAGCACGGATTTGACTTATGACTAGTTATTTCTGATCACACTGTCTCTCCAAACCTTGCACTCCCTAGGTCCAGTCTTACCACAGATTCGTCAGATTCATCAAGACCCGCATGGCATGACGATTGTGCCCGGTAAGTGGTTTTCTATCATTACTTTCTAGTTAGTGATGTTGAAGTAACTATTCGTCACTCCTGGGTACTCGTCACTCACGTGGTTAAACAATGGTTTCTCTCTTATTCATCCGTTTTAAAAATAATAGATATATTTAAATCTTCTATTAAAATTAAGAAAATGTATATATTTGTACAACGTGCTTGAAACCGAATTTAAAAAAATAAATTAAATAATTCTGAATAATTCAATAATTTGACCATTCTAGTGGCAGATAGCCTTGTAGCTCACGCCAGGAAAAAAGTGAAAGAAATAAAGATACGACACGATTATTAGCTTTCGTATTTTAATTATATGCAAAGAAATGATATGCATATGTGTTAACCCTTACCTAACGAGCTAGTTTAAAATAGACGCAACTATCGCTTTACAAAAAAACTGGAATGAGCTCATTTATTAATTGATCTCGTGGTGGCCGCGCCGGGAACTAAAAATTACAAACATATTTTTATTGTCGTGAATATGGCATCATTCATGGGAATACTTTTTGTAGTTGCTAATGTGACGGCATTCGTTAGGTAGGTGTTAAAAACCTTTAATTAAATTAATATATGCATCTAATTAAAAACGTAACGAGTACTCACCATTAAAGTAATGAATAGTTACAAGTACGTAAATTAAACATCACTACTATTAATAGATCTCATAATAATATTAGTATCAACTCAGTAATAATCATACATCAAGTAATTTATAGTAAATCGACAACTTTAAATAACTAGTAAATTTGTTTTATTACATACGCAAGACAAATAGAACATAGGTAAATATTGCTACAGAATATTTTCAAGTAATTAATAAGGATTGCTAGTGCTAGATTTTTTTTAAACTAACTGAGTTTGGTCGAATTCGCCAAGCTTGCATGATAATTTTTAATACACACATTGGCCGATATTTCCTCGTGTGCCTGCTAGGAATTAAGTATGAACTAAATTTATTTTGTGCAATCAAACTTCCGGCTTATACGTTAGCTTAAGATTATTAACTGAATTATCGTGAATATGTGTGAATCAGGGCTGTACTCTGCTATTTTATTTTCAATTAAAAAATATGATGTATGGATTTTAAAATTACCATGGCATTATTAGTTGCGTGATTTTACAAAACGCAATATTGTTGATTTGATCAATTTTACGATTACGCTGCAGTCGTTATTATAATCAATTTTATTATACAGCTTACACACATCTATATCGAAAATGCTGTAATAAAATTACTCTAGTACTAGTACTGGTTATATAAATACATTAAAAGTTGACCCTGTATTGACCTCTCTCAATTAATGCCTCCTTAATCTCGCCCCCTGCACTTCCAGCGCCCTGTCCCTAACATGACTGCTGAGTAAAGATGGGCAAAACTGCTACTTTTGAATCACGTTGCTACCTGTGATTGCTACTTTCTAATATCAGTGAGATATGGATTTTTTAAAATTTTCGTTTTAATTTTTTGAGCACTTTAACAAAAACATCGCAGAAAAAAATCATCCATAATGGTCTACGTATCTCTTATTCAAAAACAATTTGGTTTTTGTAAATCCAACAATTTTCAATAGAGATATGGATTTTTGAAAATGTTTGCTTTAATTTTTTGAGCACCTGAACAAAAACATCGCAGAAAAAATATAAAAAACGCAGGCAGAATTCCATAAAAAAAACATCCTTCATAGTCGAAGTATCGCTTATTCAGAATCAATTTGGTTTTTGTAAATTCAACAATTTTCAATAGAGATATGGATTTTTGAAAAGTTTTGTTTTAATTTTTTGAGCAACTGAACAAAAACATCGCAGAAAAAAATATAAAAAACGCAGGAAAAAGTTCATAAAAAATCATCCTCAATGTCCGAAGTATCGCTTATTCAAAATGAATTTGTATTTGTAAATCCAACAATTTTCAATAGAAATATGGATTTTTGAAAATTGTTGTTTTAATTTTTTGAGCACCTAAACAAAAACATCGCAGAAAAAAATCATCCATAATGGTCGACGTATCGCTTATTCAAAACCAATTTTGTTTTTGTCCGACAATTTTTAATAGAAATATGGATTTTTGAAAATTGTTGTTTTAATTTTTTGTGCACCTGAACAAAAACATCGCAGAAAAAATATAAAAAAACGCAGGAAAAATTCCATAACAAATCATCCTCAATGTTCGAAGTATCGCTTATTCAAAACCAATTTGGTTTTTGTAAATTCAACAATTTTCAATAGAAATATAGATTTTTGAAAATTTTCGTTTTAATTTTTTGAGCATTTTAACGAAAACATCGCAGAAGACAATATAAAACATGCAGGAAAAAATCCATTAAAATTATCCTCAATCGCCGAAGTATCGCTTATTCAAAACCAGTTTGGTTGTTGTAAATCCAATAATTTTTAATAGAAATATGGATTTTTGAAAATGTTTGTTTTAATTTTTCGAGCACCAGAACAAAAACATCGCAGAAAAAAAATCATCCATAATGCACGACGTATCGCTTATTCAAAACCAATTTTGTTTTTGTAAATCCAACAATTTTCAATAGAAGTATGGATTTTTGAAAATTATTGTTTTAATTTTTTGTGCACCTAAACAAACACATCGCAGAAAAAAATCATTCATAATGGTCGACGTATCGCTTATTTGAAACCATTTTTGTTTTTGTCCGGCAATTTTTAATAGAAATATGGATTTTTGAAAATGGTTGTTTTAATTTTTTGAGCACCTGAACAAAAGCATCGCTGAAAAAAATATAAAAAAAGCAGGAAATATTAAAAAAAAAATCATCCTCAATGGTTGAAGTATCGCTTATTCAAAACCAATTTCGTTTTTGTGAATTCAACAATTTTCAATATAGATAAGGATTTTCGAAAATGTTCGTTTTAATTTTTTGAGCATTTTAATGAAAACATCGCAGAAGAAATAATAAAACATGCAGGAAAAATTCCATTAAAATTATCCTTAATCGCCGAAGTGTCGCTTATTCAAAACCAATTTGGTTTTTGAAAATTCAACCATTTTTGGATAATAATATGGATTTTTGAAAATTGTTGTTTTCATTTTTTGAGCACCTGAACAAATACATCGCAGAAAAAAATCATCTATAATGGTCGACGTATCGCCTATTCAAAAACAATTTGGTTTTTGTAAATCCAACAATTTTCAATAGAAATATGGATTTTTGAAAATTGTTGTTTTAATTTTTTGTGCACCTGAACAAAAACATCGCAGAATAAACTATAAAAAACGCAGGAAAAATTAAAAAAAAATCATCCTCAATGGTTGAAGTATCGCTTATTCAAAACCAGTTTGGTTTTTGTAAATCCAACAATTTTTCATAGAAATATGGATTTTTGAAAATTGTTGCTTTAATTTTGTAAGCACCTGAACAAAAACATCACAGAAAAAAATATAAAAAAACGCAGGAAAAATTCCATAAAAAATCATCCTCAATGGTCAAAGTATCGCTTATTGAAAATCAATTTGGTTTTTGTAAATTCAACAATTTTCAATAGAGATATGGATTTTTGAAAATTTTCGTTTTAATTTTTTGAGCATTTTAACGAAAACATCGCAGAAGAAGATATAAAACATGCAGGAAAAATTTCATTAAAATTATCCTCAATCGCCGAAGTATCGCTTATTCAAAACCAATTTTGTTTTTGTAAATTCAACCATTTTTAATAGAAATATGGATTTTTTAAAATTGTTGTTTTCATTTTTTGAGCACCTGAACAAATATATCGCAGAATAAAATCATCTATAATGGTCGACGTATCGCTTATTCAAAAACAATTTGGTTTTTGTAAATCCAACAATTTTCAATAGAAATATGGATTTTTGAAAATGGTTGTTTTAATTTTTTGTGCACCTAAACAAAAACATCGCAGGAAAAAATATAAAAAACGCAGGAAATTTTTTAAAAAAATCATCCTTAATGGTCGAAGTATCGCTTATACAAAACCAATTTGGTTTTTGTAAATTCAACAATTTTCAATAGAGATATGGATTTTTGAAAATATTTGTTTTAATTTTTTGAGCACTTGAACAAAAACATCGCAGAAAAAAAATCATCCATAATGGTCGACGTATCGCTTATTCAAAACCAATTTTCTTTTTGTAAATCTAACAATTTTCAACAGAAATATGGATTTTTGAAAATTGTTGTTTTCATTTTTTGAGCACCTGAACAAAAACATCGCAGAAAAAAATATAAAAAACGCAGGAAGAATTTAAAAAAAATATATCCTTAATGGCTGAAGTATCGTTTATTCAAAACCAATTTTGTTTTTGTAAATTCAACAATTTTCAATAGAAATATGGATTTTTGAAAATTTTCGTATTAATTTTTTGAGCATTTTAACGAAAACATCGCAGAAGAAAATATAAAGCATGCAGGAAAAATTCCATTAAAATTATTCTCAATCGCCGAAGTATCGCTTATTTAAAACCAGTTTGGTTTTTGTAAATTCAACAATTTTCAATAGAAATATGGTTTTTTGAAAATTTTCGTTTTAATTTTTTGAGCATTTTAACGAAAACATCGCAGAAGAAAATGTAAAACATGGAGAAAAAAATTCATTAAAATTATCCCCAATGGCTTAGGTATCGCTTATTTAAAATCAATTTGGTTTTTGTACATTCAAAAATTTTCAATAGAGATATGGATTTTTGAAAATTTTAATTTTAATTTTTTGAGCACTTTAACAAAAATATCGCAAGAAAATATAAAATGTGCAGGAAGAATTCTATCAAAAATTATCCCTCAATTAACGAAGTACCGCTAATTCAAAATCAATTTTGTTTTTGTAAATTCAACGATTTTCAATGGATTTTTGAAGATTTTGAAAGCATTTGGAGATTTTTCGCAGTGAATGATTTTTTGGTGAATTATTTTATTTTTAATAGTTAATGAAGTTTGCAATTTCAAAATTGGTTTCGTGGTATTATTTCAAAATGTATATTTAGATATTCGCACTGAATCTTAAATTAAAATTAAGTTTTAGTCATTTTGGGTTTACTGTTTGTAGAAATTGTTTTTTTATATTTGTTTTTCAGTTGATGAAAAAAGAGTAAATGGGAGTATACAGTATTGAATATAAAATAATATTTAGAAATGCTTTTCTCCATCACGTTTTAAGGTAACAGTTGTGATTTCAGGGAGCAGTTACAGTTTAAGTCACAGTTTAAATAGCAGTCATTTTAAGTAGCTGTGATTTAAAGTAGCAGTGATTTTAGGTATCAGTGATTTTAAGTAGCAGTGATTTTAAGTATCAGGTGATTTTAAGTAGCAGTGATTTTAAGCAGCAGTGATTTTAAGTAGCGATGATTTTAAGTAGCAGTGATTTTAAGCAGCAGTGAAATTCGCCTATTAGTAACAGTAACGACGTGTGATTTTTCAAGACTAGTGAAAAATCACAGGTACGTGAAATATCGTCCATTCCTACTGCTGAGTATTCTGAGCAGGTACGATAGCGAGATAGTGCTTTCTCCCTCTCAATGATCCACTGGTCACCTCCTCCCTAATACTCTGCACCTCACGGAGCGTATCTATAGATGACCTTTCTAAAGAATACAAATTAATTGGTATAAGAGCGGGAACAGCGCTCAAGGTGTTAGAGATTTGTTTCCGGTTGCATACCTGAGTAGACAACTTCCATTAATCGGAACAGTTTTTAATATTGTCCTTAATTTTGACAATACCGGCTGCGTGAGTAATTTTCATAGTAAACGGGCTAAAAGAAGTCACATTAACGCAAGAGATGAAACTCAATATTTTATGTTACGTAGAATATCAGAGGCCGGTATGCGCCACTCTTTAGCCCGGCCCGGTCCGTCATCGGGATGTCACTGTCACCTTTGTGTACATGGTTGCATAAAATTTCAATTAAATGCCATGCGTTGATATGACTATTTTACGATTGAACATAGGCGTTAATAATAATAGTATGTTCAGTGTTAAAATAAAAGCCCTGTATAATTATAATGGGTCGCTTACGATTGGTGAAAATAGTTCGATAATTTGTCAATTACAAAGTGGGAGTAGGTAAAATAATATATTCATTCTTGGCATAACTAACTGGTGGAAAATTGTATTGGTACATTTTGTTATAATGGGAAAATATTCTTCAAGCTCCTTTCCGTTATAACGAAATGCATTCATGACATTTTTGTATTAAATTGCAAGTCATTTATTCGAATACATTTTATGCACGTAATGAAGTTGTTCAATATTAAATTGTATAATTGATCATAACTTGTAGTGGTCATTCTGCATAAAATTGTGTAGGCATTTATCTTATCTAAGCTAAAATACTGTTAGGTAGACAACTCGACTTAGAAAAGGATTAGTAGACTACAGTGGCGGTTTCAAAGGGGGGATAATCGGGTAATTACCCCCCCCCCCAAGAATTTTTCGCTTATCAATTTTTATTGTTAAAAATTACCTTTATTCCATATTCCAAACAAATAATATAATATATTTTACATTATTTAACTTGGATTATTGATTTTATTTCATGATTTTTTAATTTTTTGCTATTATTTTCGAATTTCTGGTCAGAAACTTATTTTTGGTGGCAAATTATTTTGCTTCTACCTTTCGATTTTTTGGTCTGCTTTTTTATTTTTAGATCAGGATTCTTGATTCCTTGGCCCATATTTGAGATTTCTGCATTTCCGATTTTTTTGTTCCAACTTTTTTTTATTTTTCTTTATTTTTAAATATTCGATTAGTTTATAGAAATTTTCGATTTTTTTTGTCTGCAATTTTTATCTTTACGCTCGTTTTCGATGTTTTGTTTAAATTTTCACCGTTTTAGACTATATTGTAGATGTTTTTATTTTTTGATCTAAATTTTCTTTATTGGTTTGTAGAAATTTTGGATTTTTTGTCTGCATTTTTTATCTTTACGCCCGAATTTTTGTTGTTTAGTCTAAATTTTCACCTTTTTAGGTTTTTACTTTTTTGGCCTATATTTTGTTTCAATTTTTGGTCTTTTGGCCGAAATTTTCTTTATTTCGACTTAAATTTTCGATTCGTTTGTTAAAAATTTTGATTTTTTGGTCTACTGCTTTGATTTTTGGGTACGAATTTTAGATTTTTGGTCTTAATTTTTTATTTTTTGTCCCATATTTTAGATTTTCTTGCGAATTTATTTTTTATTTTTATATATACAAACATCTTTATTCACAGAAATAACATCTAAATACATTATGTTAAAAACTTGAAATCCGCTTTCCGCTAGCTGTGAAAGGGCTATCGATTTTTATTTTTGCTATTATTTTCAAATTTCTCTTTGGAACTTATTTTAAGCTAAAAAGAGTTATTTTGGGGCTAAAAATGGCAAATTATTTTTCTTTTGCTTGTATTTTCAATTTTTTGGTGTGCATTTTTATATTTAAACCAGGTTTTTTGATTTTTTGGCCGATAATTTAGATCTTCGGCTGTTTTATTCAAAATTTTTGATTTTTTGGCCTAAATATTCGATTTGTCTAGCAAGATCAATGGTTCTTTGTTTCTTCAAAAAAGGAGGGGGATATTGTATAAGTGGCTCTACCATCAACATGTTCCACGAGCCGCCACTGATTTCATTTAGTAGAAAAGTGCCTTGTCTCAACTTTTAAAGCTAATTAAAGGGAACATTAAAGAAAAATATTTTCCTATTAAAAAAAATTGGAAAATGATTTTGAAAAATAGAGTGATTTTTGAGACTAATTTAAACCCTTTTCTTATTCTGCATTTTTTATTATTAATCCTGTATTCCCGATTTGTTTTTTGGCTAAATTTTTGATCATTTGGTCTAAATATTCTTTATTTTTACCTAAATTTTCGATTTCATTGTTAAAATATTCGACTATTTGGTCCCCATTTTTTATTTCTCCTGAAAAAAAGGAAGGATGATTGACGGAATTTGGGACCCTACGCATTAGTTCTGGCGCGCTAAAGCACGCGGCTGGTGGGTCGGCCAAGAAAAATTTTTGGTTTTTAAATTTTTGACCTGTATTTTCGATATTTTTGGTCAAAATATTTTAACGTTTAGCCTAAATATCCCTTATTTAGACCTTTTGTGATTTAAGTTTTTTAATTTTCTACTTTTTGGCCCGAATTTTTAGATTTTTGACCTGTGTTTTCGATTCTTTTTGGTCTAAATTTTTGATCTGTTGACCTAAATATTCTTTATTGTGACATAAATTTTCGATTTAATTGTTAAAATTTTTCATTTTTTTGTCCGCATTTTTGATTTTTCGGGCCGAATTTTTAATTCTAGTTCCAAAATTTTGAGTTTATTTTGGTTAAAAGATCTATAACCTGAATGATTGATTTATATGCGAGATTTCTTTTTATTTTTTCGGTATTTTCGAGTTTTGTTTGTTGAAATTTTCGATTTTTTAGTCTGCATTTATTATCTTCAGGCCCGAGTTTTCGATATACTGTCTAAATTTTCGACTTTCTGGCCAACATTACAAATATTTATAATTTTTTTAAATCTTTTGACCTAAATTTTTCTTGAATCTTGGAGGCGTTCACTTCGTGGTACATTTTCAATTTCGATATAAAGAAAACACTTAACTTTTTTATACCAATTGAAACTTGTCACGTAAAGTAAAATAAAAGTGGTATAAAAAAGTTAAGTGTTTTCTTTATATCATAAATTTTTCTTTATTTTGACCTAACTTTTCGATTTTATTGTTAAAATTTTCGATTTTTTGGCTCCCATTTTTGGTTTTTCGTTTAGTCTGCATTTATTATGTTTACGTCCGAATTTTTCATGTTTTGCCTAAATTTTTGGCTTTTTGACCAACATTGTAGATTTTTTGTTAATCTTTTGCCCTAAATTTTTCTTTATTTATTTTTATTTGTCTGTTCAAATGTTTGTTTCCTTGGTCCACTATTTTTATTTTTTTTTTAATTTTAGGTATATTTTGCAGTGGCGCTTTCAAAGGGGAGATAATCGGGTAATTACCCCTCCCTAAGAATTTTTCGCTTATTCATTTTTATTGTTAAAAATTACCGGTATTCCATATTCCAAATAAATGATATAACCGGTAAATTTTTTCAACGCTTTAAAACGTTGGAAAAGGATAGGGAGATTTCACGGAACAAGTGTGGTGTATGAGAGCGGAAGCACCAGTTTATTTATCTTTTTTTTAATTACCCCCCCCCCCCCCCTATACTAGTTGGTTGGAAACGCCCTTGGTAGACTAATGTTGAAAACTAAGAAGCCCCGATAGATTGACTTGTAGAGCATCCATAATGCATGTAAATTATTTTTTTAATTAGAGGTACAGCCCTGAATACTTTCAAACAAGCATAATTATTTTAAAATTAATAAATTTAATTAGTTAAATCAAATTAAACTAAATTGTAAACTTTATTATGTTTAACCATAACTAATTATTGTAAACAAATATTTTAGTTATATAAAACTTATATAACTGTAAAATTTTTTAGAACAATAAGTTTTGGCTAAAATAAAGTGAATACAATTCATTTTAATTACAAATCATCACGTAGTAACCATCCTCTTCATTCAGTCAAATTAGGTTGAAATGTCGATAGCAAATAATAAATCATAATAAACTATAGATATAATCATAAAAGTGTGATCCACAGAATCATAACAAAACAAGGAATATGCTTACGTAAGCCTATTTGTTAAATGTGACGTGAATGCAAAACTCCGATTGATGTTCCAATTTGTGTTGTGTCGAATCCAGTTATCATGCTAATGTACCTGTCTCACATATCAAAATGTATATAATTTATGCCAGAACTCGCAACTACATAAAGTAGATTACATTTTAGTTATTCACTGCACCAAATAAAATTCCGATGGACCAAATATAAAATTTATAAAATCGGAACTTTATTGCTTTCTCAAAGTGGTCCGTTTTAACGCTGTATTTGGTTTGTATAGCATCGTAAAGGGATTCCCGCCGGTGTCACCTTATATCGGCGTCAGTCCGACCCTATGTTATTTATTAAAAGAGAAGAAGCCCCTCTGCTGCCTGCAATTAGCCCAAGTCTGCGAGCACTGCAGCTATCGAAACGCGCGGGACTATCAATGGCAGAACAAGACGATTATTCTGGCTGCAGATTATGCCTCGAACGGGATTTACAATTTCATCATCCCGTTAAGGGCGCACTTCAGGACGAAAACTTCCCTCCATCCCATTATACTTCTGCTGGAGAGGCGGCCGGATATCGCCTTTTTGGATGCAATATCGTACTTTCCATTAGTTTATTGGATGCTGGGTTCCATCGACTGGTAAGGACGTATATTATTCTTTTTTGAGCGTAAATATTCAATTTATGTATGCCGTCAGCCTGGATGACCTATTACGAGCCGGGATTACTCTCGCGGAGAATGTGGTCGTTGTAAATAAGGAACTCTCGAATTCCGCTGAAGAGGATTCTCTGGCGGATTGTAATACGATCGTTGCTGTTCAAACTATGTTTAAGTAAGTATAATTTTTACATAAAAAAATTAAAATATTGTAAGTTATGCTACTAAATTGACAACAATTACACAGTGCAACACATCAAATGCAAACTCCTTCACGTGTGGAATTTCTCGAAGTACTTATCGAAACTAACAAAACCCCATTTTGGTTTTGATAGTTTTAGCTGTTCGGATCTTATTGCCTCATGTATATTTTGTCTAAAACTTGATTTTTCCGAAGAACATGCAATTTTTCTCACGGCTATATCTCGGAAACCAATTGGAATTTTGTGTTCCTGTCTTCGGCACAATTGTAGCTATAGACTAGGAGAAAACAAGTGTATAACAAACTAACCCGAAAAAACTACATTTAGCGCCTCAAAATTGCTCAATATTGAAAAATATTAATTCTTTTCTAGCATTTTTGGCCCATATCTGCCAAACTATGGGAAATTCAGTAACGTAATCTTCAAAAAAATATTCTCTTTTTTAACTTTATTTCCATCAAAATAAACAAAAATTAATAATTTTCCAGCTGTATTTTACATCGAAAATTCGAGAAATGTGTGAAAAATGTAGCAAAAGGCAAAAAAAAAACATGAAATAATCAATATCCATTGAAGCAGATGCTCTCGGTGAAACTTTATTCAAGCATTTAATGTTTTTGCTGTTCAATTTGTTGTTCCCTCAAAACAATGTGTTATTGTCTTGTTATATTAATGACAGCATGCGGCTACATGGCTTTCCATTGATTGCTAGGGCAAGTTCAAGCTTTATATGCACTGGCAACGACGCCATCTATGGGAAAAAATGCACATAGTTAATAAACTAAAATCTCGAATTTTCGTTGTTAAATACAGCTGGGAAAAGTGAAAAAAGCATTTTCCAGTATTATAATGTTCCGCAGAATTATAATTATATACATGAGAACAGCAGCTAAAACTAGCAAAACCCAAATGGGGTTTTGTTAGTTTCGATAAGTACTTCGAAAATTCCACACGAGAAGGAGTTTGCACTCGATCACCAATAATGTTGCACTGTGTTATATAAATAATGCGCAATTTCACGTAGGAATTCGTGCAGATTAGCAATTGAAAAAAACAGCATGTCTTTTGTTAGTTCCAAAAAAAAACTCATTGTCAATAATTATTTTCAAATTTAGGAACTAAGAAAATACATGCGATTTTTTGTTCATGACATGATTTGATTTTTTTTTTGATCTCATGGTGGATTGATTAAGAAATTCTAAATTTTTTTATTTAATAAATAAAACCGCAAACAAACTAAACCATATAAAGTATAAACATGGACGTACAAACGTTAACATAATAATAAATAAATTGGGAATAACCTTACTTGTTGCAGAAAGCATTTTTTTTGTATGTAGTTAACATAATAAACACAAACATAAATTAAAAATTCCAAGAACACAACAAACAAATGTCAGGAATAAAAGAGAAACATGAAACCAGAATAAACCAATTAGATAGAAGCCTGAGAGGGAAAAACCTGTTGTTCTTTGGAATCAAAATAGAAGGGACCTAGAAAAAGTAATAGTCAATACAATTAAAAGAAAATGAAAGATCGATGTAGGAGAAGAGGAAATAGACTTTATAAAACAAATCGGCAAAAGAGCACCGAACAGCTCAATCCTAATAGGGCTAACTACATTTATTAGAAAACTGCAGATACCAAAAAACAGAACAAATCTAAATGGAATCAATAATTACATCCAAAAAGACTGCTCCATAGAAATAGTAGAAGAAAGGAAGAGGCTCAAGGCAATATCAATAGAAGCAAAAAGGAATGAAATAGAATGGAAGTTAATAACAGAAGGGAAAATCCACAAAGAAAAGTCCAAACCAACGGACAACGAAAGCAGACAATGGAAGAACCCAAACCTCAGGACGAGGTATACGAAACGTCGGAGGACGAATTTAATTCATTCTCGGAAGAGGCCAAGGAGGCAAAGGCAAATGATAAGAAGGGAAGGAAAAACCTTCTGACTTCGGAGTTCGGAAGAAATAGCAGAGAAATACCAATAAGAAAACTAACTCCCAAGAAGAATGGGAGAAATCCATTCGGAAGAAATAGAAAAAAAGCAGAGAAACTCCAATAAGAAAACTAACTCCCAAGAAGGGAGGGTGAAGCCCACTGAGTTCGGAAGAAATAGAAGAAAAGAAGAGAAACCCTAATATGAAAACTAACGAAGAAGACAACCAAATTACAGCAACCAATACAAACACCCAAAAAAAAACTCAAAACACCAAACACAGTCCAAAGCCTCCTAGCCCCTATAAAAGACCAATAGACAAGAAAAGAAAGAATAGCAAACGCAGAAGCTAATGGACCAACCGCAATGGAAAAGGAGACGAGAAAACAGACGACCAAAAATCCGAAACAACGACATGGAACATCCAACGGAAGATGAAATAGCAGATGATATGAAAAGAAAAATATATAATGGAAGTGGGAGAAACAAAGAAAAAATGAAACGGACAGAAACAGCTGAAGGATGGATATTCATTATACTACTCAAAAGGAGAAAGAAGGAAAGAAGGAGTTGGAGCAGAAGAAACAAACAGCAAAAGCACAAAATGGAAGCCCATCTAATCGAGAATCAAAGACATAGAAATTAAACTAGCAGTGATACAAATATACGCCCCAATTCAGGGAGCAAAAGGAAAAGAACTAAACGAATTATATGTAGAACTACAAGAAACACTGTGCATCCACAAAGAAAATACGGAACACATACTAGTCAGTGGAGATTGGAACGCAAGAATAGGAAGCGACGTAGAAATGGGCCAAACAAGCTTAGAAAAATACGGAGAAAATAGGAGGAACTGCAATGGAACAAGAACGATACATTTTTGCCCAGAAAACAGCCTAATAATCAGGAACTCATTGAACGAGGACTACACATATGAAGATATAGGAAAGAATGCTAGAAGCTTGATAGACTACATAACATATATTCAGGAAATGGTGAACCTAGTACAATATGTAAAAATACGTAAAGAATCAGAATTAAGTACGGATCGCAAATTATTACTACTAAGAACAAAGCTAACAGCTACAAAAACAAAACCTGTAATGGAGAACAAAAAGATAAAAGTAGATAGGTTAAAGGAAAAAAAAGCATAACTGAGGGGCTAACAAAAATGGAACAAGAAGAAAACCAAACCCTCACATTAAACCAAAAATTGGTCAAACTAAAAAGCACCTGATAGATACGGCAAACAAAGATATACGGAGAAAAGAAAATAACAAGCAACAGCAAAAAGCATGATTGATTACATAACGTTTTCTTAGAAAATGGCGAACCTAATACAATCGGTAAAAATAAGTAAAGAATCGGAATTAAGTGCGGATTACAAATTAGTACTAACAAGAATAAAGCTAACAACTACAAAAACAAAACCTGGAACGGAATACAAGAAGATAAAAATAGAAAGGTTACACAAAGAAAAGATTAGGAAAAAATACGAACTAAGCATAACTGAGGGGCTAACAAAAATGGAACAAGAAGAAAACCAATCCCTCGCATTAAACCAAAAATGGATCAACCTAAAAAATACTTTTTCATTTCATTGTAAAGAGATAGGAATGCCATTAACGATGGAAAACGATATCAGCCAAATGGCCGCCACGACTACAGTTGCAGCACCATATTCTTTTCATGAAATTTTCCATGACTAATTCGCACATTTGCGGCTAATTGTCCTCGACAACTTCACGAATTCCATTTTTTAGGTCTTGAATAGATTGTAGAGCATTAGCATAGACCTTATGTTACACGTGGCCCTAAAGAAAAAAGTCTAAAGGTGTCAAGTCACAAGATCTCGGGGGCCAATTGTGATCACTTCTTCGCGAAATAACACGGCCAGGAAACTTTTCTTGCAAAATTGCGATTGTTTCGTTGCTTGTGTGGCACGTAGCGCCGTCTTGCTGAAAATAAACGTCGTCCACATCAATATCTTCAATTCCGACCATAAAAAATCATGAATCATAGCTCGATAGCGCAATCCATTCACCGTAACAGTTGCATCAGCCTCAGTTTCGAATAAGTAAGGTCCAATCACACCGCCAGCCCAAAAACCGCACCAAACAGTGACGCATTGAGGATGGAGAGGATTTTCAATAAGCATTCTTGGATTTTCCGAGCCCCAAATACGGCAATTCTGCTTATTCGCGTAGCCTCCGAGGTGAAAATGGGCCTCACACCTGAAGATGATTTTTATGCATTTCAAGGACCCATTCAGCAAAGATACGACGTTGCTGGTGATCGACCGGCTTGAGTTCTTGTGTTAACTGAACTGTAAAAACCTTCACACCCAAGTCTTTATGCAAAATACGGTGAAATGTCGTTTTTGGAATGTCTAATTCCAAAGATCGACGAGGAATCAACAAACCTGGGTTTTCGTTAACACTCTTGGCTACAGCAGCAATATTCTCAATTATTCTTGAGCGACGCACACGGTTTCGATTCTTCACATCACTAAGTTGTCCCAATAGCTTAATTTTTTACCCAGTTTTACTATTGCTGGCCGAGAAGGTGCTTCACGACGACCCAAAAGTGATTTAGTTTGGCGAACTGTGACTGCAAAATTTTCACCATTTCTGTAGTGAATTTTAATAATTTCATTGCGTTGTTGAAGCGTGTATCGTTGCATTTTTACTAATGGCATAGTTTTTACTTGTCAAATGTCAAAAGACGACAGCTGCCCAAATAGCGGACTACTCAAAATGAAACCTGTTATTGGAAAACCCTTTACAATCGGTAAAAATAAGTGAAGAAGCAGAATTAAGTACGGATAAGAAATTAAACTAGAACAAAGCTAACAACTACAAAAACAAAACCTGTAACGGAAAACAAGAAGATAAAGTAGAAAGGTTAAAGGAAAAAAGATTAGGAAAAAATTCGAACTAAGGATAACGGAGGAGCTATCAAAAATGAAACAAGAAGAAAACCAAACACTCACATTAAACAGAAAATTCTGGAAAGAAGTCAAATCCTTAAAGAACATAAGAAGTATTAGAGATATAAACGGGCCCATACAGACCGAAACAGATAAGATAGTAAAGATTTGGAAAGAACACTACAAAGATAAATTCTCAGACAAATAGTGAAACAAGAACAAAAGAACTCGGACAATAAATATTTGAAAGTATTATCGTGTATTACTTACCAATATCAAAGTGAACATTTCAACAACTATCAGCCACAACTATTAAATTACAAAAGAAGAAGATGAAAAACAAACACAATACGAATAAACAGAAGTACAAATAGTCGAAATGGAAAACACAATAAAAAATTTGAAAATAGGCAAAGCGACGGGATGGAATCATGCCAGAATTAATCAAGTATGGAGGTCAAAAAGCAACGCAATAGATGAAAGATACATGGCATGGAAAGAAGAAGCGATACCAACTGATTAGGAAACAAACGCGTTGGTGCCAATACACAAAAAAAGGAAGCATCACAGAATGCGACAACTACAGAGCAATATGCCCAGCTCCGTCATAAAATGGAATAGTAAAATTTTACAAAGGAGACTAAGACAACAAATAGAACTTAAACTAGAAAAAGAACAAGGAGGCTTCAGGAGCAAAAGACAAACTACAGATCATATAGGGTGCCCCATTTTAAATTTCCACCCCAAATATTTCAAAACCTAAGCAACATGGCAAAAAATGCTTCAGATGAAAGTTGTAGGGTTCGGAGGGGGACATATTATAATGACTTTGAAAATGACCTAGGAGTCAATTTTCAAGGTCAAACGAAGATCAACTTTCATTCTTCAAACGGAATCCCCTATTTTTTATTGTGGGATCGTATTCTACGGGAAAAAATACAAACTTTTTGTAGGAAACTTTTTTTAAGAGTTTTTTCACGAATTTTGTCTGTCATGTTTGAAATCTCAGACGAATCCAGGCTGTGATTCATGCATTACCCTCGGCATTAGCATCATCCAAAAGTTGTCTATGGGATTTTACACATCATTGGCCCTGCAAAGGGCCGATGGTTTCAGTGACTGGAGATTCGATTTCATTCTTAGATCAAATGCTCGTTCAAGTATCGATCCTCGTCAATGCACTTCTGTACCCACTGGCGAAAGTTTACTTGAACATTTTGAAGGGTGTGGATGGAGATGGCTCGAAATGCAGCCCTAATCCTCTCCTTCGTATTCTGCACTATTGTCGGAGCTTCAGCAAATACTTTCTCCTTGACTAGTTCCCAGAGGAAAAAGTTAAGAGGAGTAAGATCCAGGGTTCTTGCTCCTGCACCTTGTTGCTAACGCCGAGGGTAATGCATAAATCACAGCCCGGATTCATCCGAGATTTAAAACAACATGACGGAAAAAATTCATGAAAAAACTCTTAAAAAAAGCAATTTAAATAAAAACGTTTCCTACAAGAAGTTTTCATTTTTTCCCGTAGAATACGATCCCGCAATAAAAAATAGAGGGTTCTATTTGAAAAATCAAAGTTGATTTTTGTTTGACATTGAAAATTAACGCCAAGGTCATTTTCAAGGTCACCAGCATATGTCCCCCTCCCAACCCTACAACTTTTATCTGAAACATTTTTTGCCATATTGCTCAGGTTTCGAGATATTTGGGGTGGCAATTTAAAATGGGACACCCTGTATGTTTCGGACAACAATAGAAGAAAAAATAGAAAGAAATGCAGAGCTATATATCACCTTTATCGATCTGAAAGCAGCTTTTGACAATTTTGACAGACCAGAACCGTACGACAGCTACAAGTAACACCAAGACTACTAAACGCAATCCAACGTTTATAACACAAGAGTAATGAGAATAGTACAAATAAACGGTATACAATCAACGGAATTTGAAAATAAAAGAGGTGTAAAATAAGGCGACTCACTAAGCCCCCTACTCTTTATCATATACATGGACAGAATATACAAAAATTGCAGCAAAGACAGAACACACCAAGACAGTATGGAAATACAAACAACTAAAGGCAATATTAATCGAGGCACTAATATATGCATATGATCAGGGCCGCGCCAAGCGGGGGTGTTAGGGGTGCCCAGCACCCGGGCGGCAGGTCATTAGCCCGAAGTATCGATGCTTAGAGCTCTCTTAGCTTGGCGCTCACCAAATCTTATTGGACCTAAAATACTTTTCGTAACACGTACGTTCGTGAAATAGGAAATTATTGTTTATTCTTTGCGTACGAAAGCAAGCGCGAAATCCCTTTGTTTATATCAAAATTATTTCTTTCTAAATAATTTAGAGACGCGCTGATCAATGGTGGTTTTCATTTTCTCTACCCCTCTTTTCACATTGAAAGGGGGCGGCAATTTTTGCCTCGCACCCCGGCGGCAGCATACCTTGGTGCGGCCCTGCATATGATAGCGGATAGATCGGAAAAGATGCAAAAACTAATAGACATATGGACAGAAGAAATAGACAAGAAAATCATGGAAGTAAAAAGGTGCAAGAAAAACAACACAGAATAAACATGCAAGGGAACAAGACTAAAGAAGGTAACTAACTAACTACAACTACTTAGGAACGATCTTTACCAACGACGGAAAAATAAATACAGAAATGGCCAACAAACATAAGAACATAAGAAAAAAAACATCTACTACGCGATAAACAAAGCACTCCTAGGCAAAAAAGAAATAAACCCAAAAACGAAAAAACATATATACAACAAAATCGTAATTCCTACATTGCTGTACTCCACAAAAGCAATGACCACATTACCGGTACACTAAAATAAGCTGACCGCTATAAAAATTAAATTCCTCAAGAAGATATCAAACGTCACCAAAATCGACAAGAAAAAGAAAGCTAACTTAAAATAGTACACAATTACACACAACTAGAGAAGAAACAACTAAACTGGTTAGCCCATGTCAGGAGAACGGATAACACAGCCCCACAAAAAAAAAGTGTTTGGACTTGTGGGTCGGACATATGTATTACCATGTATTTTTCGACGCTGAATCCAAAAATGGCCTTCCATGTCTGGAATTAGCCACAGGACCCAAAAATGGCCTCTATAGGGCCTGAAAGATGGATTCCGGGATAAGGCGAGGTCAAAGGTGCATTCTAAAGCCAAACCCGGATTTTTGATCGAAAAGTTTATAGCCAACTGAAATTCCCCGTTTGGGACCGGAAAAATGACCCCTTAGGGACCGGAAAATCGTGTTTCGGACACCACAAAAAAAAAGTGTTCGGACGTGTGAGTCGGACATATGTATTTCCATGTATACGTCTGAAATTGGCCCCAGGGGCCAAAAATGGCCTCTATAGGACCTGAAAGATGAATTCCGGGATGAGGCGAGGCCATTTTTGGCCCTGGGGAAAAATACATGGGAATACATACAGAGAGGATTTTTTATCAGTAAACATTTCCCCTATGTATACCGATAAAATACGCGAGTCAAAAGCATTGAACCGATTGTTTTATATTGTGTTATAGGCAAACAAACACACACATGTCAAATCAGTCAATTGTGTTAAATGTCAAATTGTGTGAAATATTTAAAAAATGTATACAAATGAAAAAATAATCGAATTCGTAACAATGTATTACAATTCGAACAGTATTAGAGGAGTACGAGACCTTTTTTCAACGAAGTATCCCGAACGGCCGCTTCCTTCCATTAGGACTATTCAAAAAACAATTAAAGGATTTTCTTCGGAAGGGTGCATCACGCGTTTTCATAAAAGACGCAACAGAATAAGTCATGTGTTAACTGAGGATGTTAAATTAAATATTTTGTGTTTTGTCGAGGAAAATCCAACAGCCTCGTCACAAGTAATTGCGAATTTTTTTAAAATATCGAAAAGCTCGGTACTGAAAACATTAAAAGAATTTAAATACAAACCTTATAAATTTGGGAACCATCAACAATTATTTGAAGAAGATAAGGAGAAAAGAACGGAGATGTGTGAAACATTATTTAATCTCATCAATAGTCAAGAATCTATCTTCCTCATCGCTCCTTAGATATTAGTCCCATTCTAACCACCATGTACAAACTTTAACGCGTACACAGTACAAGCAAAAAGTTAATGTGTGGATTGGACTGATTGGGACAAAAATTATCGCTCCGTATTTTATTGATGGGAACCTTACATCGAATACATTCTTGGAAATGCTAAGGAATAGAATTGTTCCAGACCTCGAACGGTTAAATATTCCACTACCGTGGATTCAATTGGATGGAGCCCCTCCGCATTCCACAATGGCTGTTAGAAACTTTTTGAATGAAAAGTTTCCAGGTCGTTGGATAGGAAGGTACGGTCCTATACCTTGGGCACCACGGTCTCCAGATTTGTCACCGAATGATTTGTTCCTTTGGGGGCATTTAAAATCTTGTGTGTATGACAATATTCAAATGGGCAATGTCGAAGAGTTAAAAAATCGCATAACCAATAAATGCAACGAACTGAACCCTGATTTTATTCGAAACGCGGTTTATGGTTTTCGCGATCGTTTGAGTTATTGTCTTGCAGTGTGTGGTGGTCATTTAGAACATTTGTTGTAATTATTTATTTCTTGTTTATTATTATTGTTCACTCTTTTTGTTTTAAATAATGTTATTAAAACCTGTTAATAATAATCAATGCGTTTGTATACATTTTTAAATATTTCAGACAATTTGACATTTAACACAATTGACTGATTTGACATGTGTGTGTTTGTTTGCCTATAACACAATATAAACATTTGGTTCAATGCTTTTGACTCACGTATTTTATCGGTATACATAGGGGAAATGTTTACTGATAAAAAATCCTCTCTGTATGTCCGACTCACGAAAGTCCGAACACTTTTTTTTGTGGCGTTCGAAACACGATTTTCCGGCCCCTAAGGGGTCATTTCCACGGTCCCAAACGGAGAATTTCAGTTGACCATAAACTTTCCGACCACAAATCCGGGTTTGGCTTTAGAATACACCTTCGACCTCACCTCATCCCGGAATCCATCTTTTAGGTCCTACAGAGGCCATTTTTGGCCCCTGGGGCCAATTCCAGACGTGGATGGCCATTTCTGAGCTCGGGATCGGATTCAGCGTCGAAAAATACATGGGAATACATATGTCCGATCCACAAGTCCGAACACTTTTTTTTTACACTTGTGGGGCTGTGTAATCATTGATTAACAAAACAGGCAGAACAAACAGGAAGGAGAAAATCAGGATCACCCAGGAACACAATAATTGAGGAAATAGGAGAGAGACATTGGAAAAGAGCTAGAGAAAATCGCGGAGAATATGCAGGAATAGAGGAGAAGAGTAGAAAACGAGTACCCGATGCCCTAAGGGGTAAGAGGTCTAGTAGAAGATGAAGAAGATAAATATGGATCGAATTCTCAACCGTCTATGAGACAGTAAACAAGCGTGAAAGCGATCCATGACAACGCCTTAAATTGTTTATTAGGCAAGTAACTACTGATCAACTTTGACCCCAGACATCTCAAAAACAGCGACTCATGTTTATAAAAAAAAAACATCAGAATTGCTTAATTAATATACACATGAAGTATAGGGAAATCCTCGAGTGACCTTGTAAAAGCAAGACCTTCGCTCTTTATTAGAAGCTTTAGAAGCTGTAATCACAGAAATAGAATCAGTAAAATGATTCCATTTCCCTTATTTATTCTTAATTTAATTTAATCAACACATTATTGGTCGTTAATGAACGCGATTCCTTTTTAATTTTAAAATATCCAATGACTCGCGTCTTTAGGCACAATTAGGGGTGTTTTATAAACATGTAACATGTAAGAAAAATATGATTAATTAATTTCTCACTTAACCCGTGGTGAAACATAATTATATAATTTGATTAATTAAACACTTGGTTTTGTTGCACTGCTTTTATTTTACTAGTCGGAGAGACAAATAAAAGCAGTGAAACAAAACCAAGTCTTTTAATTCATCAAAATGTAAGAAAAACTTCCACAACATTACTTATTTAAAAAAATAATATTATCAAAATTTAATTTCAGATTCTTCCCCAGCATAAGAAGTATAACGGAGCTATCGCAATCCTCGAATATGCGTTTCATGCAATTCAGGGCGCACGACAAATACGCTCTGCATCTTTCGAAAATGGAAAAGGTGAGTGACAGATTTTTGCATTACGGATGTTTCTGTAGAAGGAATACATATGTGTTTGTATTTAATCTCCCTTACTGGAAATACTATCAGAATATCATATGGAGATCTATTTTTATTATATTTTTTAGGGATTCATTGGTAGTAGCAGCTTAAAAGAAAAACTGTTTTCTCAGGTACAGAAAGGGGGATTGATTAAACTAAAAAATCCCCTGTGATTGAATGAATTTATTTCTTTTCTTAATATTATATATTTTACTTGTATTGATACTAAGGCAGACCAGTTTTGTCCAGTTTAGATTCATATCGCTTTCGAGTTGTTTTGTTTAGGTCAGGCCTGGCCAAACTGCCGCACACTTTTTTGTTTATGTATCCTCATAAAGGATTTAGAAGAAATACACTCTTAATGCACACAGTAAGTACGAATTGAAAAAATAACGTTAAAGGTAGTAGCTTGCTTAAATAAGTTATATAAGTATTGCTTTCACAATGTAGTTTTATAAAGACATTCTAATTACTTGAAATACAGTGAGATCAGAAAGTCGAAAATAGTTGGCAGTACATTTTCTGAAAATCCTTATAATAATTTAAGTAATCTGATATTGGCTGCCTGAATTATTTATTTTGAGTTTACTTGTTTTAAAAATTATCTTCAAAACAAGTAACCTCAAAAAACTACAAGACTTTAAAATAGACAAAATTCTTATGTACAGCACTGATCCAGGCAGCCAACATAATATTTATTATTATCCCTATTTTCAGAAAATGTGCTGCCAACTATTTTCGACTTTCGATCTTACTGTATATCTATATCTTTAATTAGTGCATTGTTTTCTTTTTCAATGTGGTATAATCATATTTGAAAAATACTGTATTTATTGAATATTTATCAGAAATACTTTCGTTCAAAATGGTGACGTTCACGCTCAATATAATCCGATTTATCCAATCCTATTAATGATAATGAGCTGAGCAAACCTTAAAGCTACGCGCACACTTGTCGGAATCAGACGGACGGCACGAATCGGAAAAAAATTGCTTAACACAGTTGTAAACGAGTCAACGCACAAATGTGATAAATATCGGTACGGCATGGAACGGATAAATGTGCGTTGACTCGTTTACAACTGTTAAGCAATTTTAGCCGATGCGTGCCGTCCGTCCGATTGCGACAAGTGTGCGCGTAGCTTAAGAGAGCTCCTGGGCCGACACGAGTTAGCTCGAACTTCTCTATATCACAACACTTACCTCATAGATGCCCGTGTGAGCCAAGTTAACCTCTACTGACTTGGTGCAAAATTTCAATTTATAAATTAAATTCGTAAGCATGCTGCATATCAAAATAATTCAGGCGTTATTTTTTAAGAATTAAATTTACGCTAGTGATGTGAATACAAATACTAAGGGATAAATGAAACACATTTTTCTATGTTTTACACCACTGAGTCGAAACTATAGTCGATTGTGAAAAATCCAAAATATAAAGTGGTAACTATCTGGTCCATAGTAGACCTCCCTTTCCTGAATCCTGCTTGGACTTCTGGAAGAAAGCTATTTTTCTCCAGTTCACACACTAACCTGCCCTTCGCCATGCTCATAATTATTTTGTAATAACTGTCCATGATCGTAATGCTTCATTCCTGTTTCGGGCATTATAGACTGGAACAATCACACCCCCTCTCCATTCCTCTTGAAACTTTTTCTCTCCTCTCTGGATCAATTCATTTCCAAGCCTCTTCCTTTATTTCGTCTGAACCTGCTGCTTTGCACGTCTTTGTTTTTCTTGAAAGCCACCTCTAGCTAGCTCCTCTATTATAAAACCCCTCTCTTTCTTTCCTCCATTCTTCGTACGCCTTCTCCCCCTAACCCTCCACCCACTTATTCACGTTTATTTCCTCCCTTTTCACACTAATCGTAACTGACCTCTCCTTGATGTATTCTCACATTTTGTTAGCGGTGTAGCTCAGGTAAAGGAATAAGTTGGGTTCTGTAACAGAGAGAATATTAGTAAACGACTCCCAAGTGCTAAGCCATCCTTGTGACCGACTTTAGCTACTAAGTACAACACTGCTACTTTCTGGACCGTTTACGGGTCCCTGGCAAAGCGCTGACAGCAACGCACCTAATCGATTAGTACCTAAAGGATCGATTAAACAGTTTCACAATTGTTGTACTTACTTATGCCCCAGTGCCACGTCAAGACATGGGTCACTAACTGGGGTCAACTAGCGGATAACGGTATCATGCTAGAGGGGTCACTAACTGAAATCAATCGACGGATAACGGTCAGAAAAGACCAAGTCCAATGTTTATGCCATAAAATCACATATAACACTGGAGCAATAAAATTTGTACCAGGGTTATATATTAATTTGTTAGCTCGCCCACCTTTTTAGTTTCTTATTTTACCCACCCCTCCTTCTTCTTACGGCATACCATATATTGAATGATTTTTTCGCCTCCTCAGCCTCCTTCTGACTATCATTTCCCTACCCCCACCTCATAATTGCTCTCCTCTTTTTTGGCCTCCCTACATTTGTCGTCAAACCAAGATACATTCACTGCTTCCTTTTTGTGTATACTTTTTATCATAGCATCTTTTACTGCTTCCCTCAACTTGTCTAATGAGCACACTTCTTCGAAATCCACGTCTTTGATCCTTTCTGTATATTTTGTTTTCGCCATCTCAGACCAATTTCAATCCCCTTTTTGTATTAGCTACTTTCTTATTTCTCTCCTTCCCCACGAATCCTACCTGCACCATCACGGGGAAATGATCTGAGTCCCCACCTATTCTCTTCTTCAAATAACGCCACTTCATCTCTAATTTTTTCACTAACCAAAATGTAACGTATCTTTCTCTCGGTCCTATATCTGTTATCTCTCCTTTCCTATCTCCTTCAGTGCATCCATTTAACTTTTCTAATCCTTTTTAGTTGGCCCAATTATTTCCCATCTTTATTTGCTTGCTTCTTTGTTGCCCATTTCTATCGGATATAATGTAGTTGCCCACACGTACATTCAAATCCCCCCTCCTCCTCAATTATCCAATTTTCTGTATGTCCAATTCCTCCTTGCACTCTACCTATACAACCCATAATTTCTTGGCCTCTTTTTTGGTTGTAAATGGTGGGCTAAATAGTGGTTTCTTTTTAAAGCCATTTTTTTGTATATTATTGGTTTTTTCGAAAGAGTAAATATTCCCATTATTTATGGAACACGATTTCTTTCATGTGGCTGCCTCGTCTGGCTTCGCAATTGCGCATCCTGTCAACCCAATTTTCCAAGACCTTGGTGACGGTTTCTGGCTCTATCTCACGGATGGCTTGCTCGATATTTGCCTTAAGGGCCTGGATCGTTAATGGATTGTTTCCATACCATCGGTCCTTCGCGGCACCCAAAAAAAAAAGTCTAGAGGCGTCATATCGCAGCTCCGTGGTGACCAATCGACATCGCCGAGATGGCTAATAACACGATTGCCGAACTTAGCGCGCAAAAGATCCATGTTGCATGGCGCGCCATCCTGCTGAAACCATGGATCGTCCAAGTCTATATCTTCAATTTCCGGCCAGAAAAAATCGTTTATCATGCCTCTGTAGCGCTCAGCGTTTCCAGCAGCATTTTCAAAGAAACATAGGCCAATGATGCC
Organism: Ocypus olens; assembly: GCA_910593695.2. Taxonomy (NCBI): domain Eukaryota; kingdom Metazoa; phylum Arthropoda; class Insecta; order Coleoptera; family Staphylinidae; genus Ocypus; species Ocypus olens. The sequence goes on from OU343049.1 coordinate 40,950,238, forward strand.
ACCACTCCAAAATCTGCACTAAACTGTCACTCTGTGAGGATGCATTCGCTTCTCAACGATCACGTGAGGCTTTTCCGATCCCCAGATGTGGCAGTTTTGCTTGTTAACATAGCCGCTGAAATTTCGGCAAAATTTCTTTTCAATTTGGGCTACACAGCATTGACTTTGGGAATAAGTTTGCATTATTTCCCAACGTTGTTCAAGCGTACAGCAATTAATTTCGTTCCACGGAGATATGATACTGACTTTCTGTCAAGATTTCGAGCGGGAAAGAGCCGACACTGTCAAAATAACATATATTTCAAAAAGAAACCACTATTATATAGTTAGGATCCTCTAAAATTTTCTTCCATTTTTGCGCGTTCTTCTAACTACCCTTTACATATCCCCGTACAATTAGAGCTCTTCCAATTCCATTATTTCTGTAAGGGACTCCCGTTAAAATTCTCTTTGGTCCTATCTTTATTAACTCTCTCACTGTTCCCATACACTCTCACCTGAAAACAGCCAGTATCTTTTTTCAGTTTATCCCATTCATCCTCTCTACATCTTCGTTTTTAACCAATCTTCTAGCTCCATATACGGTTCTTCTTCTAGTTTCCTCTCAACTCCTGCCACATTCCAGAATGCCTTATGCCCTAATATCTTCTTATCTTTCTCGGATTGTTGTCTTTCTTTCCACCGCTCCCACCTCTTACTCTCCCTCTCTCCTTTCCGTATATAGGTATCTTGGTTTGTCAACTGCTTTTTCCATATTCCATGACACCATTCATCTTCATTGAACGTTTTTGGTACCGCACCATTACTTGATTTCTATTGATTTGCTCTTCTCTTGCCTTCTTCTTTATCTTCATTTGCATTTCTCTCTTCTTTCGTTAGGTCATCATCTAAATTTATTGTTCTTTTTTGCTAATAACTTCTTTTTATCTTCCAAATCATGTAATTTAACCAACACCGGTCGCTTCATCCTTTTTTGCCTAATCTCACTGCTTCATCCATTCAATCTTATAAATTATTAGCAAAATTCGTAATCGTCTTATATATTATTTCCATCTTGGAACTTATTGACTCAAATTCTGAAAAAATATCTTGTTTATACTCGAACATTACCGAACAACTTTAAAAAACCAATTGAATCTGTGACTAATCATTATTACTTGTTCAGTTCAATAGTGTCATTACAATTTGGTAACAAAGATTATCACAACAATAGTTATTTAAGCGTAAGGACGTATTAACATTTGAGGTAGGCGAATACGAGCCGAGGCGGAGCCGATGCTCTTCGCCTGCCGTAAATGTTAATTGTCATTACGTTCCGTGTTGCTTATTAATTTTTTTCTACTACCGGAAATATAATACTTAATAATACTTCAAAAAGATCAGAAAATGTTGTAAAATACAGCTTGCAACGTTTGCGATTAAAATTTTTAGTCACCTATGCATCCTATGGCAACCCAACAACCGAGAAAACAATGTCGAATTTTATTTGTTTGTGTCAATCCAGGGACAGTTTTTTTTAAGTAGTGGTTATGTAAACGAAACTGCGAATATTGCGTGTTAGTACCTGCTACCGACAAAATCGAAAAAGGTATGTGTCCTGTTATGCACTGCTTTTAAGCAGTGGTTATGTAAAAAGGATGCCAATGCTATAGGTATAGATGAAACTGTGTTGCTCGCCTATATGTTGGAGCGTTACGTTTCTGTTTATTATTTTCCTAGGTCCGTAAGTAAAAATTAAGTTCCGTCGCCAAGGGCAACAAACACCACGAATGTTATCAGCCACTTACGGTACCTGTAACTATGGATGCAATGCTCAATTACGTTGCCGGTAGCGGAAAAATACAATTTAAATAGTGCATGTTTTAAGAATGATTTGATTAATAAAACCCATTAAGTATCTGCTTTTTATTATACGCGTAGTTTTGTAAATAAGAGGTACTCTGAATGTTAGCAAAACTATTAAATTTGTTTCTTTGTATGTCCAAAGTTAATCGCACCTGATGCGTTTGGATTCGGAGTTTCCGGTCTCGTGACAGCTTCACGAATGCTCCTTTACTAACCTAACTTTCTGAAGGAGGTCATCGAATGTTATGATTTCCTTGGAATTCGGGCCTTAAGTACCTTCTTCAGTACAGTATGTTAATCTGTACATACCGGGTGAATATTCCAAAACCGAACATGGGCATTTAACATGGGAAAAATATTTTTTGCAGATTCCTGCTCCCCGTTTTAACTAAGAGGATTTATAATGACACCAATCGAAAGAAGATTTTCTTTCTCATCTAATCATATCCGAATTAGTTAATTTTTTGTTGTATTTTTTTATTATTTTATCAAAATATTTGCAATAAATATAATTCGGAAAATCGTACTGAGCCATGACTCGAAAGACAATAAACAGATTAATGGTGTGCCATGGCTTGCCTGAAAACAAGATATCAGTTTATGATAACTGTCATTAATATTTCTTTGTAATATATATTCCATTGAGGAAAAAATATTCATAGTAAAAAACAGTGTCCACAATACAATAAATAGTCTTTCAATTAGAAAATTCTGGTTGTTTGAATTCAGACAAATATTATTCACTTCAAATGATGTTTCACAATTATCTCATTGTGGTTGTTTATTGGAACATCGCAGAATAAATGGCAACACCGGAAATCCTCGACTAAGTACAAGATTTATTGCTTTAGAATGTGGTAAATCGCAAGGAACGGTCTGCAAAATTTTAAGAAAGTGCGGCTACCATCCGTACAAGTTTCAATGCCATCAATAACTATTGGCGTTTGATCAAGAACCTAGACAAACCTTTTATGAAATTATTCAAGAACGTGCTAATGCTAATCGCAATTTTCTCTCATGGATTTGCTTTACGGATGAATGTAGCTTTATATTCCACAATGAACCAAACATTAAAAACGATAGATGTTGGTCAAATGAGAATCCCCATCTGAATTTAAATCTTAGAACGCAATATCCTCAAAAAAATAATATTTGGACAGGCATTTTTTTGGATAAGTTCTTTCGAAATTATAGGAAATTTAAATTCAGAAAATTATTCAGAATTGTTAATAACTCAGGTTGGCCCTGCAATAAAAGAAGTGGCACGTCCAAACCAGCATATCTGGTTCCAACATGATGGATGTCCGGCACATTTCGGAATATACGTCAGAGAATATTTCAATAATGCATTTCCAAAACGGTAGATTGGACCAGGAGGTGAAATCAACTGGCTTGCTAGATCTCCTGTTTTGGCACCATGCGATTTATCCATGTGGGGTCACCTGAAAAGCCAAATTTACAAAACTCGTCATCCAAACATTAATTCTTTGAGGAATGCTATATTTTGACGAGTGCGGGTTGATAACGAATAGACAGTTGGCAAACGTCAGAAATTCGTTTTACAATAGGATGGGGTATTGTTTAATGCAGAATGTAAGTTTATATGAACATTTGTTTTAATTATTAACTTCTAATTATAATTGTTAACTGGTGTATCATTATGATTTTTGTTTTCTAATTTAAATTGATCAAATTGGATACTGCAAAACATTGCTTCCCAGTAATAAATCTTGTAAAGTAACTTCTTCATCAGTCGCCAACGGCATAATGAATTTGTCACTCGAATGAAGTTTGAATCTGTTTATTGTCTTACGAGTCATGGCTCAATATGATTTTCCGAATTGTATGTATTGCGAATATTTTGTTAAAATAATAAAGAATTACAACTGAACATTAACCAGTTTGGGTATCATTAGATGAGGAAAAGAATCTTCTTTCGATTGGTGTCATTATAAATCCTCTTAGTTAAAATAAGGAGCAGGAATCTGCAAAAAACAATTTTCCCATGTTAAATGCCTATGTTCGGTTTTGGAATATTCACCCGGTATGTAGCGCGCAGATAACGCACGTCGCGTATGAAAGAGTCGATCTTCTGCTCGGGCGTTTGTTTTGCTCCTAAAATCCGGAGGTAGATCATACAGGCCGGTCTTCTATGTGCAAAGGCTCTGTGGATAAATATGCTGCTTCTTCCCATGTTGATTATTGCTCCTTGATACGATTCCACTAGTTGTTTCTGGGAAAAACGGGCGAGTGGTGAGGGCGAGGGTGTCGAAGATTCCTTGTATTTATTTGCAAATTGTCATCCTGGTGATGAACATATCGAATGTACATGCACCAACAGAAATAGCGGCAGATGAAGAGGAAGCAAAACTCTAAAAAACTGGAAGAAGATATAGAACTATTACCAAAGGAAAATACAGGGTTCTTCTAAATGATGGACCCATTTTTAAAAATCCGTATTTATTAAACTACAAATCCAAAATCAACAATGTGTATACCAATGAAAAGAGGAAGTTTCAAAGTTTTTTTTCCATACATTATAAGTATTCAATGTGGTCACCGTTAGCTGTACGGCAAACATCTACGCGGTAGCAAAACTCGTACCACACACGATAAAGCAAATCTGTTGTTAGTGAGTGCACGGCAGCAGTGATATGGTTCCGCAGATCGTTTAGAGTTGTTGGTAGAGGCGGGACGTAAACAGCTTCCTAAACATAACCCCATAAGAGATAGTCACATGGAGTGATATCAGGAGATCTTGGTGGCCAGAAGTGAGGAAAGGATTCATTCAAAATCCTATTGGAAAATGAAGTCCTGTGAATCTTTGAGGGGAATAGCAATTATTCCAACATGTCTAGGTAGCTTATTCCAGGCACAGAACACGTTTATCTTCGGTGAGTTTCTTTCGTGTTGCAATGTTGAATGTGGATTTTGCAATCCCCATATATGAACATTATGTCCCACCTTGTGTTCTACAGTAGCCATCTCACTCATAACTGAACAGTGACACAAAATGGAGGCCCATTGCCGCGAGAACTCTACCGGCCGCTTCTGGAACCATCACCGCCCACCGAAAACTTTGAAACTTCCTTTTTTCATTCGTATAAACATTGTTAATTTTTGATTTGCACTTTAATAAAAACGAATTTTAAAAAATGGATCCATCATTTAGAATAACCCTGTACAATATTAATACTGGGAGACTTAAACGCATGGATTGGCAAAGAAAAATAAACTAACTCACATTTACCAAATTTGACAGGAGAGGCAAAAAACAAATTTATAGCTTTCTGGGAAAAGATTGATGTTAAAATCTCAATTTTGGTCCAAAAGGGCAGTTAGGCGGTATTGCCGCTTCGTCGACGATCTAGCACGAAAAATATGGAAAACTCGATCTACTGTCGCCCTTTGTAATACCCCGGGGAGTGTTTGTAAAAAACGTGGGGATTTGCGATGGAAGACTTGCTTGCAACAGTTGCAAGTTGATTGACTTGAGTAAAGATCGAGTATCTGCTAATAGATATTATTATTAAAACTATACAATTATGTGCTCCTAAATTGCTTTAATTGCTATTCATATTCATAAATTAATTGTTTTAATAAAAAGTATTTAACTTTCAGTTGCTTATAAATATATACATAAATTTTAAGCACAGAAACTTTTATCAATACAGCGATAACTATAGAGTTTAGCCTGAATTTCATCAGTAAACTGTGAAGCAATAGTTTCGACAATTTTTTTTTAATAATTAACCAGCTTTATAAATAATCCATTAAAAATATTAGTACGTTGTTCATATTATCTAATAAACTAAGTATTGTGTATAAAGTTTGGTCAGGACTGATTTAGATCGTAGAAGCTTGCTTAAGGTTTCTTGTAGAGGATCCCATTAAATCATTTATTTTGCACCGTTTGTATGCTTGAAATTATTTGCTCTAAATCCTTTACGACGGACACGACTAACAACTGAACATTTATTCTTTCAGAGGGAAAAAGAGCGCGGTTCCCATATTTCCTACATGTTTCGTTTGCCCTTCGCCGCCGGAAGTGTTTTCAGCGCCAGCATGCTTGACACACTCTTATATCAGGCCTTTGTCAAAGATTACGTTATCACTTTTGTACGGTTATTATTGGGCATCGATCAAGCTCCGGGTTCAGGATTTTTAACATCCGTAAGTGTCCAGTCAATCTTAACTCTTGGTATTAACCCTTGAACCGTTTCAGATGAAAATCACCAAAGATGATATGTGGATAAGAACGTATGGAAGACTGTACCAGAAGCTATGCTCTACAACATGTGAGATACCGATAGGAATTTACAGAACGCAAGATACCTCTGTTTCGGACTCTTCTCACGTGAGTATCAGCAGAACTTCGTCTGCGTGGTCGAGCTGCGTGCGTGTGCCATCCGTAGCGTCGGTGAGTACCCAGCAACAACCTGCTGAGTTCATATACAGTTTTGCATAATCTATATATTTATATATACAGAAACCTATAATCTATTTAACCTGTGACATGTTTATATAAAATAATGTCATGTTCGTTCTCGCTTTATACATTTTACCTTCGCTTTGTGGCTTCCGCTTTGAGTTACGATAAATATATATCGTAAATTATTTTTATAATATAACTATTTCTATTTAATGAACATATTGTACTTATGGTCACCTTTTTATCTACGGAGAAGCACGCACACAAAACAGGACTCGGCCACCAGCTTGAAATGTTCAATCGACGTATCATTATATATTCGCATGAGAGCATGAAAGTTTAACATCTACTGTATATAACTCTGAGCGTGTATGTTATAACTTCTAAGATCTGTTTTCACACTATTTCAATCTCAAGCGATCAGCGAACGAATTTCTTCCATTGCAATTACTTAAGCATTTCACTCACTCGAAACAAGTGTGTATCTATCTATAACTGAAGATTTCTTTTGCGAAAATACTGCCACTGGAAATTATCTATTCTGAAGGCATTTTTACGTTCCTTAGCTTTTGCACTTTTTTTTTCTAGGTTGCACAATATGTTTTTGTATTAAATGTTATCGAGCACTATTTTTAAGATATCCGAGTATTTTTGAAAGGCCCACTCATTTAAAATTATGTTTAATACTAGCATAACTTATAGCACTGCTACATCACCAGATTGCACCACAAACAAGATTTTACAATACTGCTATAGCGAAAAATTGTATAGTATAGTTTACGTTTACGTTATATAATTTTAATTACACGTCACAACTTATGTGATGTATTAGTATTGTAGCTAGTCATGTTATATTAAAGAATCAACAAGCTGCACGCTTCTGTTACTCAAATGGTTTGTCTTATTTGTCAAAGGGGGGTCGCAGCGCGGGGTGAAAACCGCCCTCGTTGACCTCCAGCTAGCTCATTAAGTCGGCGTCGCTATGAACACAGCACAAAAACACAAGGATGGGGTGGAGGCAGAGAAAGTTTTATAGGCGTGATAACTATCGCTTATTTACACACGGAAAATTATTACAAAAATGTTCAATGTTCAAAAATATATACACATACGAAAAATAAGTCAATAAAATAATGTCACAAAAGGAAATAGTCACGAAAAAAGTATAGTCACCAGCACAACACTTAAAGTTCGCGAGAGGCAAGAGAGTCCGAAGAGATCGCGGATGGATGACCGGCGGCTCGGCGGCAACGGAAGCGGCGGCGTCGATGGAATCGGCGGCAACGGAAGCGGCGGCGGCGAAAGCGGCGGCTATGGCGACGTTGACGGCGGCGAAAGCTACGGCTATGGCGACGTTGGCGGCGGTGAAGTCGGCGGAGTCGGCGTTAGATCTGCGGCGTGGCGGATCGGCGACTATGATGATGAACCGATTTCGTCACGTACTCAGGCAGCTGGGGGGGCGGATCAACTGTCCATTATGTTGTCATAGCAGCTGCATATTTCACAAATTGTTCTGCGAAAACGGTCTTAACAATGCCCTCGGTAAATCGGCGCACAGCGGGTAGAGGCTCATCTTCATTGTGTTGTTTTTGGCAGCTGTACTTCTTCGAAAATTATCTCGTTTAGAAATTTCAATAATGCGGAATTTATATTGATATTGAAAAGGAGCAATGGTTAGCTCATAAAATGCAAATTAAGATAATTACGCATTTGTTAAGACGCGTAGATAAACTAAGCGCCGATAACATATTTACAAAGAAACAGATGTGTATAAATAAAAACGAATCACAAATTAGTTCCGAAACGATCTTATTCCATAATAATAACTGACAAGGGAACTGTCAGGGGCGTCCCTTACCGATGGCAACGAACCTTGTATATGTTGTAGAGCAGTGGTGGGGAAACTTTTTTTAAGACGGGCCATTTGTAATAACTAGACAATCGTAGCGGGCCAAAGAATAATGCTTAATTGTTAACTAATTTATGTGTTCTATAAACATATACATACCGGGTGACCCAGGGATCTGTAAAAGCCCCATAACTTATTTGCTATTTGAGATATCGACTTCTAGTTTTCCTGAACTGGTACCGACACTTATTCTACATATTTTCAAAATATGTATGTTTTTGTACAGGGTGTCCCAATATACATAACAGACCAAAGTTATGTTTTTTTAAATGGAACACCCTATATTTTATACTTTATTTTCAACCCTCTTAAAAAGCTGATCAAAATAGTATAAGATACTATGGGTCTATAATGGACGGTTGGTTAGTTATGGGCAAATTTGTGGCAAAAACAAGGACACATTGAAAAAGTTGCAGAAGCGCTCCTAGCAATGCTAGCGTCGTTTTTTATACACTAAAGAATTTTCCACATCATGAAGAATAATACAAATCGGCTTTGGTTCTTCTTTGTTCATACATCTATACAGGGTGTCAACATACGCAAAATAATGGATAACTATTTTTTTTCAAATGGAACACCCTATATATCTTGCCACCAATGCATGGAATTTTTAATAAGCTTTCCAATGATGTACAATTTGTATAATGAAATATTAAGGATTCTTAAGATTTATCAATAAAAACATTTTTCTTTTGTCACCTCCTGCTCATTTTTCGATTTTCAGCCAAAACTATGAATTTTCTGAAAAAATAATAAGAGACCAAAGTTGTAGAGCGGAAAATTTTCGATTGATATAGGTCTTTCTACTTTTCCAATAATGCGTGCATTGCCCGCCAGAGTGCGCAAAATCGTGACCGTATACGCATTTTAGCGTTTTTCTCAATTTTTTTGTTAATTAATTGCACTATACTTTATTTTCCCCGTCCTCTAGCAGAAAAACGGATAATTAGAGAAATATTTAAATGACCTACATCGATTGAAAATATTCCGCTTTACATCTCTTAAAAGAAGCAATTTTTGCCCAAAATGCATAGTTTACGCTAAAAATGCAAAAAACCATTGAAAACGCAAAAATTGATACATACATTTTCAATTTGCATTTTTAGGGAAAACTATGCATTTTTGGCAAAAAATGCTTCTATTAAGAGTTGTAGAGCGGAACATTTTAAATCGACATGGGCCATTCTAATTTCCCTATAATTTCCCGTTTTTCCGCTAGAGGGTGCGGAAAATAAAGTATAGTGCAATTTATTAATAAAAAATTTGAAAAGAAAACGCTAAAATGCATATACGGTCACGATTTTGCGCGCTCTGGCGGGCAATGCACGCATTATCTTAAGAGTTGAAAGACCCATATCGATCGGAAATTTTTCGCTCTACAACTTTGGTCTCTTATAATTTTTCCTGAAAATGCATAGTTTTAGCTGAAAATCCAAAAAGCAGCAGAAGGTGGCAAAAGAAATATGTTTTTATTGATAAATCTCAAGAATCCTTAATATTTTGTTATACAAACTGTATATCATTGGAAAGCTTATTAAAAATGACATAGGTTGGTGGCAACTTATATAGGGTGTTCCATTTGAAAAAAAATAGTTATCCATTGTTTTGCGTATGTTGACACCCTGTATAGCACTATGAATAAAAGAGAACCAAAGCCGATGTGTATTGTTCTTTATGATGTGGGAAATTTTCTAGTGTATAAATAATGATGCTATCTTTGCTAGGAACGCTTCTGCAATGTTTTCAATGTGTACATGTTTTTGCCACAAATTTGCCCATAACTAACCAACCGTCCATAATAGACCCATACTATGTTATACTATTTTTATCAGCTTTTCAAGAGGGTTGAAAATAAAGTATACAATATAGGGTGTTCCGTTTAAAAAAATATAACTTTGTTCTGTTATGTATATTGGGACACCCTGTATAAAAACATACATATTTTTAAAATATGTAGAATAAGTGTGGGTACCAGTTCAAGCAAACTAGAAGTCGATATCTCAAATAACAAATAAGTTATGGGGCTTTTACAGATCCCTGGGTCACCCGGTATATTATTACATACACTTATTATTTTAATATTAAAAAAGCAAAAGGTAACAAAATTATAAGCACAAAATATAAAATGAATTTAGTGTAGTTCTTGATGTGAAGTATTATCACTTTATTTTCTGGTGTCATTACTGGTTGATGGTGCATGAGAAAAATGAAATTGAGACTGTTTCATCAAAATTTCATCATAGTCCGGTTCCATTTGCGAAGCAGAAATTCTTAAAACTGATGAAAGGTGCTCATCTGTAATTCTGTTTCTTAAAGAAGTTTTCCTAAACTTCATTGTTGAAAAGATTTGTTCGCATATATAAGATGAGCCGAACATTGTCATTATCTTCATTGCATGAGTAATTAGATTTGGGAAATTATCTGGACTTAAATTTTTATAAAATTCTAGTAATGGTACTGTATGAAAAGTTTGTTTCAGGAGAGTATTACAGTTCAGTTCTATTAACTCAAGTTGAAATTTTGCATCAACTTCTTCGTAATTAACATTTGATGGGGTCGCAAAAATACTAAACTCTGGTTCCATTTTTGTCCTGAAATCTCCTTTCAAATTCTGTAGATAGTTTTCTCAAATTAATTTCGTATTTTTTAATCTTATTGTTTGATATAGTGAATTTTAAAGATTGTATTCTTGGAAAATGAGAAAAATCAGATTTAGAGATCTGATTAGCAAATAATAATAACTGTAATTTGAAACTTTTCAGGTATTGCCAAATATCGAGAAGAAACTGATTTTTTCCTTGCAATTTGAGATTAAGTTTATTCATGTGTACGAGGAGGTCTGTGAAAAAAGCGAAATCAGAAAGCAACGTTTCGTTTTCTAAGACGTCAAATTGATTATAAATGTCTTTATCAAGAAGAAAATTCACAATATCGTCTTTTAAATCCCAAATTCTTTCAAATACTTTTCCAGCACTTAACCAACGAACTTTTGAATAATACAGGATATCGGAATGCTCAGCATGTACGGACTCTAAAAACTGTTGAAACTGGCGATGTAATAATCCTCTGGAACGAATCATATTTACTAGTTTTACAACAATATTAAGTATATGGTCAATATCTAAAGCCGATTTACAGAGAGCATCCTGATGTATAAGGCAATGCAAAAAAACAACATCATTTTCCGGATACTTAGAATTAAATTTCCCAACAAATCCTTGATTTATTCCAACCATATTAGGAGCACCATCTGTAGTTACATTACATAGCTTGTCAATAGGTAAACGAAGTTTATCAATGCAATTTTCAAATTCACAAAATATATCGGCACCAGTAGTTGTTCCTTTCATTGACTGCAGCCCTGCAAGTTCTTCTGTAATTTCAAAGTGGGCGTTGATTACCATCTCTTACAAATATGAGTAACTGCGCAGTATCGCTGATATCTGTACTTTCATCCATGGTAATTGAATAAAAAATAATTTTTTGAGTTTTTGTAGTCAGTTGTGAAATTAGATTTTTATCAATATTTTCAATTCTCTCGGTGATTGTTCTTCTTGAGAGAGACAGTGACTGAAAATCCTTTTTCTTGTCAGGGCACATAATATCGCACACATCTATCATGCACTGCTTTATAAATTCACCATCTGAAAATGCTTTATTAGATTTAGCAATATTATAAGCCAACACATAACTGGGTTTCGTAGCGTTGAGAATGATTAGCTCTCTGAAATAATTGTTGTTGACTTGATAAATTTTTTATTAAATCTTTCGATTTAATTTTTTTCACCTCTTCACTTAACGATGAGTAGGAGTGGTTTTCATGTTTGCTGTTGAAATGGCGTTGAATGTTATATTCTTTTAGTTGTATTGCAAAGTAAGCACACAGGTTTTTCTTTAAATAAAGTGAAGAAATATTTCCACGTCCATTCTTCTTTAAAAACTCGACATTCTGAATCCACTTTTCTTTTTTTAACATCCATTTTAGACGTTACCTACTACGGAGAACAACACACAGAAACGCAATTGACAAAAGCTTAGTGCTAACTAATGCTCTTACGCGGGAGTTTGTTGAGGCACTGGGAGTTTGGGGGATTGCACAAACAATTACTCGAGTCACAGCGGGTCGTTGCAGATGACTGACTAAGTCGCTAACTAACTGATCTTCCGGCGGCCTCGCTTGTATTTATACCTACCTGCGAGAGTGTCTGGAAGTTTCGAGCGAAGATGAGTCATCTGTTTAGGTCGGATGGATTTGTCCAGAATACTATTGTGCTTTGAATATCGCCGCAGGTAGTTTTTCGTCACATTACGAAGTAAGAACGCGTTCAAACATTCTCACGACGGCACTCCTAAACGGGCCGGATTAAACCTTTCCGCGGGCCGGACTTGGCCCGCGGGCCGTAGTTTCCCCATCACTGATCTAGAAGGAACCTTTTGCATATTATTCCAAACAAGTTAAAGAATTGTTTAAAGACAAAAAAAATCGATCGTTTGAAAATTTTATAGTAGGATAACCCCTTAAACTAATTCTTTTATAAAGGTAATGTTTGGCAATCAAAAATGCGTTGCAAAATGCCGGTAACGCTCTATCGCACATCTCAACCAGAAAATTCTGCATTATTGTAGAGCGAACGTATGTAAATACCCGTTCCCCCTTGAATCGTGGCTCTCTTTTGCTTTTTGCGAAGTGAGAATCTTCCAAAAATACACCTTAAAAAGGAGTTGTATCTGGTTTACCTAGAAATGGCGCCTGCCGACGATTAAACTAACTCCATTTTTTTAAGTCCGTCGTCCTGCCATGGGTGGTTCCAGTACTGGCCTTTGCGTTGCTACCTAGTGGTGTTCATGGACCCGTGCGTCCGCAGTATCTCGCTGGCTCTGTTTCGGTCCTCCCGGTTCAATAGCGGGTTAGAGTCACGACGATCTGGGGGATTGCTGTCATAACGATGACGGCATGGTTGGCGATAGTCTTGGTAGTGGGGGCAGATTGCAGTATAACTACTATAATTTCGCCTATCTTCTGGAACTTGATTCGTGCAGGTGGCGGGTTCGGTGATCGATCAGGTATATTCTCGAGTCCTACACACTTGATACATAATGATGAGAAGCTGCTGCAACTGGTAGCTATTGTTGGTATTTAGACTCGACGGTAATAAGAAGCCCCGGACTTATTTGAGGAGGGACTTCGTGATTCATTTGTAGTTTGACGTTGTTGTGTTTCCCCTTTTGAGTTGGGGCCTCAACGTCGGCGGACGGCAGCTCAGCTTTTTGAAGCGCGCGGTTAGAGCGGCTCGTGGGTTCTGAGTGATAGTGTGAGTGCCGTTTGGGTGGGTGACCGTAATATTGGGGCGCTGTCGGTATAAAAAAAACTTGTGGGCCGTCAGTCTCCGACAGTAGACTGGCAGGCGTCTAGGTTAAATGATGGTTAAATTATCAATCCACAATGTCTCCTTCAAAATAAATATATTGTCTTTAAAAAAAAAAACTGGTTAACAAGAACAGAAATTGTCTGCCGATAAGCGAAACGCTCGCGGTGCGCAAGGTGCACGGAAAGCGGAACATGCGGGCGTTCGGCGATTAGGGGCGCGATACCTGACACAGGTCGGGTCCGTACAGCTAAATCCACCGACCTCTTCCTGCTCCTGGTAGCCTGCGTCGCCGTTGCCGCTCGCCTACGTTTAGATCCTCATGGCACCCGTCCGCAGTGGAACCAGTAGCCAGGGTGAGCCAAACTTTCCCCGTGTGGCACGTTGACCCGCTTGGACTCGGCTCAAGGGACTCAAAGACAGGATGTTTTCGCTCAAAAACTTTCTGAGACGTAATGGCTACTTGGATCTGTAAAAGCAAACCGGTCTAGAGCAGTTCGTCTCAGACTACGGCTAAACACCCCAGGGGAGATAGCGCTCAAACTCACCCCAGATACTGCTTGAGATCCTGAACATTAATTTCAAAAATTAGCTTTCTGCTCGCTGGCCGGTTACCGGACAGGAACTCGCGATGGCCACCGGCTCGTTCTCAAAAACCGAACCCGGGATGCGTGCTCCGCAAGGCCCAACTCCGCCGGTCACGCTGCGCGCTGCTTGACCCGAGACCGCGAACGAGAGGTGGTGCCCCCTAATTAAATATTCGAACAATACCGCGGCGGTTCGCATCTCGCGCCTATCCCAGGCAAGTCTCACCGGGCGCGCTTTAGCCGGATACGCTTAAAATTAAGAAGGATTGCTGCACACATTCGGCGCTCTCCGCCCCGGTCACCACTCCGCTGGTACAAGAACGTCTGTGGCGCGTCATCATATTCCACCTGAATATGGTCGTCACAGTCTATATTCTACCGATTATCCTGGTCACAGAATACACCGGCAGTTGACGTCCTAAGAAGTCGATGTAGATAGTGTCGTCAGTGGCGCAAGCAGTTACTTCGCTTAGTAACATCTTGATCTCCTCCGGATCTGGTAGAAGTTGGTTGTTTTCCGTGAACACTCGTGTTAGTGCACTAGAGTAGGTGGGGGTGCTGACCAGGACTCGCAGCCCGGTCGCTGACGTGTATGAGATGTTCTGTGTGAATATTAGTTCTTCGATTTTCTCCCAGTCGGTGTCGGCGGAAAGCACAACTGATGGAGGATTGGATGGCCCCGGGAACTGAGAGTCGTTGGTGGCAGTCAGTCCAACCGGACGTTCTTGGCAACCGCTTGGGACGGCTGTCGCGTTATCGCGTTTGGGTACTGCCGATTAGGTGGCAGCGCTGTGCTTCGTTGTTACCAAGGCGGCGGGGAGGCGTCATCGGTGGTGGTGTCTATCTTAAGGCAGGCTAATCTGTTATCCTTAGCGATAGTGGACATGGGTTTTTGCGAAGATAGGAGTCGATTGTTTGGTGTGCCTCATTGATCTCTTTCTGAATAAATTAGCATCTCAGCAGTGGGAGCTCGCCTTTTAGGAACCGAATTTCATCCTCCAGGCCGCGTTATTTTGCACTGAGGTCGACCTTGGAGCTCTTCGTTGAAGACGGGCAGTCGCGGTGGCGGAGTAGCTCTTTGGTTGGGATTCGTGAGTGGGGCACTCTTATTCTATCCGGCAGTGAAGTTTGTGCAGCCTCGGTAGCTGGCAGGATGCACCTATATGTAGTGCCCCAACATCTTTTCCTGGAAGCGCTGTTGTCGGCTGCCGTCGTGCTATCCTGCCATCCAAAGTTAATAGTTCTCGTCAGTCTATTAGCCCCATCGAGTCATCCTTATGACAGACCTCACGGCCTGCTTCTGTGATAATAAATTTTGGTATCGGTTGCGGTAAGCCGAAAAACGACTTTGTTCAATGTTTTGAAGTAACTGCGGCATGTCTCGTCTATGCGGCGGTATGGACTCGAATACTCGACTCTAGCGCTCCAGGAGTAGAAACGGTATTTACATCTGCAGGACACAGCGTATCGTGCTGGTAGGTTAGATTCATAATCGCTGGCCATTTATATGTTTGCTCCATCTGGAAATATTACATCTCTGTTTCTATTGCATTTTGTTGAGTAATCTAAATTCCATGCAATGTCTGTTCTTTCTGGATGAATTGGTGATTCCTTTTCTTCCCTGAAAAGAACCAAGTTCTTTGCTATAAATTTAGGCGTCCTCGATAAAATCTATTCCTAATAATGTCTTGGCCTTGGGTGTTGTAAGGAGATCTTCTGAAGACACCTCTATTGTGAGGAAGTATTGAATTCACTGCCTGACATGAAGTGCCTACCAACAAAAACCTCTTCTCGTGGACGCTATGTTTAAGTAGTTCTCTTCCGGGGGCCGATCTCAGTCCGGACTCTCTGCTAGGCAGACACATATCCACCGAAACTCTTAGTTGCACGAGCTCTGAAACAAAAATAAACTATTTTTTGTCGACGTTTTTTGTACCTAAGATCGCGCGAACGATCCATGGGATGGCACCAGTTACGTAGGTGGCGTGGTCCATCAGGCCTCTGGCTATGTTGAGGGCCAAGAGACTCTCCGCCACGATGCTGCTGATTTTCTTGATGTCGGCCGGAGTGGGGTTGGGTGGTAAAGTATAGCCTTCGATGTGGGTCGAGCAGTCGCGGTGGCGGAGTAGCTCTTTGGTTGTGATTCGTAAGTGAGGCATTCTTCTTCTACCTGGCAGTAAAGTTTGTGCCCCCACGGTAGCTGGAAGGATGTGCCTGGCCGCAGTTTGCGCACGTGGCTGGCTCACTTATTTGCCTCTCGCACATTTGACACATTTAGTGGGTTTAGTGCAGCGACTCTGCGTGTGCCCCAACATCTTTCAACAGAAGCACTGTTGTCGGCTGCCGTCGTACTATTTATGTCGAGGCCCAGGACGTTCTCCATATCGAAGATGCATCTTGCTGCACATAGATCATCCAGAGTTGGTAGTTCTCGCCAGTCTGGTAGCCCTTCGAGTCACCTTCGTGAAAGACCTCGCGGGCTGCTACTGTGATAGTAAATCTTGAAAGATTACATCTTCTGTGATGTTGGGGACGTTTCTTATCGCCGGCTTTGTAGTCATTTCCTCGTCTTGGTTCGTATGGTACGGTACATGATTTTACTTTAGCGCTTTCGTGAGAGCACGAAAGTTCTTTGGCGTTTTGGGAAAGATCCGCGGTCCTTTAGATACGTACCAAGTGTTCACGAACTCGATGTAGTGTTCTTCCATCAAGTCCCGGATGGTGGGCCAGATACTGTCGGATGTTACGACGACTGGTAGTAGCTTTTTCGCGAATAGCACTAGCGGTAGGGTGGTCATCTGCTGGGTTATTGACTGAGTAGGTGGGCCGCACAGGAACGAAGAGGGAATTTTTGGAAGTCGGTGCGGGTTTGGGAAGGATCATTGCGTTCGTTGCCCTCTTAGCCGTTTTTGGGGTCGCAGTGGTAGTTGCGGCCCTCTTCCTCATCTTCGGCATTGGTGGTGGGACCGAGGCTTTGTCGGCACGGATATTTGTTGCCTGATGGTCGGTGCGTCGGTGTGTGCACGGGGATCGTCGGAACCGAGGGACGTGATTTTAGCTGGCATTTCAGCTGTTGTTTCTCCTTCTCGGCAGTTTTCGTTGACGAGGTCCGACTTACTGCTGAGAACATCTTCTTGGCCTGCTTTTTGCGGAATTTTATTGCGTAGCTCAGGCAGGAGGAATAGTAATAGGAGGTATGAAAGTGTGGAGTTTGGCGTATGCAGATGATGTGGTTGTGTTTGCGACGCCAATGAATAAGTCGAGGGAAGTGAAGCAAAGGGTAAAGAAATAGAAAACGACGGCTGACTGTAAATAAGAGTAATACGAATTGGATGATTTGCAATAATATGGGAGGAAGTAGGAAGGAACAGGATATGAACTGGTTGGGAGAAAGGATTGAGCGTGTGAGAGGGGTATATGTTCAATGAAACAGGCGGCAAAGCGCGCCATATATAATTTGTATGCAAGAAAACGAGAGTGGAAATGAAACGGCTGCGAAAAATCTGGAATGGAGTGATAAGAATGAATGTAAGAATGCACGTGGTATAGTGGGATGCATGTGTGAGATCACAATACTGTAAGCAGCAGAGATGTGGGGAGTGAGTAGGTATGAAAAGGTAGAAAGGGTGCAAATGAAGAGGATTTTAGGGCCATGATATATGTATAGTCCTGTAGGACTGCCATAGGATGTCGATAGGTTGGTCGGCGGCAAAAAGGGTGGTAAAATTAGAGAGAAAGGTATGAGCATTAGGTGGGGAAAGGGTCGTGAGAGAGACGTGGGGTGCGTGTTATAGGGAATGGATGAAGAAGGGAGTGGGCATAAGGTGAATGAACCAGAGAGTTGAATGTGAGTGCAGTGTCAGGCCCGCCGCCTCACCTTAACCCTTTCGTTATGGCAGTCCACCCGCCGGAGTAACGCCGCCAGACGGGGCACCGCGCCGCCGAAGTAACGCTACTTAACGTACACCAGGTCATCGCATGGACGCTGTCTAAAGCCGGCGCTCGTATACCTAAGTCATCGAGTTCATGCCATCTATAGCCGGTGCTCGTAGCGAAAGGGTTAAAAAACTAAAACCACATAAGATACGGTTACTAGCCCGATTCAGATGTGAGAGTGAAGAGAAGGATAAGAAGGTGTGGATGGGTGAGGAATATACCAGATGTGTATTTTGTGGTGAAGGAGAAGATCTGTGGGAGCATTAGATGAATTTGTGTAAAGGTTTGGATGAGCAGATTAGCAGCAGAGAAAGTAGATTGGGGAGGAAGCAAGGTCTGTGCAAAAGTGGCGAAGGGATAGAGGTATGCAAGATGCTGCGAAAATATAAGATAGGAAGGTGTAGCTAGCTAGACGTAACCTAGATGTGAGAGCTGCAGAACCGGTCTTTTGAGGTCGCTGTGGTCTATTTGTTTATGACTATGACTATGACTAATAAATATCTCTTTTATGCTGAAGTTCTTCTTATGGCTAGGTTTGATCGAGCTCTAGTATCAAGATAAGCGGTCCTATTGGCGTATCCTACCTTGATTTGCAGGACAGAGCGGTCGCGGATCTGTAGTCTTTTGTATGTCGTATAGAAACCAACTGATGGTGGGAGTCGTTGGAGATTCTAGGTTGTTGATTCTTGAGCAACTTTTTGCTTCTTCCTGCATTCTGTCACCGTATGTCCTGGGACCCACCAGAAATTTTGCTATCTTTGCCTTTTGACGTATGGGCATCAATTGTGGTCAGGCTAGAGCAGAGCATAGGTTCAAGTAGGTATGGGGACACTTGGGCCGACCTTGAGTGACCTCTATGGCTTTCCCAAGATGACCTCCATGAGGGAGCATTGACCCCGGGGCGATCGTAGTACAGATCTGTTTCCAGTTAAACAGACCTGTTAAAAAGTTGTTTTTCAGTTAAACAAACCCGTTAAAAAGCTGTTTTTCAGTTACATAGACCTGTTTAAAAACTGTTTTTCTATCTTGCTCTTTCATGTTTGAATATACTTAAATTAAAAGGTTCAACAGCTCTTGAAAAGGTCTATTTAACTGAAAACAGGTTTTAATCAGATCTATTTAACTGAAAAACAGCTTTTTAACAGGTCTGTTTGACTGGAAACAGGTCTGTACTACGATCGCCCCGGGGTCGATGCTCCCTCATGGAGGTCATCTTGGGAAGGCCGTAGAGGTCACTCAAGGTCGGCCCAAGTGTCCCCATACCTACTGGTTCATTTACATAATTTGATGTACACTAAATAAGGGTAGTGGTATTGAAGCAAAATCGAATGGAAGTGCGGTTGTAGGGTAGTCGTCTTCAGGCATCGTCTTTGGACCGAAAGCGTCTAGGGACGTCAGGCATGGTATCTGGTGTTATGGTTTACTTTGTCCTTACAAGGAAGCAATTCATGTAGGTATTACACCTTCACCATTGCAAAGAAGCGGTGGTAGCGATGCTTAGACCAAAGTTTCTGTGTGCAAAAGGGAACAGAAAATAAGTTCATTTATTTACAATTAGTTAAGGGTTATCACTGTAAATTTACGATTATTTAGAGGCTTTATAATAAGCAATCATATACAGCTTAGGCTCGGAAAAATATATTCCTTGTCGCTAAGCCTTTCACTGATTGAAAGAAATATTCGGCCAATAGTACTATAAAAGACAACAATTATTTTTTTACTAAAGTTTAGTAAATCGTCAAGTAATATTCAATTCAATTTAGCTGAAAAATTAGTTGTTTCAATAAGTAATTTATTACTATTTTGTAGTCATAAATGTAAATGTAAATATTTCTGTCGTTATGTTTTTGGAAAATATAACTATTGCTTATTTTTGCTTTTGTTATTTACAACATTACTCACTGCAAACAAAACTTCAAGCAAGTTTATTTCTTAGATTATGTATTTAAAGCCTAGATACTCACTTGTTTCTACTTTTATTCTTACTAAACTTAACTAAAAAAAAGTTTAAGCATCACGGCACCGTCAACACCATTATATTGCACAATCCCATTACACCACTCTCCAAATCTAAGGAGTTATAATATACAACGTGTGCATACTAATCAATTAACTAATTACTAGTAAACGCTTTCATAACATGCAAGAACTGCTCAAAAAAAATGAGAACACAAGGAATGACCATATTCTGGTACGACCGTACCACCATATTGTTGACTGTTAGTGCACGAAACTAGTTCTATGGCTTCCTATTTTCAATAGCTTGACGAGGAGTTTGGAAATGATCGTGTAGGTGTAACATACCGTCCCAAGGAGGGTACCAACTGCTTGGGCTGTACCGAGACACGTAATTCCATGGTGAGTACCGACACATGGAATGTCATCAGACCCAAAAAATACTACAGAAACTAATTTCACTTTCATTAACATAAAATTTAGTTTGGAAATGAGAGAGGGGTTCAAGTAAGGATAACACTTAGATATCTAAAATTAGTTTGCCTGCAACGAATGCACAGTTTTGTTGGTTTTAAGACTTAGATGATTATGTGAACTAATAGCACCCTATGTACATAACTAGAACATTCCATTTATGTCGGTGTCGGTGTTGGTTAGATCCGTGTTATTTGTCTGATTTGTCTTTTAGTATTCTATTAACATGGGGGATGAAGCTAGGGACAACCACGAGCAGCAGATCGAAAGGGCGGAAATTGCCAATTTGGTAAGGTCGAGGATGGACAGTTTGAATCTACCGGCGGTTGATTACAACGATGTCAGTGAGAAGCGGAGTAGCCTGTCTTACGTTATCATTAATCCCAGTTGTGATTTGAAATTGGAAGAAGGAGATATAATGTAAGTAACGTATATTTTCAAAAAATCTGCAGTAAAGTAACGCATCAGGGTTTCTAATGTTGAACTTGACGCTTTGCGGATGATGCAGATTCTAGCACTAAATTGTGTGTAGTCTTAATAAAACTTAATTTTGCAGTCACGAACAGGCTATTTTCGTATTAAATTTACTAAATTGTTCATTTAGCTCCAGATAGTCCAGGAGACATTGTGTGGTTCCGATTATTACGCAAATACTTTAGGCAGATAAAACTATAAACTTGGTCTTAAATGGGTTTCGTGATCTGCTAAAAATTCCTAAAATCCAAATTATATTCATGTTAGAAACGCCAAAGTGGCGGAATTTCTCCTATCAGCAACTAACTACACTGATGAGACCTGAAAGGTCGAAACCGGTTTGTAGGTGTTCTGATGGGGAAACAATATGTATGTTGTTTAGAATTTTAAATCGTAAAGCAAATGTATTATAAACATCATACATATATTGTTTCCCCATCTATTTACCTACGGGCCAGTTGCGACCTTTCAGGTCTCATCAGCGCATTTAGAATCTGGTGAGGAAATGGTAATTGGTGAAGGGAAAGGAGAGGAGGGGAGGAACGATTATATTATTATGATAAGATTACGATTATGCCAATAAAAGTAGTTTTTTTTTTTATTGGAAAATAAATATTCCAAACACCGTTAAAGGTATAAACTAGGGGTTTTCACTAGTATTGAAAAATCACAGGTCGTTACTGTTACTAATAGGCGAATTTCACTTAAAATCACTATTACTTAAAATCACTGCTACTTTAAATCACTGCTACTTAAACTACGATTGCTACTTAAACTGTGACTGTTAGATAGTACCAGGTAGCATTTCTAAATGTTTTTGGGTATTGTATTTAAATTTTGAATAAATATTTAATAAAAAAAACAAATATTTATAAAATTCCATAGTATACTAAATAAAATGAAATAAATTACTACTAACAATTATTAATTCATTAATTGAGATTTTATAAAAACGAAAAAAATATCTTGCCCTGCATGGAATTGAACCACAAACTCGCTGCGATCGAAAGCGATGAGTTCGACGACTTAATAAACCCAAAATGACTTAAAATTCATTTTAATTTAAGATTCAGTGCAAATATCTAAACATACATTTTAAAATAATACCACGAAACTCATTTTTAAATTGCAAACTTCATGAACTGAAAAAAAATGCAAAAATCTCCAAATGCTCCTTGTTCAGGTGCTCAAAAAATAAAAACAAATATCTTTAAAAACCCATATCTCTATTGAAAATTGTTGAATTTTCAAGCGATACTTCGGCCGCTAAGGATAATTCTTTATGGAATTTTGTCAGCGCATTTTATTTTTTTTTCTGCGAAGTTTTCAGTCAGGTGCTCAAAAAATAAAATTAAAATTTTCAAAAATCCATATCTCCATTAAAAATTGTTGAATTTGCAAATACCAAATTAATTTTGAATAAGCAATACTTCGATCAATGAGTATATTGTTTTAAGAAATTTTTTCTACGCGTTTTATATTTTTTCTGCGATATTTTCATTCAGGTGCTCAAAAAATTAAAACGATAACCTTCGAAAATCCATATCTCTATTGAAAATTGTTGAATTTACAAAAACCAAATTAATTTTGAATAAGCGATACTTCGATCATTGAGGATATTGTTTTAAGGAATTTTTTCTACGCGTTTTATATTTTTTTCTGCGATGTTTTCATTCAAGTGCTCAAAAAAATAAAACGATAACCTTCGAAAATCCATATCTCTATTAAAAATTGTTGACTTTACTAGAACCAAATTGATTTTGAATTAGCGATACTTCAGCCATTGAGGATGATTTTTTTTTTAATTTATCCGGCATGTTTTATATTTTTTTCTGCTTCGTTTTTGTTCAGGTGCTCAAAAAATTATAAACGAAATTTTTCAAAAATCCATATTTCTTTTGAAAATTGTTGAATTTACAAAAACCAAATTGATTTTGAATTAGCGATACTTCAGCCATTGAGTATAATTTTTTTTAATCTATCCGGCATGTTTTATATTTTCTTCTGCTACGTTTTTGTTCAGGTGCTCAAAAAATTATAAACGAAAATTTTCAAAAATCCATATTTCTATTGAAAATTGTTGAATTTACAAAAACCAAATTAATTTTGAATAAGTGATACTTTGGTCATTGAGGATATTGTTTTAAGGAATTTTTTCTACGCGTTTTATATTTTTTTCTGCGATGTTTTCATTCAAGTGCTCAAAAAATTAAAACGAAAATCTTCAAAAATCCATATCTCTATTGAAAATTGTTGAATTTACAAAAACCAAATTGATTTTGAATAAGCTATACTTCGGCCATTGAGAATATTTTTTATGGAATTTTGTCTGCGCGTTTTAATTTTTTCTGCAATGTTTTCATTCAAGTGCTCAAAAAATAAAACGATAACCTTCCAAAATCCATATCTCTATTAAAAATAGTTGAATTTACAAAAACCAAATTAATTTTGAATAAGCGATACTTCGATCATTGAGGATATTGTTTTAAGGATTTTTTTATATGCGTTTTATATTTTTTTTTCTGCGATGTTTTCATTCAAGTTCTCTAAAAATTAAAACGATACCCTTTAAAAATCCATATCTCTATTGAAAATTGTTGAATTTACAAAAACCAAATTGATTTTAAATTAGCGATACTTCAGCCATCGAGGATGATTTGTTTTTAATTTATCCGGCATGTTTTATATTTTTTTCTGCTACGTTTTTGTTCAGGTGCTGAAAAAATTATAAACGAAATTTTTCAAAAATCCATATCTCTTTTGAAAATTGTTGAATTTACTAGAACCAAATTGATTTTGAATTAACGATACTTCAGCCATTGAGGATGATTTTTTTTTAATTTTTCCGGCATGTTTTATATTTTTTTCTACTACGTTTTTGTTAAGGTGCTCAAAAAATTATAAACGAAATTTTTCAAAAATCTATATCTCTATTGAAAATTGTTGCATTTACAAAAACCAAATTGATTTTGAAGTAGCGATACTTCAGCTATTAAGGATGATTTTTTTAATTTATCCGGCATGTTTTATATTTTTTCTGCTACGTTTTTGTTCAGGTGCTCAAAAAATTGAAAAGAAAATTTTCAAAAATCCATATCTCTTTTGAAAATTGTTGAATTAACAAAAACCAAATTGATTTTGAATTAGCGATACTTTAGCCATTGAGTATGATTTTTTTTAAATTTATCCGGCATGTTTTATATTTTTTTTCTGCTACGTTTTTGTTCAGGTGCTCAAAAAATTATAAACGAAATTTTTCAAAAATCCATATCTCTATTGAAAATTGTTGAATTTACAAAAACCAAATTGATTTTGAATTAGCGATACTTCAGCCATTGAGTACGATTTTTTTTTAATTTATCCGGCATATTTTATATTTTTTTCTGTTACGTTTTTTCTTCAGGTGCTCAAAAAATTATAAACGAAATTTTTCAAAAATCCATGTCTCTATTGAAAATTGTTGAATTTACAAAAACCAAATTGATTTTAAATTAGCGATACTTCAGCCATCGAGGATAATTTGTTTTTAATTTATCCGGCATGTTTTATATTTTTTTCTGCTACGTTTTTGTTAAGGTGCTCAAATTTTTCAAAAATCCCTATCTCTCTTGGTTAATTATTTTATTTAAAAATAATCCTTCGAGAACAGAGCAAATCACCTTTCAAAAGATGATGATGATGATGATGATATTTTTGAGAGGCAAAACAAAAATAGGGCAACATTTGCCACATACCTAAAACTTTTCAAATTTAATGAACATTCTACCTGTCAGGTTAGAATCCGGCAGTCTCTCTCAAACCCATTCGACCTGCTACAAGGTGTGCCGCAAGGATGCCTGTTATCCCCCATCCTATATAATATTTATTGTCATCTTTAACCCTGATCCCGCTTACTTTAACCCCTCATTATACCCTCTTCAATTCGCTGACGACACAGTACTAATATCTCATGCCCCTTCCCTCCAGGCTGCCATTATTTCACTACAAAAAACTATAGACGCAATCGAAATCTGGTTTTCAAAATCAATCCCTCCAAGTCTAAATTGTTTATCCCTCACCATAAAATCATCCCTACTCTCCCAAAATCAAAATCAATAGGTCCAATATCTCCCCTTCCCGTACTTGCAAATACCTCGGAATATTATTTGATGTTAAACTCTCCTTCAAACCTCATTCCCAGCTAATCAAACTCCAAATCAAAACAAGGGCGCGGCATTTTCGAGCTCTTACATTTAAAAACCTTGGCATCACAACAAAAATAGCAGTGAACATCTACAAAGCGATATGCCGTCCCTTGCTTGACTACGGTTCCATACTATACTTCCACTCTTCACCATCTCCTCGTTGCCGAAAGATCCGCACTCAGAACCCTTACGAAAATCAGACATCCCATTAATCCGCTCCATAACCCATCCAATGAACTCCTTTACGAAACTACCCAAATAATTCCTATTGGGGAACGCATATTAGCCATTGCTGAAAAATTCTCCAAAAACCCCTTCAATGTAACCCTTTTAAACAAATTCTGTATCCCACGTAATCCTAACATCCCCTCCAAATTCAAACATCCCACGATCACTCTTTATCAGTTCACTAGTTCGTTTCATACTGACAGTTAATGTATCTTCTCTTCAAAACTACAGCGAAAGGACAGAAAGACCCATGGTCGATAGCCCTGACAGAGACGTACTAACATATTATATAATTGTAAACAAAGTAAACCTGCTGGTAATTCAATGTATGTGTCTGTAATAAAGATGATGTATATATGAACATTCTATTACAAGATTCTGCAAAAATCTCCGAACACTTTTCAAATTTTTAACTGAATCAAGAACAGTCATATGTATAGCAGATAATATAGCCAAAATAGCACCTTCAGTCACAGGTATAATATCAAAAGGAACAACAGGTGGACAAATATTAGCAGAATCATATCAAAAACATTTTTGAGAAACCATTAACAATTTCAGAACCGTGATCATAGTCACAGTTTAAAATCACTGATATTAGAAAGTAGCAATCACAGGTAGCAACGTGATTCAAAAGTAGCAGTTTTGCCCATCTCTAGTAGAAACCCCAAAGTGGCTGAATTTCTTACCTAATTGTTGTGCTAATCCCAATCAGAGTAGCGTAACCACTTATATTTGTTGGCATTGCTATATCTGTCGGTGGTTATGGCACTCGGATTGATATTAGAATAACAATTAAGCAATACATCCGCCACTTTGGCGTTTCTACCAAATGGATTATACTTATTTCAATAAATCTAATATAATTTTCAGATACTTGGTGAGGCCTAGTCCATTCTCCGCACAAAAAACCTTCGAGCGGCACAACAGCCGCCGAAAATCAAACATCAGCTTCTGCTCGCAAACGCTGATCCAGCAGATGGCATCCGGTTCACAAGCAGGTAGCAGAAGAGGATCAGGTTTGGGCCTTTCAGGATACCAATCTCCAAGACCTCCACCTTTAGTAACCACTAAAGCAAACTCTCTCTCATTACCGGACAGTCCCACAGTAGCAGGCTACCAGAGAGGGAGGTCCAACTCCCTGCGAGTAATTGACGACATTCTCCTGCGTAGGTCGAATTCTCTGAGGCAAGGATTGACCGCCGTCGGAAGCGGGAGGAGGAAGAGTAGTTTAGAAGATGTAGGACTGTCTCATTTCTCAACGTCTTCGAATTATTGCAGTAATCCGATAAAGATCGCGTTGAATGGTAGCATCGGTTTGGAGGTGACTCCACCTGAGGAATCTAGTTCTCCGTTGGTTGCGAGCAACACGGCGATGGTTGTAAATCCACAATGTTCTGGAACTTTACACAGTGCTTCGAGCACGCTAAGTTTAGCACATAGTGGCCTACCGAATACATCAAGTTTACAACATAGCGTGCTAGGGATCAACATACCCTACGACGAGCCGACTCCTTTGTCACAGGTTGCTCTACCACCGACGTCGACAAGTGCGGATCCGCAGCATCTCCAGGGAACGATCGTATGATATAACCTCATGTGGGGGAGGAGAATGAGCGGGTTTCGCAACAAATGGCTCTAAGTCCTCTTAACCACACGTAGATTACATCATATCTAGAAACGTAGAGCTAATTATTCAACCGCATTTGGCCTTATAATAACATTCTATCTGAACTTTAGACTGATTATTTTCTATCTCACTCTAAGCCACATTGATTGGCGTAGCCAAATTTTCTATATGTATTGAAATTAGTTGCCTGGTCGTTGTAAGCCAAAATCACCAGGGTATAGGTTATTCTAGCTCAATAGTTTAATTTGTAATTTTGTATATACGTTACGATAGTATAGGATAAACAGCTCGGAAGTCGTCAAATTAGGAACGTTCTTGAGGCCAAAAAGGGAAAAAATCAATTTATGCCTGAATATTGCCGAGAATATCTTTTTTTTTAAATCAGTACCTTATAAAAGTAAAAATTATACGCGATTATATAAAAAATAGGAGATTATCTGTGGAATTTTTTGTCGGAGCAACCGCGAACAAGCTAATTCCTTGGATAATATGAAAAATGACCGAAAAATGACACAAAGGAACATGAAAATGCTTTTGAACAATTTGTATTGTAACTGTTGCGTAAGTTATTATGAGAATTGGATGTGGGCGAATGTGAAGGAAGGGGGGTGACAGTGCGGTGTCGGTGACGGGCCGTGCCAATAACCTTGGCTGACTGGCTTCCACACTTCCTAAAGGCGCGTTTTCACGATGCCAATTGGGGAGACAATTGTGAGAGGACAATTTACTGGCATAAAATTATTGGCTACGTGTAAACACCTCTGGCCAATTGGCGTGCCAACTGCCCTGCCAAATGTCCTGAAATTCGATTGTCTCCAGGAGTAGACAGAGGACAATTGGCTGGGCGCAGTGACGCCCCCACCACTCTATCAAGACAGTTGTCTAGACAATTGGCGCCGTGTGAACGTTGTAGGGCAGTAGATCTCTCGTTTTGGGCCAGTTTGCCTTAGTCAGTCGAGACTGCTACGCAACAGACAATGAGCACTCCACCATTTTTCGTCATCAACTGCCGTGGCAATAGTTTCACCGTGTGAACAAGTTTTCATTCAATTGGACTGGCCTCAGACATTCACGCAACTGGCCCAAGACAACTGGCCCCGACAATTGTCTCTTCGATTGGCATCGTGAAAACGCGGCATTAAGGCGCGTTTTCACGATGCCAATTGGGGAAACTATTGCCACGGCAGTTGATGACGAAAAATGGTGGAGTGCTTATTGTCTGTTGTGTAGCAGTCTCGACTGACTAAGGTAAACCGGCCCAAAACGAGAGATCTACTGCCCTACAACGTTCACACGGCGCCAATTGTCTAGACAACTGTCTTGATAGAATGGTGGGGGCGTCACTGCGCCCAGCCAATTGCCCTCTGTCTACTCCTGGAGACAATCGAATTTCAGGACAACTGGCAGGGCAGTTGGCAAGAGGTGTTTACACGTAGCCAATAATTTTATGCCAGTAAATTGTCCTCTGACAATTGTCTCCCCAATTGGCATCGTGTAAACGCGGCATAAAGGCGCGCCTTAATAATGCTAGGTTTACACGATGCCAATTGAGGAGACAATTGTCAGAGGATAATTTACTGGCATAAAATTATTGGCTACGTGTAAACACCTATGGCCAATTGGCGTGCCAACTGCCCTGCCAGTTGTCCTGAAATTCGATTGTCTCCAGGAGTAGACAGAGGGCAATTGGCTGGGCGCAGTGACGCCCCCACCATTCTATCAAGACAGTTGTCTAGACAATTGGCGCCGTGTGAACGTTGTAGGGCAGTAGATCTCTCGTTTTGGGCCGGTTTACCTTAGTCAGTCGAGACTGCTACACAACAGACGATGAGTACTCCACCATTTTTCGTCACCAACTGCCGTGGCAATAGTTTCACCGTGTGAACAAGTTCTCATTCAATTGGACTGGCCTCAGTTATTCACGCAACTGGCACAAGACAACTGGCCCCGACAATTGTCTCTTCGATTGGCATCGTGTAAACGCGGCTTAACAGGTTGTAAAAAGAAAAAAACACGGAAAGGAAGACTGCGGATAATCGAAAGTTTGCTGTATTTAATTAACTGATTCACGAGGCACTGAGTTGAAAATCCATATTATATTAAAATGATAACAACGTACGTTTTATTTTCAAATTTTTATTTTGCTTTCGCTAAAATTGTTCCGCCACACTGGGGCTTCTTCAGGCGAAGAAAAATCGCTCCTGTTTACGCCAACAATAAAAAAAACACGAAATCTAGTTTACCTCAGCCTTCCCTCTTTTAAGGCTTTCTTAAATTGTGAGAAAAGGCACTACTTTTTTGGTAAGAAAAAAGATGCCAGAACTTACATCTTGTTAACCCTTTCTTGAAAAAATTATATATTCAGTTCTTTACACAAATGTAATTTATAATATTTCAACTCTCTTTCGACAAATTAAATTAAATAACAACATGTAGACTAAGATAGAAAGAAGCCTAGGAAGACCCCAGAAAAGATGAACAGATGATATCAAGCATATCGCGGGCAAAAATTGGCTCCAGAGGGCACAAAATAAAGAGACATGGAAATGTTTAGGAGAGGCTTGTATACAGGAGTGGATAAAAGTGGCTGAGACTACCAACTCATTCTTTGGTATCAAGCAATCTTTCTTCGATTGACTCTTTCATTTTTTTAGAAAATGCACTTGGGTCGATGGGACGATCATTTCCTAAAGTATTTCGCACTAAAACGAAGATCATTATCCAGGAGTGGATGAAAGGGGCTGAGAATACCAACTAAATTAATTTCGCACGAAAACAAAGATCAGAACAGAAACAACGCCCAAATTCCTGTGCTCTTTCTTCAAACTATCATAAGTGCATCCTTCATTTGTATCTATTGTGGTAGCATAGATTGCATCTTCAAAATGATACACAGTGGATTCAAAATGAGTCTACACGTCTAATCTGTACGTAAACTTTCATGATACTTCAACTGTATTGTATTTTTGGATAAAAACTGACATACTTTTCTAGAGTCTCTCAGCACTTCATGAATACTTTTACTTTCGTATTTTTTGGAAAAAAAAACTAGACTTTAGAAGAATCTCTGAGTTTTTTATGAATACTTCTACTCTGTTGTATTTTATAGAAATATTACCAAAAAACTTATACTTTGGTATTTTTGGCTAAAAACTAGCAGACTTTTCTAGAGTCTCTCAGTATTTCAGTATTTCATGAATACTTTTTTTGAAGAAAACTAGAAGTCTTTAAAATAATCTCTGAATTCATGAATCATTCTACTCTGTTATTTTTTTACTTTCTCCGTTACGAAGTACGAGAAAGTATTGTGATCGTGATTTTTTTTTCAAAAATTTTTTTTACGGAAATATCCGTTTTGGGGTCCCTAGATGCCATTTCAACAATTTCTGGAAAAAAATTTTTTGTGTCTGTGTGTGTGTGTGTATGTGTGTGTGTGTGTGTGTGTGTGTGTGTGTGTGTGTGTGTGTGTGTGTGTGTGTGTGTGTGTGTGTGTCTGTGCGCGCTGTATCTCAAAAACTAATGGACCAATTGATATGAAACTTTGAACATTAGTTTTATTTGATAATCCGAAGAACTGAAAAGCTTTTGGTAAAATTTCGTACACCGGAAGTGGGTGTTTACCTTAACTGTTTTTTGTTTTTTGCCAATATTTTCTTAAATATGAAAAATATCACAAAAACATTTAAACAAATATTGAAGACAATAAAGAAATGCGATTATTTTATTTGAAAACATTTTTCATAAAATCATTGTTATTCGAGAAAAAAATTTATTAATTTTTTTTTCATTTTTGGTATACAATTATGAAACGCTAATAGTTACAGCAAATTTATGTCAATAATAATTGTAGAGAATGCCAAAATGAACAATTTATGAAGAATAAGTTTTTTTCGAAATCTCTTTAGTTTTTGAGTAAACTGAGTTTTTGAATTTGAAGTACATTTTTCGATCTTTTATAATTTTGACGTTTTAAACGTCAGTTTTATCCGAGTCTACGAAACGTTCGATGCACACTTAAAATATGATTTAAATTTATAATAAACCATGGAAGCGTAAATATAAATGATACCATCAAGCCGGAGAAAGTAACATGATGGCCACATCACCATTTTTTATATCACTAAAAGACATAATTTGGTATTTTTTGATAAAACCTTGTTTACTTTTTTAGAATCTCTCAGGGATTTCACTTTTACTTTGGTATTTTTTTTTGGAAAAAACTAGAAGACTTGCATGATACTTCTACTCTATTGTATTTTTGGATAAAAACTGGCAGAATTTTCTAGAATCTCTTAGTACTTCATGAATACTTTTACTTTGGTATTTTTTGGAAAGAAAAAACTGGAAGACTTTCGAAGAAGAGTTTTTTATGAATACTTCTACTCTGTTGTATTGTTTAAAAATATTACCAAAAGACTTATACTTTGGTATTTTTGGCTAAAAACAAGCAGACTTTTCTAGAATCTCTCAGTATTTCATGAATACTTTTTTGGAGAAAAACTAGAAGACTTTAAAATAATCTCTAAATTCATGAATACTTCTACTCTGTTGAATTTTTTGGAAGAAAATTAGAAGACTTTAAAATAATCTCTGTATTCATGAATCCTTCTACTCTGTTGTATTTTCTTTTTTCAATATCACTAAAAAACATAATTTAGTATTTCTTGATAAAAACTTGGTTACTTTTCTAGAATCTCTGAGAATTTTATGAATACTTTTACTTTGATATTTTTTTTGGAAAAAGCTAGAAGACTTTCATGATACTTCTACTTTATTTTATTTTTGGATAAAAACTGGCAGACTTTTCTAGAATCTCTCAGTACTTCATGAATACTTTTATTTTAGTATTTTTTGGAAAAAAAAACTAGAAGACTTTAGAAGAATCTCTGAGTTTTTTATGAATACTTCTACTCTGTTGTATTTTTTAGAAAAATTACTAAAAGACTTATACGTTGGTATTTTTGGTTAAAAACTAGCAGACTTTTCTAGAATCTGTCAGTACTTCGTGAATACTTTTACTTTGGTATTTTTTGGAAAAGAAAACTAGAAGACTTTAGAAGAATCTCTGAGTTTTTTATGAATACTTTAAATCCGTTGTATTTTTCAGAAATGTTACTAAAAGACTTATACTTTGGTATTTGTGGCTAAAAACTAGCAGAGTTTTCTAGAATCTATCAGTATTTCATGAATACTTTTTTGAAAAAAAACTAGAAGACTTTAAAATAATCTCTGAATTCATGAATCCTTCTACTCTGTTGTATTTTTTTAAATATCACTAAGAGACATAATTTGGTATTTTTTTGATAAAGTGGTAACTTTTCTAGAATCTCTCAGAATTTCATGAATACTTTTATTTTGATATTTTTTTGGAAAAAGCAAGAAGACTTTCATGATACTTCTACTCTGTTGTATTTTTGGATAAAACTGGCAGATTTTTCTAGAATCTCTCAGTACTTCATGAATACTTTTACTTTGGTATTTTTTGGAAAAAAAAAACTAGAAGACTTTAGAAGAATCTCTGATTTTTTTATGAATACTTCTACTCCGTTGTATTTTTTAGAAATATTACTAAAAGACTTATACTTTGATATGTTTGGATAAAAACTAGGAGACTTCTAGAATCTCTCAGTATTTCATGAATACTTTTTTGAAAAAAAAACTAGAAGACTTTAAAATAATCTCTGAGTTCGCGAATCCTTCTACTCTGTTGTATTTTCTTTTTAATATCACTAAAAGACATAATTTGGTATTTTTTGGATAAAAACTTGGTGACTTTTCTAGAACGTTTTAGAATTTCATTAATACCTTTACTTTGGTATTTTTTTGAAAAAAAAACCAAAAGACCGGAAGAATCTGTTTCTGAGTTTTTTATGAATACTTCTACTCTGTTGTATATTTTAGAAATGTCACTAAAAGACTTATACTTTGGTATTTTTTTGATAAAAACTAGGAGACTTTTATAGAATCTTTCAGTATTTCATGAATACTTTTACTGTGGTATATTTTGGAAAAAACTAGAAGACTTTGCAAGAATCTCAGAGTCTTTCATAAATACTTCTACTCTATTGTATTTTTTAGAAATATCACTAAAAAACATACTGTGGTATTTTTTACATAATAACTGGGAGACTTTTGTAGAATCTCCCAGTATTTCATGAATACTGTTACTTTCGTATTTTTTCGAAAAAAAAAACTAGAAGACTTTAGAAGAAGCTACTAGTCTTTCATAAATGCTTTTACTTTGTTCTATTTTTTTAAGATAAGCTCAAAAGTCTTATACTTTGATATTTTTATAGAATCTCTTAGTATTTCATGCTTACTTTCACTTTGGAATCTTTTACGAAAAAAATCTAAAACACGTTACAAGAATCTCCGAGTAAAAGCATTCATAAAAGATGCTGTATTTTTTTTAAATAAGACTAAAAGACTTATATTTTGGTAATATTTGAAAAAAAACTAGAAGACTTTAGAAGAATCTATGAGTAAAAACATTAATAAAAGTCGCTTTTACATTCTTGTATTTTTTGGAAATAAGACTTATACTTTGGTAGTTTTATTTTTTGGAGATAAGACTAAAAGACTTTTAATTTGGTATTTTTGGAAATAGACATTTTTATAGAATCTCTCAGTATTTCATGCTAACATTTGCTTTGAAATTTTTGGGGAAAAAAATATGAAGATTAAAGAAGAATCTCGAAGTAAAAGCATTCATGAAAGATGCTTTTATTTTGTTCTATTTTTTGGAAAAAAAAAACTAGAAGACTAAAAGAATCTCCAAGTAAAATATGCTTTTACATTGTTGTATTTTTTGGAATAACACTAAAAGTCTTACACTTTGGTAATTTTTGGAAAAAAACTAGGAGACTTTTATAGAATCTCTCAATTGTTCCTGAACTTTTACTACACTAGTGGAAAAAAAATCAAACATTTGAAATTCGTCAAATTTCGAAAGCGCCATATCTTCTGCGTATTTTCAATCGATTTTGATGAATCTTTGAAGCCGAAAAACGTGTCTTCTTTAAAGTGATGCATGCGCACTTAAGCGTAACTCCTCCCGCCCCCTCTAGGGTCCCTGTAAAAAAAAAAGTTTTTTTCTGGAAACCATGTCCAACTTTGACGATGTCTACAGAGTTGGAA
The DNA here is from genome assembly GCA_910593695.2 of Ocypus olens. Taxonomy (NCBI): domain Eukaryota; kingdom Metazoa; phylum Arthropoda; class Insecta; order Coleoptera; family Staphylinidae; genus Ocypus; species Ocypus olens. Next base: position 40,984,396 of record OU343049.1, read on the forward strand.
AAATTTTGTCGACTGGATCCACCATAAAGGCATCAATTCCCTATGCAGGATTCAAAGAACGAAATACCTACGACGATTTGCCACAAAGTTATGGATGTTTGGAAAAAAAAGTGCATTTTGAGGTTTTTCGCACATAACTCAGTGACTTTTCAACCAAATTTGATGATTTTTTCGGAAAAAAATCCCATTTTGGCTCTAGTTCAAGGGGGTAAGCTCAGATTAGAATGATCCCTTTTCGAACCCTTCAACCCCCAAAACAAAAAAAACACGTTTTTGGGCAAAAAACGTCCAACTTTGGCAACGTGTACCGAGTTGGAAAAAATGTGTCGACTCGATCCACCAAAATGGCATTAAAATGTGTTCAATTACCTGCGCTGGACTCAAATAACAAAGTTCCTACGACGATTTGGCACAAAGTTATGGTTGTTAAAAAAGTTGGACCTGGTTTCCTGAAAAACATTTTTTTTCACAGGGGTGCTAGAGGGGGCGGAAGGGGTTACGCTTAAGTTCGCATGCATGACTTTAAAGTAGACACTTCAAAGTTTTTCGCTCTCAAAGATTCATCAAAATCGATTGAAAATACGACGAGTTATGGCGGTTTGAAAATGGTTGAAATTTTACAAATTTCAAGTGTTTCATTTTGTTACTTTAATATATTTTAGTATTTTAACTAGAACACTTTAAAATAACCTATATTTTTCGGGAATACTTTTACTTTTTTTGTACAAGGAGTAGGATAATTTTGTAGAATATCTCGGTATTTGATAATTACTTTATAGATATTTATACTCTTAGTAATATTCAAACATCAAATTGCTTAAATTTTTTCAGCCAAACGAAGTTTATAATTTGCCGCATTGTTTACCTAAACTATAAGTATTTCTTCCATTGTGGCCGTATGCCGATTTATCAGTATCATTTGTTCAGGTATGTTGAATGAGGGATCAAATATTGTAGATAGATTTGTAACTGTTGGTATTTTAACGATTTTAGTACCCTAGTATTTTAATACAAAACACACGATCCAACACAACAAAAGGAAAACGATGGAATAAATCAAATACATGTATAAAAAAAAATGCAAATATTTAATTTAGATATTTGCTTATTGTAGTTTAGTACATGCCGTCCATGCTAGTGAAAAGATTCGGCAATTCGGATCAACTAGCGACATTTTCCCATGCATATACATAACATACATACATTAAAGAAACCTTAATCTTAGGCAAAGACTGTGGGTGTGGTCCAATATATTGTGAAGTAGATGCACTTATTAAACATATCTAATAATAAGTGGAATATAACTATATTTTTCTAGGACGTTGTGAAAGGTGTCATGTCTTAAGACCAACATGCTTTGGTACTATTGCTTTATTCAAAAAAGACGAGACAAGTAACTACTGTCGAGTGTAAATCTTTTATATATATACTAACAATAACTGTATATATTTGTAATCTGTACAAAAATTAGATGCTTAACTATTACATACTTACTTATATCTAGTGAAGTAGAGCAGATTGTAGATCATATGATTTTAATGTGCATTCATGAAAATCACATATTAATGATTTGTATTGTATAAATATTAAAGTAAATATATAATTTGTAGCATATAAAAGAAACATCGGTATCAGTGTACATTATGTATATGTCGAATGCTCGATGTGTATTTATAAAATTATATAAGAGTGGTACCTTTGTCGATTACGCTTAACATTGTACAGTATCGAATCATTAGCACATTATATACAATATATTTCGCCGTTTGTTTTATTTGTACCTTCTTCAAATCCTAGTCCTCGTAAATGCTTAAATGTGTTATGTGATAAACTAGGACCTAACCTATCCCAACATAATCGTTAGTTGATCATGATTCCTGAAAGATTGCGGAAGTGCGAAAGGAAGGAGAAGAAGACCGGGAAAGAAAGAAATTATATTCTCAGGCATGAACTGAAACAACTAGATCGATGAACTTTAGAGGTACTTTAAAACCGTCTTTCAACAACTGCTTATCCAAACACCTAGGAGAAGATGTCTTCAGGCAGCACCCTGTAAACAGGGAGGCGGTTGAGAGACCGTCTCTGAAACTACAGACCAGCCTTTTAGACTCTTTTCACGAGGCCTGCCCCGCCAGGAAAGCAGGCATATCTGCCAAACCTCCCTGGTGGTGCCCAGAGCTCAACCAAAAAGAGTCAGACTCCCGTAAAGCTTTTAACAAAGCAAAGAACTCCCGACTTAAGGAGGATTGGACCACATTCAAGAAAACCCACAGGGATTTTAAAATTACCCTTAGGAGAAACCTCATGGCGCAACTTTTGTGAGGGCATTAACTCTGTATCGGAAACAGCCCGCACCAAGAAAATACTATCTGGGTGCCGCAGTGCACAGCCAGGCATTTTTAAAAAGGAGGACGGCACCTATACTGCTGACCTCCGAGAATCCCTTAATCTGCTTCTGAAGTCACACTTTCCTGACTCCAAAAGCGGATCTGATGCAAACCATCAAAATGACTCAGAATACTTCCCCACATCGGAGGACTGGAACATGAGCATGGAAACCGTCACCGAAAGCAAAATAGAATGGGCAATAAAATCATTCTCCCCTTTCAAGCCGATAGGACCGGACGGTGTGTATCCTGCCCTACTACAGTGAGGTCTGGTGCAGATACTGCCGCTACTGTGCAGACTGTTTCGGGTATGTATTGCAATGCAGTATATACCGAGACCATGGAGGGAAGCCAAAGTGATTTTTATTCCCAAATCAGGCAAAACTGACTACACGGTAGTCAAATCGTTCAGACCAATCAGCCTCACGTCTTTTCTTCTAAAGACCTTTGAGAGGCTGTGCGATAATTATAACAGAGAGCAGTGTTGCTTGAACAGCAAACTGCACCCAAGCCAACACGCCTACAGGCCAGGGAAATCGACTAAGTCGGCCCTTCATCATGTGGTATGCAGGATTGAAGGATCGCTGGCAAACAAACAGTCAGCCCTAAAGTCTCCTAAAACCGGCTAAGCCTACGGACCACCAAGGGAGGTCCAGGGCTTCCGAAATCTTCAAAATTTAGTCGCCGATTTAGTCGTCAATTATGAGTCATGGGATGAAAGTGTCATGAATCCTAGGGAAAGATTTAGAATCAACTTTTATTTTGAAATTTTGGACATCGCTAATAATTTGATATCCGAACTTTCTGAACCGTTAGAAAATTGCTGCTCCCTGTTTAAAAATTTGCTAGTATTTCATTCTGTAGAGTCCGAATTTCTAAGAAATTTTTGTATGGATTTAGATATTAAATTACAGGTAACAGAAAACAGAAAATTAACAAAACATTTAGATGAAATGGAACTCTTGAAATAATTTTTATCTTTTAGAGAAATATTTTCTAATCATTCCCAATTAAAACCATAAGACATTTTATAGCTATTATTACAAGTAGGGAAATACGAATAGTATATTTCCCGAGGTTGTCTAGTTGTATAGACAACCAAGGGAAATGTTTTTTTTCTGATTGAAAGAATATTGTTTAGTAAATGGGAAAATATTGGATTGTAAATTTTTGAATTTATCGGATTGGTAACGTTGCTAAGGGCCTTGTTTATAAATATCATGATTGACCGGTTTGATTTTTGCGACGTTTCATAAATTGGTGAAATGTCAAACTATGCGTTAACGCAAGCAGCAAAAACCCGTGAAAGTTTGGTTCCGGTAAAATCCAAAGCTGCTTACACCAAAGTGTACGAAGATTTTCAAGACTGGAGAAGCAAAAATTTGAAGATTTGGTATGTTGCTACGATTTTGTTATTTTTTGACTAGTTTATTATATGCGTAGTCGCAGAAATATTCACTAAATACGTTGTGGACTTATAAAGTGGAGGCATGTATAAAAAATAAAAATAAAGGATACGTTCCTAAGAAATCGGAGGTGTTGTCCCGAGCGCAATTAAAACAATTCTTGCGAGAAGTTCCTAATGACATTTCTCTGATGTTTATATTTTATATTTTCCTAGGGAAATATGAACGCTTCATATTTCCCTAGGGAAATATAAGGGAGTTATGACATATCGTAACTAAGGCAATATTACTCAATATAGTTTCAATAAAAAAAATCATTTAGTTAGCCAAGACTCACAAGAAAACTAAACCAAGTATTCCCCTCCGATTTGAATGAAATTTGGTAGATTTGTAGAGGAGGCCAAAATAATCGATACGATTTTTTTTTGTTTCGGCTAAAAACATGTTTAGGGATAAACCATATTTTTGTTTTTTGGCTATAACTTCTAAACAAATCATGATAGCGTAATTTTGTAAATGTAGAATATTTCAATATTTCCTATCCTCTGGTGTAATACAAAATTGAAAAAAAAATATAAGTAGTTATAAAACTCAATTTTCGTATTTTCTGCTAGTGAACATAAATAGTTATTTGTTTAACAAGGCAATAAAGTGACAGATTTACGGACGCGGCTGGAGTTTCACTGCCGAGCGAGTTTGCGAGCGAGGCTGTGAATCCAGCCAAGTAAGTAAATCTGCTTTATTGCCGAGTTAAACACATAATTTTTTCGCGGATTGTTCAGGAGGAATTAGCAACTTGCAATGCTATAATTTTCAATATATTTAATTCTATCAACATATCGCAGGTAGCTTTGTAAAAATTTCGTAGGTACCCAAGTAAAACAAAAATTGACATTTATAATAAATATTGTGGTGTCCGCATTTTGACGGTGTGTGTGGTATAATCATTTATAATCATAATGATCATGATTTCGTAAGTGACATGCAATGAATATTTAAATCGGACGGACCGTATAATTATTTCGAGTAAAACTCTTCAATACATTTCTTTACTGATATGGTTGATGATGGAAGCCATTAATTTGTGATACATTTTGATTCAGGAATTCAGGAACTTTTCAATAAAATCACACATATTTCATTACGATTAAGATTATTAAAGTCATTATGTTTATATTATTATTGTTCAATGATTAAATTGAAATAAAACTTACATAATACGTAACCTCCAAATCCTTTTCGATCATTTTTCCGATTGCTGCTGGGGTTCAATTACGTGGGAAAGTTAGGTAAACACACGGTGCTCGGAGAAAACTTACGCAGGGTTGTTAATACTCCGCAGAAGCTGTGAATGGGCCTTTTCACAGGCAACATCTGAAGGAAAGTCTCTCGTTCTACTGTACCAGGAAATAAGTACGCCAGTAGACGACGTTTAAACGTCAAATGCCGGGCCACTAAGAACCGGCCAGGGCAAACAAATTTCGCCATCGTTCGGCGACTCGATTTTTGTGCGTGGATAAGTTAGGGGCTCGCATGGGGATCGGGGAAATCACACGCGGTGTTATTAAAACTTCGAGGAACCTGTTTTTAGTTTTTTTGGTACGGGAAATTCGAAGGCAACTCTCAATTAAGCGAAAAATACATTGTAATGTCAAACAAATTTCCGGGCGGCTTCTATTGGTTGACGCGGTGTCTCATCTGATTGGCGAAATAACATGACGTAGTCTCACCTGATTGGCTTATTACTTTTACAGCCTAGGCATAAATAAGCATTTTTAAAGCCTAGTCCGCAAAAGTGATATTTCACGGCCTAAAAGCAGTCCGAAAAATCTCACATTTCATATCAATCCGCGAAAAACATTTTTTTTAGGAGAAAAGTTTTATTTAAAGGAAATGTATCGATTTTATATATGTATATTTGGATTCCTCATTTGAAAAAAAAATTATTAAAATCGGAAAGGAACACATGGGTTAGTTCCCTTATTAGTTCCTTGTTTTACAAATTTCAGTATTAGCCTAAGAATATTTTTAACAATACCGATAACTGTGGCTTCCGGCGAAAGGAGTGTTTGAAATTGAAATTAATTAAAAATTATACATGGTCAACTATATCAAAAGAACGATTTGCTAATTTAGCCATAATTCCTATTGAAAATAAGATCGGTGAACCAGATATTTCAAATGTAATTGGTGAATTTCCATCACAAAAATCGCGAAAAGTATTGTTTTAGAATTTAGATCAACACTGAGTAGCGTTCGAATAGTCGATATTCTTGCCACTGACCTGAAGGTTTGATCATAACTCCTCTTCTTTACGAAAGACCTTTGATCACCAATCAGGCCTTGAATTTGCCGATGGATCCATCGACGTTTGTTTTTACTTTGTGGTCGTTGTAGGTGTTTGGTTCCTCCAAGGTCGTCATGTGACTGTGGGGGTTGCGTAGCGTAGTTCGTTGGTGAGCCTTGGTGAGCTCGCTTGTCAGACTATCTTACCGACTGTACTGACTGTTCGATTACAGTGCGCTGATCGAAGTAACGAGATGAGGGGACACACCCTATTTAAGTGGGTCGTGCGAGCGTAGGGCGCGCCCTCTGTTCAGGTTGCGGGCGGCCCTTTTCCTTTGGTGGGGGATCGTGCGTAGCGAGTGCCGTCGGTGGCGAGTCACCCTAGTGGCGAGCGTCTTTCGCGCGACCGAGCGCGGATCGCTACAGTGACCATCACACAATCGTGAAATTTCTGAAGCTGTAAGATTCACTCGGCTGCGTAGTTTTCGCGTAGTCTCACCAGCATCCTCTTCTTCATTGGCTTCCGGCATTTCTAAAATTGTCAAATCACTGTCACTATCACTGTAATCTGGTTCCCAGAATTCTATTTCCTCGTCTTCTTCAATCCGGGATTTGCTGTCGTTCAAGTCAGTAGGCTTTGTTGCTTCCTGGGGGTATAATAACTCATTTTTCCAATTTCTCTTCGAAGATGACGTCCTTGAATCTGTAGAGCTTGTTGTCCTCTTCACTGTAGATCCTGTATCCGTCGTCGTTATCATAGCCGATGAGGATTCCTTTATTGGCCTTCGGAATCATGTTTGTCCTTTGCTCCTTCGATATGAATATACATGAATTCAGCAATTTGAACCACTGTTTCAAACCTGATTTCCTACCATATCACAAATCAAAGATGATGTTCCTGGGATGTGGGTAGGCCCTGTCCTATTAAGGATGTAGGTACTTGTTTCTGATCATCTCAGCCCAAAGTGTCTGAGGAATGTTCTCATGCGCGTGCATCATTGCTCTAGCAGTTCACATTACCGTACGATTTTACCTCTCACTGGACCCGTTTTGTTCCGGAGTGTAGGGCATTATAAGACGTTGAACAACACCTCTCTTGTGTAGACTCATCCTGATCTGTTTGCTGCCGAGCTTCCTGCCATTATCACTAAGCAGCTTCCGACTCTTCCTGCCTCAGGTAGGAACTGGCTTAGTTTTTTGCCGCAGAAAATAAACTGTTCTGAATTTTGTCTAATCGTCCTTAAAATTATTTAAAATTAAAATTAAAATTATATCTAGACCTCAATTCTTGAAATGGAGCGCAGACATCCGTATGAGTTTGCTCTCCGGTTCCGTTGTTCGGGACCTCGTGCCGAACGGTAGGCGATGCGCTTGATCATAAATGCAACCTTCACACCGTTCACTATGCATTTCTACGTTCATGTCAAGCTCCTTGCTCAGTAGCGATTTCACATGGCGATTGTTCTGATGTCCGAATCGTTTATGCCGCAACCCTTACTCATTGCATTGACCTTATTTGATAGGGTTCAAACTTTTCACGATCAACTTGAACAGACCTCCATGACGAGCTCCCTCCAATTGTTCACTAGAGAGTAGCAGACTTTAGCTGACTAATCGTCCATGGCATAACTGCAACAGGTTTCCCTTACTCACTATATTGGCCTTATTTGATAGGGTTCAAACTTCTCACGGCCAACTTGAACAGTCCTCCATGACAAGCTCTCTCTGCTTGTTTACGAGGAAGTTGCAGACTTCAGCTGATGAGATGAATTAGCTGTCCGAGTACTTATCCTGGACTGCAAGCACGCAGAAAAGATTCCCAAGGTAATTTTGTACCATTTTCCTTAGATTGATGCCCCAACTTCTACTTCACGTATTCCGATGGCTTCGATTTTCTCACCATTTGCTGTGGTCACTGTGTGTTCAGTAAAAATGTCGCGCGTTATTCTAATTCCTGCATCCCGACGACTCAGTATGTGTTTCAGTTGAGCTAACAGTGATGAGTATCATATTTGTGTCGGACTCCGGTTTACTACGCTTCGGAGGACGGCCATTAACAATTCATTTCCTGCACACTTTAACCATGTGATTGGGCTTCCTGTAGTAGTTGCATATCAGTTGTTTTTTCTTTTTCTTCGCATCGACTGAACTTCGTTGCTGTGATGACTTCTTCGATGATTGCAGGTGAGAGCTTCCTGCTTGGTGGATCCAGGTCGCTTAGGGCCCTTTTATACGGACATAGTTGATTGATTAAGCTGTCAACCGTCCTATCACTTTTTGCCCACAGCATTCAACTGGATTAAAAGAAAAATACTCCTCTGGCAATGTATCCAGAATTGTACAATGCAGAAATACATATGGCAGTCCCGGATTACCTTCAGATTCTTTAGTCATTTCTTCTCCCAATTCAGACCAAACATATTTCAAATTTTAAATGTGTATGTGCTCTGATATGTGTATGTTTTAAAACTTTACAAAAATATTAGTTATCTTTATTTAATTTTTATTAATTAATGTCTTAAATAATGTTACATTTCCCAGTATTGGATATATGTCTGTTGGGAAATAAATAGTTATTTATTTTATTATTATTATTATTACAGAGGAATACATTTTCGAATTGAAAAATAAAAGCCCCCGCCCCAAGAAACGTTTTACTGCTCGTAACCAAAATATGGTGGTTCTAGTTCCCCCTACCTATATAACATTTGTGCCAAATTGCGTTTTTCTAACTCTTTTATTTTCACAGATATTCGCATTGAAAGTTTTCAAATTGACACCCTGTATATACTATTTTTTTCACAAACGGGATATTTTAAGAGTAAAACGTACGTTTCTAAAACCTAACCTAGAAATAAACGCTGTCAGCCGTGACAGCTAAAATAAATAATGGAACCTCGTAGGGAGAGAAATAATTACTTCTCTCCCTAGGGTCGACTTTCTCTCCCGTTTGTGAAATAATATATTACATACCGGGCGGGGAAGTACTCTATTACAGCTGAGCGACAAGGTAGCTTACCGAGACGCGGAGCATCCAGGTAAGGTACAGACGCGAGCCTGGAGTGAGTTCCTCGAGGTATGTATACCATTTTACTCACAATGTACTATTAGTAACACTAGATACGTTTCAAATAATATAAATTTTTCTACTTAGATTTAATAATTGACCTTGTGTCGATTAATGCCGGACGCATGCATGAATTCACCCAGAGCTCGGTGACGACGATTTACGCAACAGAACATACACGGATTGTTGTAATTTATTCTATTATTACCTTGCAAAACGGATACCACGGAAGAAACAGCGAGAGTAGAAAAAGAGCCACTTCTGTCGGTGTATTAATTCGGTGTAGATTTTTAATTGGCTCGTGCCTTACACGAGAAACAAACAAATGTAAACGTAACCTTAAATTTCAATAAACAATTAGGCAAGTATGTAGCATGCCATAAGCTTAAATTAATTACAATTTACTTGGAAATAGTTTGTTTATCGCACCCTTGGCAACTTGCCTTATTTCTGAAGGTGTGTAAGTTATATTCTAGATTTAATATGTTTTAAAATTAACTATTGTTATAATTTACCAAAATGACAGTGACACATGCTAGCTGGGAAAGTTCTTTCCCGGTTAAGACCGAGAATGAGTTGTTTCTCGACTGTTTTGAAGGGTACGAATGCACAGATTACTATCCGATTGTGAATAAATCGTTATCACGATTTCGACAGCAGAGAACTAGACTTTCTCTGGCGTTTCTAAAAAAAGGCATTTAAGTTACTTATAGTTTTTATCTTTTAACGATTTAAACGCTTATGGTTCAAGTTTAATCTGGACACGGACACATTTTTATAGTTCTAAGTTCAACAAATTAAAACCTAAATAAATTGTAATTTAAAAAATGAAACTAACGTTTAAAAAATTTTATTGTAATAATTAAACATTTACAAAATATTTTGTATAATATTATGGAATGGAATAAGATTAAATTACCCTTTGGAATTCGCTAATACTGAAAGTCTACATTCAATCTTTGGCAGTCAGAGATACAAATCTAACAAACTTTAAGGAAATGTCAATGGACGGTAGAATTTTCCATTTAATGATGGAGTATGCACAGCTTGTAACGGGGTTTTTGCACTACAAAGGAGATAAATACTTTAAGTTTATCATATTTTGTTAGATATGGGTCCAATAAGCGTTCGATTGATAAAATTCACTAGATTCACCTTGATATACAATATAATTAAATATGTAAATATATTGTGCATTAAAATTGTCACAAATTATTTAAGCGATTTCGATCTTAAGCGTCATATCCTCGGTTTAAAGACGTTTTGTGTGAATTGACCCACGTAATTACCCCTAGGATTGTAATTAGCAACAATAAACGTTTCACCCCTGTTATTCTTCGCCATGCCTACGCCAATTTCGCTACTTCCCTTCCAGACTACTTGGGTAAAGTGCAGGGCTTTGGCGTTTACGTATTCGAGGCCGAAATTGTAGTCGCAGGCATATCTGCCAAACCTCCCTGGTGGTGCCCAGAGCTCAACCAAAAAGAGTCAGACTCCCGTAAAGCTTTTAACAAAGCAAAGAACTCCCGACTTAAGGAGGATTGGACCACATTCAAGAAAACCCACAGGGATTTTAAAATTACCCTTAGGAGAAACCTCATGGCGCAACTTTTGTGAGGGCATTAACTCTGTATCGGAAACAGCCCGCACCAAGAAAATACTATCTGGGTGCCGCAGTGCACAGCCAGGCATTTTTAAAAAGGAGGACGGCACCTATACTGCTGACCTCCGAGAATCCCTTAATCTGCTTCTGAAGTCACACTTTCCTGACTCCAAAAGCGGATCTGATGCAAACCATCAAAATGACTCAGAATACTTCCCCACATCGGAGGACTGGAACATGAGCATGGAAACCGTCACCGAAAGCAAAATAGAATGGGCAATAAAATCATTCTCCCCTTTCAAGCCGATAGGACCGGACGGTGTGTATCCTGCCCTACTACAGTGAGGTCTGGTGCAGATACTGCCGCTACTGTGCAGACTGTTTCGGGTATGTATTGCAATGCAGTATATACCGAGACCATGGAGGGAAGCCAAAGTGATTTTTATTCCCAAATCAGGCAAAACTGACTACACGGTAGTCAAATCGTTCAGACCAATCAGCCTCACGTCTTTTCTTCTAAAGACCTTTGAGAGGCTGTGCGATAATTATAACAGAGAGCAGTGTTGCTTGAACAGCAAACTGCACCCAAGCCAACACGCCTACAGGCCAGGGAAATCGACTAAGTCGGCCCTTCATCATGTGGTATGCAGGATTGAAGGATCGCTGGCAAACAAACAGTCAGCCCTAAAGTCTCCTAAAACCGGCTAAGCCTACGGACCACCAAGGGAGGTCCAGGGCTTCCGAAATCTTCAAAATTTAGTCGCCGATTTAGTCGTCAATTATGAGTCATGGGATGAAAGTGTCATGAATCCTAGGGAAAGATTTAGAATCAACTTTTATTTTGAAATTTTGGACATCGCTAATAATTTGATATCCGAACTTTCTGAACCGTTAGAAAATTGCTGCTCCCTGTTTAAAAATTTGCTAGTATTTCATTCTGTAGAGTCCGAATTTCTAAGAAATTTTTGTATGGATTTAGATATTAAATTACAGGTAACAGAAAACAGAAAATTAACAAAACATTTAGATGAAATGGAACTCTTGAAATAATTTTTATCTTTTAGAGAAATATTTTCTAATCATTCCCAATTAAAACCATAAGACATTTTATAGCTATTATTACAAGTAGGGAAATACGAATAGTATATTTCCCGAGGTTGTCTAGTTGTATAGACAACCAAGGGAAATGTTTTTTTTCTGATTGAAAGAATATTGTTTAGTAAATGGGAAAATATTGGATTGTAAATTTTTGAATTTATCGGATTGGTAACGTTGCTAAGGGCCTTGTTTATAAATATCATGATTGACCGGTTTGATTTTTGCGACGTTTCATAAATTGGTGAAATGTCAAACTATGCGTTAACGCAAGCAGCAAAAACCCGTGAAAGTTTGGTTCCGGTAAAATCCAAAGCTGCTTACACCAAAGTGTACGAAGATTTTCAAGACTGGAGAAGCAAAAATTTGAAGATTTGGTATGTTGCTACGATTTTGTTATTTTTTGACTAGTTTATTATATGCGTAGTCGCAGAAATATTCACTAAATACGTTGTGGACTTATAAAGTGGAGGCATGTATAAAAAATAAAAATAAAGGATACGTTCCTAAGAAATCGGAGGTGTTGTCCCGAGCGCAATTAAAACAATTCTTGCGAGAAGTTCCTAATGACATTTCTCTGATGTTTATATTTTATATTTTCCTAGGGAAATATGAACGCTTCATATTTCCCTAGGGAAATATAAGGGAGTTATGACATATCGTAACTAAGGCAATATTACTCAATATAGTTTCAATAAAAAAAATCATTTAGTTAGCCAAGACTCACAAGAAAACTAAACCAAGTATTCCCCTCCGATTTGAATGAAATTTGGTAGATTTGTAGAGGAGGCCAAAATAATCGATACGATTTTTTTTTGTTTCGGCTAAAAACATGTTTAGGGATAAACCATATTTTTGTTTTTTGGCTATAACTTCTAAACAAATCATGATAGCGTAATTTTGTAAATGTAGAATATTTCAATATTTCCTATCCTCTGGTGTAATACAAAATTGAAAAAAAAATATAAGTAGTTATAAAACTCAATTTTCGTATTTTCTGCTAGTGAACATAAATAGTTATTTGTTTAACAAGGCAATAAAGTGACAGATTTACGGACGCGGCTGGAGTTTCACTGCCGAGCGAGTTTGCGAGCGAGGCTGTGAATCCAGCCAAGTAAGTAAATCTGCTTTATTGCCGAGTTAAACACATAATTTTTTCGCGGATTGTTCAGGAGGAATTAGCAACTTGCAATGCTATAATTTTCAATATATTTAATTCTATCAACATATCGCAGGTAGCTTTGTAAAAATTTCGTAGGTACCCAAGTAAAACAAAAATTGACATTTATAATAAATATTGTGGTGTCCGCATTTTGACGGTGTGTGTGGTATAATCATTTATAATCATAATGATCATGATTTCGTAAGTGACATGCAATGAATATTTAAATCGGACGGACCGTATAATTATTTCGAGTAAAACTCTTCAATACATTTCTTTACTGATATGGTTGATGATGGAAGCCATTAATTTGTGATACATTTTGATTCAGGAATTCAGGAACTTTTCAATAAAATCACACATATTTCATTACGATTAAGATTATTAAAGTCATTATGTTTATATTATTATTGTTCAATGATTAAATTGAAATAAAACTTACATAATACGTAACCTCCAAATCCTTTTCGATCATTTTTCCGATTGCTGCTGGGGTTCAATTACGTGGGAAAGTTAGGTAAACACACGGTGCTCGGAGAAAACTTACGCAGGGTTGTTAATACTCCGCAGAAGCTGTGAATGGGCCTTTTCACAGGCAACATCTGAAGGAAAGTCTCTCGTTCTACTGTACCAGGAAATAAGTACGCCAGTAGACGACGTTTAAACGTCAAATGCCGGGCCACTAAGAACCGGCCAGGGCAAACAAATTTCGCCATCGTTCGGCGACTCGATTTTTGTGCGTGGATAAGTTAGGGGCTCGCATGGGGATCGGGGAAATCACACGCGGTGTTATTAAAACTTCGAGGAACCTGTTTTTAGTTTTTTTGGTACGGGAAATTCGAAGGCAACTCTCAATTAAGCGAAAAATACATTGTAATGTCAAACAAATTTCCGGGCGGCTTCTATTGGTTGACGCGGTGTCTCATCTGATTGGCGAAATAACATGACGTAGTCTCACCTGATTGGCTTATTACTTTTACAGCCTAGGCATAAATAAGCATTTTTAAAGCCTAGTCCGCAAAAGTGATATTTCACGGCCTAAAAGCAGTCCGAAAAATCTCACATTTCATATCAATCCGCGAAAAACATTTTTTTTAGGAGAAAAGTTTTATTTAAAGGAAATGTATCGATTTTATATATGTATATTTGGATTCCTCATTTGAAAAAAAAATTATTAAAATCGGAAAGGAACACATGGGTTAGTTCCCTTATTAGTTCCTTGTTTTACAAATTTCAGTATTAGCCTAAGAATATTTTTAACAATACCGATAACTGTGGCTTCCGGCGAAAGGAGTGTTTGAAATTGAAATTAATTAAAAATTATACATGGTCAACTATATCAAAAGAACGATTTGCTAATTTAGCCATAATTCCTATTGAAAATAAGATCGGTGAACCAGATATTTCAAATGTAATTGGTGAATTTCCATCACAAAAATCGCGAAAAGTATTGTTTTAGAATTTAGATCAACACTGAGTAGCGTTCGAATAGTCGATATTCTTGCCACTGACCTGAAGGTTTGATCATAACTCCTCTTCTTTACGAAAGACCTTTGATCACCAATCAGGCCTTGAATTTGCCGATGGATCCATCGACGTTTGTTTTTACTTTGTGGTCGTTGTAGGTGTTTGGTTCCTCCAAGGTCGTCATGTGACTGTGGGGGTTGCGTAGCGTAGTTCGTTGGTGAGCCTTGGTGAGCTCGCTTGTCAGACTATCTTACCGACTGTACTGACTGTTCGATTACAGTGCGCTGATCGAAGTAACGAGATGAGGGGACACACCCTATTTAAGTGGGTCGTGCGAGCGTAGGGCGCGCCCTCTGTTCAGGTTGCGGGCGGCCCTTTTCCTTTGGTGGGGGATCGTGCGTAGCGAGTGCCGTCGGTGGCGAGTCACCCTAGTGGCGAGCGTCTTTCGCGCGACCGAGCGCGGATCGCTACAGTGACCATCACACAATCGTGAAATTTCTGAAGCTGTAAGATTCACTCGGCTGCGTAGTTTTCGCGTAGTCTCACCAGCATCCTCTTCTTCATTGGCTTCCGGCATTTCTAAAATTGTCAAATCACTGTCACTATCACTGTAATCTGGTTCCCAGAATTCTATTTCCTCGTCTTCTTCAATCCGGGATTTGCTGTCGTTCAAGTCAGTAGGCTTTGTTGCTTCCTGGGGGTATAATAACTCATTTTTCCAATTTCTCTTCGAAGATGACGTCCTTGAATCTGTAGAGCTTGTTGTCCTCTTCACTGTAGATCCTGTATCCGTCGTCGTTATCATAGCCGATGAGGATTCCTTTATTGGCCTTCGGAATCATGTTTGTCCTTTGCTCCTTCGATATGAATATACATGAATTCAGCAATTTGAACCACTGTTTCAAACCTGATTTCCTACCATATCACAAATCAAAGATGATGTTCCTGGGATGTGGGTAGGCCCTGTCCTATTAAGGATGTAGGTACTTGTTTCTGATCATCTCAGCCCAAAGTGTCTGAGGAATGTTCTCATGCGCGTGCATCATTGCTCTAGCAGTTCACATTACCGTACGATTTTACCTCTCACTGGACCCGTTTTGTTCCGGAGTGTAGGGCATTATAAGACGTTGAACAACACCTCTCTTGTGTAGACTCATCCTGATCTGTTTGCTGCCGAGCTTCCTGCCATTATCACTAAGCAGCTTCCGACTCTTCCTGCCTCAGGTAGGAACTGGCTTAGTTTTTTGCCGCAGAAAATAAACTGTTCTGAATTTTGTCTAATCGTCCTTAAAATTATTTAAAATTAAAATTAAAATTATATCTAGACCTCAATTCTTGAAATGGAGCGCAGACATCCGTATGAGTTTGCTCTCCGGTTCCGTTGTTCGGGACCTCGTGCCGAACGGTAGGCGATGCGCTTGATCATAAATGCAACCTTCACACCGTTCACTATGCATTTCTACGTTCATGTCAAGCTCCTTGCTCAGTAGCGATTTCACATGGCGATTGTTCTGATGTCCGAATCGTTTATGCCGCAACCCTTACTCATTGCATTGACCTTATTTGATAGGGTTCAAACTTTTCACGATCAACTTGAACAGACCTCCATGACGAGCTCCCTCCAATTGTTCACTAGAGAGTAGCAGACTTTAGCTGACTAATCGTCCATGGCATAACTGCAACAGGTTTCCCTTACTCACTATATTGGCCTTATTTGATAGGGTTCAAACTTCTCACGGCCAACTTGAACAGTCCTCCATGACAAGCTCTCTCTGCTTGTTTACGAGGAAGTTGCAGACTTCAGCTGATGAGATGAATTAGCTGTCCGAGTACTTATCCTGGACTGCAAGCACGCAGAAAAGATTCCCAAGGTAATTTTGTACCATTTTCCTTAGATTGATGCCCCAACTTCTACTTCACGTATTCCGATGGCTTCGATTTTCTCACCATTTGCTGTGGTCACTGTGTGTTCAGTAAAAATGTCGCGCGTTATTCTAATTCCTGCATCCCGACGACTCAGTATGTGTTTCAGTTGAGCTAACAGTGATGAGTATCATATTTGTGTCGGACTCCGGTTTACTACGCTTCGGAGGACGGCCATTAACAATTCATTTCCTGCACACTTTAACCATGTGATTGGGCTTCCTGTAGTAGTTGCATATCAGTTGTTTTTTCTTTTTCTTCGCATCGACTGAACTTCGTTGCTGTGATGACTTCTTCGATGATTGCAGGTGAGAGCTTCCTGCTTGGTGGATCCAGGTCGCTTAGGGCCCTTTTATACGGACATAGTTGATTGATTAAGCTGTCAACCGTCCTATCACTTTTTGCCCACAGCATTCAACTGGATTAAAAGAAAAATACTCCTCTGGCAATGTATCCAGAATTGTACAATGCAGAAATACATATGGCAGTCCCGGATTACCTTCAGATTCTTTAGTCATTTCTTCTCCCAATTCAGACCAAACATATTTCAAATTTTAAATGTGTATGTGCTCTGATATGTGTATGTTTTAAAACTTTACAAAAATATTAGTTATCTTTATTTAATTTTTATTAATTAATGTCTTAAATAATGTTACATTTCCCAGTATTGGATATATGTCTGTTGGGAAATAAATAGTTATTTATTTTATTATTATTATTATTACAGAGGAATACATTTTCGAATTGAAAAATAAAAGCCCCCGCCCCAAGAAACGTTTTACTGCTCGTAACCAAAATATGGTGGTTCTAGTTCCCCCTACCTATATAACATTTGTGCCAAATTGCGTTTTTCTAACTCTTTTATTTTCACAGATATTCGCATTGAAAGTTTTCAAATTGACACCCTGTATATACTATTTTTTTCACAAACGGGATATTTTAAGAGTAAAACGTACGTTTCTAAAACCTAACCTAGAAATAAACGCTGTCAGCCGTGACAGCTAAAATAAATAATGGAACCTCGTAGGGAGAGAAATAATTACTTCTCTCCCTAGGGTCGACTTTCTCTCCCGTTTGTGAAATAATATATTACATACCGGGCGGGGAAGTACTCTATTACAGCTGAGCGACAAGGTAGCTTACCGAGACGCGGAGCATCCAGGTAAGGTACAGACGCGAGCCTGGAGTGAGTTCCTCGAGGTATGTATACCATTTTACTCACAATGTACTATTAGTAACACTAGATACGTTTCAAATAATATAAATTTTTCTACTTAGATTTAATAATTGACCTTGTGTCGATTAATGCCGGACGCATGCATGAATTCACCCAGAGCTCGGTGACGACGATTTACGCAACAGAACATACACGGATTGTTGTAATTTATTCTATTATTACCTTGCAAAACGGATACCACGGAAGAAACAGCGAGAGTAGAAAAAGAGCCACTTCTGTCGGTGTATTAATTCGGTGTAGATTTTTAATTGGCTCGTGCCTTACACGAGAAACAAACAAATGTAAACGTAACCTTAAATTTCAATAAACAATTAGGCAAGTATGTAGCATGCCATAAGCTTAAATTAATTACAATTTACTTGGAAATAGTTTGTTTATCGCACCCTTGGCAACTTGCCTTATTTCTGAAGGTGTGTAAGTTATATTCTAGATTTAATATGTTTTAAAATTAACTATTGTTATAATTTACCAAAATGACAGTGACACATGCTAGCTGGGAAAGTTCTTTCCCGGTTAAGACCGAGAATGAGTTGTTTCTCGACTGTTTTGAAGGGTACGAATGCACAGATTACTATCCGATTGTGAATAAATCGTTATCACGATTTCGACAGCAGAGAACTAGACTTTCTCTGGCGTTTCTAAAAAAAGGCATTTAAGTTACTTATAGTTTTTATCTTTTAACGATTTAAACGCTTATGGTTCAAGTTTAATCTGGACACGGACACATTTTTATAGTTCTAAGTTCAACAAATTAAAACCTAAATAAATTGTAATTTAAAAAATGAAACTAACGTTTAAAAAATTTTATTGTAATAATTAAACATTTACAAAATATTTTGTATAATATTATGGAATGGAATAAGATTAAATTACCCTTTGGAATTCGCTAATACTGAAAGTCTACATTCAATCTTTGGCAGTCAGAGATACAAATCTAACAAACTTTAAGGAAATGTCAATGGACGGTAGAATTTTCCATTTAATGATGGAGTATGCACAGCTTGTAACGGGGTTTTTGCACTACAAAGGAGATAAATACTTTAAGTTTATCATATTTTGTTAGATATGGGTCCAATAAGCGTTCGATTGATAAAATTCACTAGATTCACCTTGATATACAATATAATTAAATATGTAAATATATTGTGCATTAAAATTGTCACAAATTATTTAAGCGATTTCGATCTTAAGCGTCATATCCTCGGTTTAAAGACGTTTTGTGTGAATTGACCCACGTAATTACCCCTAGGATTGTAATTAGCAACAATAAACGTTTCACCCCTGTTATTCTTCGCCATGCCTACGCCAATTTCGCTACTTCCCTTCCAGACTACTTGGGTAAAGTGCAGGGCTTTGGCGTTTACGTATTCGAGGCCGAAATTGTAGTCGCGGACTTCGTTGTACCACGCGCTTACTGCTTCTTTGGCGGTCGGTGTGAAGCTGAAGTCCGAAGAGTAAGCCATGTATATATTTTCGCCGTATTGGTTTCGTGGACGGTGGCTCATTCCTGACACAGCACACTGTTTAGCCCATTCCTCCGCAAATGCACATAACTGTAAAAATTAATTTAATTTTATTCTATAATGTCAATCAACTCCTTAGCAACGAGTAACGTTAAGGTACCTCTAACAACACTAGTATTGTTAAGAAATTCTTAACACTAGTGTTGTTATATGTATCTAACGCAACTCGTTGCTATGGAGATATTGGCAAACAAACATGATTTCGCTTTTTGACGGTTTTCATTAAACATGTTTTTAAATTAAAAAAATAGAAATAGGATGAAATAAACCATGCTACGACACACGTAACGTTATTACCTTTTACATTACGAGAGAAAAGTTTGAAATTCATAACGTTACTTGTATCGTAAATTACTATAACTGTTAGATAGTAAACAACTGTAAATAAACTTACTTTTTTGTTGAGCTTCAGATCATGTACTCCATGTTTCCTCCTATATTCGTTATGCACCTTCAATGCTTCCAATTCGAACTGATTAAAATTTGAATTTAAAGGGGTATTCTCAACTGGAGAACTCACGCGAACTGTAGGAGCCGAGCCGACGGGAAGTACATTCTCGGCAAAATGCCCGACGAAGTTTCCAGCAGGAGAATAATTTGCAACAACGTAGAAATGATTGTTCCTCTTCGCAACGCCAACACCCAATTTCTCGCTTGTCTTCCAAACAACTTGCGTAAAATGGCCGGTTTTTAAGTTGTTCGGTTCTTTTCCAAAAACATGACTTTTAATCTCTTCGTACCAGCTATCAACAGGATCACTACCAGCAACTGATAGGTTTGGATCTGAAGAATAGATGCAATAGATGTTTTCCCCGTACGGATTGTTCTTTCTGTGCTCTAGCATATTGCGATCAGCGCACATTCTGGCCCATTCTTCACTGTGCTTGCAAAGATCTTCATCTAATTTTAGAGGAGGAACACCGTGGAGGCTCCTGTATTTATTGTGCGCTTCTAAAAATTCTTTCCTGAAGTTTGGGCCTATTCCGCTGATTGCGACTTTCTTTCTAGTTAAAGATAACGTTGATATCTTCATTATTGGATCGTTATTGTTATCGAGGGGAATCACGGGAGGAACGTTTTCAATGAAATGGCCTATTACATTACCAGGAGGGTAGTAATTTGCAACTACGACAATTTTACCACCCAGTTTAGCAAAAGCGCAACCTAATTCCTTGCTTTCCTTCCAAACAATTTGAGTGAAATGTCCTGTTGATAACGTTGAAGGTTCCTTGTCAAAATTGTGCTTCGACATCTCGTTATACCACTGCTTAACAGGCTCGTCTCCCTTAATAATAGCACTTTTATCGGAAGTAGTAAGGCAATATATATTCTCACCGTATTTATCATTGTTGCTGTGTTCCAAGTTGAACTTACTTACAAGGTAGTTTGCATGTTCCTGACTGACCATGCAGATTTCTTTGCTTAACTTAAGAGGCGGCACACCGTGTTTCTTTCGGGAATCATTGTGTGCTCTAAGACACTCGTTTTGGAAGTCCATACTTGTGTTTCTCACCTGGAATTAAAACAGTAAGATTACAATACGCACCTTATATAGGTTATAATAAAGTGTTATCAAAAACAGATGGGATTTTGCAATATTTGCTTCCGTTAATAATATGAATATAGTGTTTCATGCGTTATTTTTGATGTTTGCCGATGTTTAAGCCGTAAAGATAAATTATTTATAATTGAGAATTGATAAGGATGCCTCAACTGTAAATAATGTCTATTCCAGGTAAGAACATGATAATTTCAGATAAATTATATTCTTGTCTGCAAATAAAGTGTTTTCTGAAATTGTATAATATAACGGTTTTGTAATATAAACAAAAGAAACACAAAAATGGGGTATATCTAATATGACTATATTATATGTAAACATTAAATATTGTTTCCCCGTCAGAACACCTACAGACCGGTTTCGACCTTTCAGATCTCATCGGTGTAGTTAGTTGGTGATGGGGAAACGGAGATTACTATTGGAATATAAGTATTCCAAACACCGTTAAAGGTAGAAACGCGTTTCTGCCTCTATATTATTTGTCTTAGATGTTGAAAATAGTAATGGGCGAAATTACTTTTTTCCGAGTCGACTCGTGGAAAAAAGGTCCTACAAAATGTATATGGGGTTATCATAAAGTAAGGGATGTAATTGAAATATTTATATAATTTATAAATCTAGTTTACTAACTCTCATGACTCATTTTGAGTCACTCATTTCAATACGAGTCACTTTACTAGTCGACTTATTAAAATGAGCCGACTCACTCATGAGTTACCCATCTCCAGTTGATATTATCCTATTAACACTTTCACAAATTACAAATGGGGATTTGTTGAAATGAATGGTACAGGTAAAATTTTACATTTGCCCCAGTAATTAACGTTGAACCATTGCAATGATTTCTATTGATTGGTTGAAGATTCGAACTATAGCGTCAACCATGATTTTATATAAAAAATTATACATGGTGATAAAAAAAATGTGGTGGAAAATCCTAAGTTGAATTACTTCGTTTTTTCAAAGGACATACCCTGTATTTAGTTGTAATTTTAAATAAAAGAATATGCTATGGTATTCTGAGAAAAACCTTTATTTGTTAGAAAATTGATAAAAATGGTAAAATTAAATGTCAAACAACGTAGGTAATTAAGTAATTAAATATGTAAATTTAACGTAAAATATAAAAATACCAATAAAGAATCTTTACACATTTAATTATTATAGTTAAGCAAGATTTGTTTATATCATATACTAAATGTATGAATTCTTTAATAAAGATGATTTATATATATAAAATTATAATCGTAAAATATAATCTAGTCTCCTATATACAAAATGTAACATATTTTTTGAACATATAATTTGTACGTTAACACTTGCCATATTGATCAGGACGTAAAAAAATTACCATTTGCCATTTTTTGGCCACATCATACGTAGCACTCACAGTCACTGTGTCTCCCTTCGATCGATTATAAAATGAAACAATCTCGGGCCCTCATTTCTCTTTAGAGAAGGCATCAATGACATCACCATAGTATAAGCTTGATGATAGAATTACATTTTTATATTTTTTTGGGAATGTAAGACATGATTGTCACATTTTCTTGATATCAGACAATTAAGAAATGAACATCTTTTATTTGAAAATATTTTTCATAAAATCATTTTTATTGGAGAAAAAAATTATTTTTGGTTTATAATTATGAAACGATAATAGTTACAGCAAATTTATGTTAACAATAATTGTAGAGAATGCCAAAATGAACAACTTATAAAGAATAAGTTTTTTTCGAAAACTCTTTGGTTTCTGAGTAAACTGACTATTAGAATTTGAAGTGAAATTTATCGTTTTCATCTTTCAAAATGTTTACGTTTTAAACGTCAGTTTCATCCGATTTTACAAAATGCTCGATGTACATTTAAAATAGGATTTAAATTAAAAATAAACCATGATCAAATCGGAGTAACATGATGGCCACATCACCATTTTTTATTAAAGTTATAGATTTACCTGAGATATTAATTTTAAATCAAATGACCTATATCGATTGGAAATTTTCCGCTCTACAACTTTTATTATATGTAATTTTTGTCGAAAATGCATAGTTTTCGCTAAAAATTCAAGAAACTATCCAAAAACGGGTAACCCAGGACTTGTTATTTGAGATACCGACTTGTACTTTTCATAAACTTACTTACACCCATTTTACCTATTCTAAAAATATTTATGTTTTTGTACAGGGTGTCCCAGTATAAATAACAGAACAAAGTTATGTTTTTTAAATGGAACTCATGTTTCATATCAACCATATTTTTTACTTTTTTAACCCTCTTAAAAAGCTTATTAAAATAGTATAAGATACTATGGGTCTGTTATGGATGGTTGGTTAGTTATGGACAAATTTGTGGCAAAAACGTGTACACATTGAAAAAATTAAAGAGGCGTTTCTAGCATCATTTTTTATACACTAGAGAATGTTCCACATCATGAAGAATAATACACATCGGCTTTGGTTCTTTTTTGTACTGCTGCTAGACAGGGTGTCAACATACGCAAAATAATCGATAACTATTTTTTTTCAAATGGAACACCCTATATATGTTGTCACCAGTACATGGCATTTTTGATAAGCTTTCCAATGATATACAGTTTGTATAATAAAATATTAAGAAATTTTGAGATTTATCAATAAAAACATTTTTCTTTAGAAATTTAAGTGTTATGTTGGTTTCTGGTAATAATTCTAAGGAATTCCATATTATTCGAAACAATTTCTTATTGTTAAAATGAATTGTACAGTCAGTAATTCATAAATATGGTTTATTGAATTGGCGAAGTCGACCAAAATATTCTAATGGCTAGAATAATTTATCGCCAAACATATACAGAAGCAGGAACACCCCCAACCTCAGTTTTCGAAAATCCAACGTAACGCGTGAGTAAAATTATGAAAATAACAGTGGAAAAGGTTTTCCTGGATCTCCTAAAAGTGATTTAGATTTTTAAATCATACATTTTTAACAAACATTAGTAGTCTAACTAAAGTAGTCTCATATACAGTGTGTCCACGGATTGAGTGCATATAAGGTGTAAATGACATTTTTTTTTAGAGTTGGATCTGCATGTTCTGAGGATCGCTCCTGGTTAGTCTAAAACAAAGATATTGAAAAAATGAGCCAACTCAATTAATATACAGGGGGTTTTTTGGCCGAATTCTAAAAATTAGTCAAGAGTAAACTGTCTTTATTTTAGCATATATAACAAAAATGAATAAAAAAAGTTGTTTAGAATTAAAAGTTATGGAAGACTTTCAATTTTTATACAAATCAGCCTACTTTGATTTTTTTCCTCTGCATCCAATACTTTTCAACTCATGTTTTCAACAAAAATCAAAGCAGGCTGATTTGTATGAAAATTGAAAGTCTTCGATACCTGTCAGGCTATGTCTAAGACGTGATTTACTGATTTCAAAATGTTAACAACAGAACAAAAAGTTTTTATTGTGCAGTGCTACGGTTTGGGTGACCAGTATTCATATCACGGAGTAACAAGACAATTCCGTGAACGCTGGCCAAATTGTTCGGTGTCGATTAACGGTGTAAAAAAGATTGTGTCAAAATGTATGGTCACTGGGAGTG
This sequence comes from Ocypus olens, assembly GCA_910593695.2. Taxonomy (NCBI): domain Eukaryota; kingdom Metazoa; phylum Arthropoda; class Insecta; order Coleoptera; family Staphylinidae; genus Ocypus; species Ocypus olens. The sequence continues at coordinate 41,008,698 of OU343049.1, forward strand.
TGAATAATGTTAAGAAGATAAAATCCGACTTAAATGAAGAAGGTAATGCTGCAGCTGCATTAGCTATGAATTCTGTAAGGCGCTTTCCACAATTGTCATTAAGAAGGAGGGCTTAGAAATTGGCAATATTGTTAAATTGCATTTGCAAAAAATGTATAGTATTAACAAGGTGAAACCATTTAAAACTAAGTTTATACATACTTTAGAAGAAAATGATGAGGCAAAACGATTAGATTTTTGTTTGTGGTACGGTGAAAAGTATCTTGAAAATCAAAATTTTGGCAGAAATATAATTTTCTCTGACAAATCCACTTCCACCACTAATGGGGTGGTAAGTTCGCAAAATTTACGGTATTGGTCTACCGATAATCCAGAATTGCGAGTTCAATGTAGAAGACAATACCATAAAAAAGTAAATGTGTGGTGTGGTGTGGTATCTCTTACAATGGAATAATTGGCCCATATTTTTTTGAACGAAATATGAACCAGTACAGCTATCTGGAAATGTTGGAAAGTATTCTTCAAGATCATTTGGATAACATGCCACTAAACGATAGACAGACATCATACTTTCAACAAGACGGTCACCCATCACATGGGACACGAATCGTTCGAGAATGGTTAGATCGTCAATTTCCTGAGCGGTGGATTGAACGGTATGTTCCGATACCTTGGCCTCCCAGAAGCCCCGATTTAACCATAATGGACTTTTACTTATGGGGCTATCTTAAGCAGAAAGTCTACACGGCTCCATTAAACAAGGACCTCGATCTATTGAAACTCAGGTTAAGAGAGACAATTGATGCTATTCCAATTCAGGAAATTCAAAATGCTAAAGAGAATTTACTAAGCGAGTCGAGCGATGTGGAGCGGTTGGTGGTAGCATATTTGAATAATCTCTTCAATTGCTGCTTTCGTTCGTTTCTTTTTGTTATGTTGGTTAATAAGGTTTAGTATTTTTTTAATAAATAATCATTTATTTTTCAAGTACTTTGTTTAATTACTCTTCATGCATGGGTCATTAAAACCACAAATAAAAAATCTCATGTTGAAAAAAATCAAAGTAGGCTGATTTGTATAAAAATTGAAAGCGTTCCATAACTCTTCATTCTAAACAACGTTTTATAATACATTTTTGTTATATCTGCTAAAATAAAGATAGTTTACTCTTAACTAATTTTTAGAATTGTACCAAAAAAACACCCTGTATATTAATTGATTTGGCTCATTTTTTCAATATCTTAGTTTGAGACTAAGAAGGAGCGATCTTCAGAACATGAAGATCCAATTTAAAAAAAATGTCATTTACACCTTATATGCACTCAATCCGTGGACACACTGTATATCTACGATCTGACGTTTTTTTTCTCCCAACTCAAAAATTTAATCGGCCATCAGAGATGATAATTAATAGTTATTTAAGCAACAAGGAACGTATTAGCGTAAAATGTTAATTGTCACTACATTCCGAGTTGCCGATTATTTTTTTTCCGCTACCGGAAATATAATACTTAAAAAAGATCAGAAAATATTCTAAAACACGGCTTGTAACATTTGGGATTAAAATTTTTCATCATAATTAGGGCTGAAATTTTTCTTCGGAGATTTCCAATTCAAAGGTTCGAAGCTTTGAATATTCATAGAAAATCTTCGAAGATGGAAGTTTCGAGGATTTGAAGTTCCAAAGATTCGATGTTTCGAAGATTCCAAGTTTCGAAGATTCGAAGCTTCAAAGCTTCGAATTTCTTAAGTTTCGAATTTTCGAAGTTTTGAATTCTGATTTGTCAGCACATGAAAGATAGTTCTGGCGTTTAGGTCAAATGTAGATAGCCCGAAAAAATTGATACCAAATGAAAGGTTAAGGTTCTTAAAGTGTGAAATAATTTGGATTTTTGTCCGCTTAATTCCGGAGATATATGTCCGAAAACTGCCAATTTTACATGGCGATAATAGGGAAAGGAATATTAGATCGCACATTCATGGAATATGTTCGTATCTCGCGACTAGATGAACGAATCAAAAACTATTTAATCAACGCAATAAACATTTTTAAAGATGAATAATGAAACAAACTGATTGAGCCCTTGATCACTGCTTAAATATATGTCCACGAGCTAGAACCCGGTATAAGTCCCGCCCAGTGCGGGTAATATAAAAACTAGAAAACAGAATCCTTGCAATTTATAAAGCAATTGATCTTACAATCCAGAAAATACAGTGCAATTATTTTAAGGTTATACAAGGTGTCTAAAAAAGACACCACCAAAATGATATGGTGTATTCCTGAGACAAAAAACAAGCAAATTAACTAAATTTATCTATATGAAAAATTACATACTTTCCAAGATACAGCATGTCAAAGTTTTAGATTTTTAAAAAATCTGCCATTTTCGAGATATAGATTAAAATATTTTAAAAATCTTAAACTTTGACTTGCTGTATCTTGGAAAGTATGTAATTTTTCATATAGATAAATTTAGTCAATTTGCTTGTTTTTTGTCTCAGGAATACACCATATCATTTTGGTGGTGTCTTTTTTAGACACCTTGTACAACGGGGTGTAAAGAAATCAAGTAATGTAAAAATAGTGTCATTTATTGTCCTTTAAACAATTTTGTTTTCGTTAGGTTTGCAGCATTTTTGGTTAAAAATTAACTTACCCATACATCGGTCAACGAGTATTGTTATCGCGTCGGTGGCACACATAATCGCCTTTAGCAAAACAATATATCGCCATTGTGTTAATAAATTTCATAGTATCAAAATATTGAAGGGATTAAAAAACAACAAACTACACTGCCAAGTCGCGAGCTCATCGAGTCATATGTCATAGACACAAAATGGCTACCAATTTAGTAACATATGTAACGTTGTGGAAGTTGTCAACAAATCTCAACTAATGACTCTGCCACTTAGTACGTTACATTAGAATTACGGTATGATATAAAATAGCTACTTATCCTTCTTTTGCTGGTCTTTGACTAAGAAAACACGTACTAATTAAATTAGGTACTTTCAGTTTCTGATATTTTTTAATATCTTTATTTTTTCCGAGTTACGGCACCATTGCTGCTTCAGATTTCTACTGCTCCTATGCTCAAGGTGTCTCCACACATACTTCAACCACTTACAGTCTCGCCGCGCCACCGTTGCTTGGAGACACACATGAAGTTGGCGTTGGCAGTCCATATTTATATCGTCAAAGGATTAACCGTACCCAATAGGGTTTTGGGATTGAAAAATTCGAAAACTTAGAACCTTCACAACTTCGAGAAATTCAAACAATTCGAAACTTCACAACTTAGATACTTCGAATCTTCGCAACTTCGATCTTCGAAAAATTCGAAAACTTCGATATTCGGAGTTCTCTTAATCTCTTCGAAAACTTCGATATTCGAAGTTCTCTTCATTTCTTCGAAAACTTCGATATTCGAATTCTCTTCATTTCTTCGAAAACTTCGATATTCGAAATTCTCTTCGTAACTCATCCGATATCATAAATAAATTTTATCACAAACAGCACAAAAAGTCTCCTATGCATGCAAGTATCAGCTTATATAATAATCGCTCGATATTACAACGTTCAAAACTAAGATTAAATCTCTGCTAATAACAAATGCCATTTACTCCGTCGCAGAATTTGTTGATCTATTACACAAATCATAGTTAGTTTATATGTTATATGTAAAAGTATTAATAAAAATATTCTATTGTGTTTATCAGGTACTATTTTAAAACTTAATTCTTATCTTTTAAATAATTATCTTATTTAAATTGACGAATGTATTTATAGCCTGTATAGAAATAACATAATAACGATTATTGTATTGTATTGCATTATTCCTTTGGATTCTTCGAATTACACTAAAGACAAATCATGTTTACAATTCAACAAATAATTCCGCGTTAATATTTGTTTAAATATTTCATAAATGTCAATGCTCAGATCTTTTCACTTTCTTCGTACAAAGTACGTAAAACGCTTTCACTTTCGTGAAAATGTTCGTATTCGAAACTTTAACTATTTTTGAAAAAATCTGTGTGTTTCTGCCTGTCTATGTATCTACGTGTTTGTCTACGTCTTGTATCTGTCTGTAGGCGTTGACATTTAACTTTAAACATTTAGTTTATGTGGCACTTCAAAATTTTGAATACCTGTATGTTTAGCTTAACCGTTTTTTCCAATGTTTTCTTGAATACTAAAACCTGAAAGAAACACGTATATGATACGCATAATAAAGTGTTTCTTTCAGTATTATTATGAAGTACCACGTAGTAACGTGTGCAACCACCATCACTTTTAATAAACATTAAAGATATCGAATAACTAGACGGTTTTCGATTAAAATTAAAAATTGAACTTTTTTGTAATTGCTGATGTATAACTATCGAATTTCTAAAATACAAAAATTGTAGAGACTGCCAAAGATAATTTATAAGTTGTTTTTTTTTCTAAATCCCACTAGTTTTTGAGAAAAAAATCAATAATATGAAGAATACCAGAAAAATCGATTTTATGCCATCAACACTCTTTATTTACCTGAGATATTTTATGTGCTACGATAGATGATAGTATGAGAAGAACTATAGAAAAGATCAAATTTTTCAATATTTACTAACTTACGAATATGCAGGGTTGGGATAAAGTATGGAACCAAGTGAATATCTTTAAAACAAAAAGGGCTAAATTTATGAAACTTTGCAGGCAAGTATAATGACACATAACGCATCTGATGCCATATTTTTTGTTACTACTATACTTCCGGTTTCACCGGAAATACCCTCAACTTTTTTAGTTTAAATGGGACACCCTGTATATTTTTACATTTTCAAATAGACACCTTTTCAACAATTATAATGATATAGGGTTTAGTGGGTGTGCGACTTGTGTTTTTTTAAATAATAAATAAAATAATAAAAAATTAAATTTGTGAATTTCATAACAATTTTGTTCAACCCTTGAAAATTTTGATTTATAAATATTAGAATTGCTCTCAGAGAATGTTGTATTAAAAATATTACATGCATCTTGTGGAGATCTCTATCAATCTCCAAAACTAACTATCATTAACAAAGTAATTTTTTCACGTTCAATTAGTTCACCCAAAATTGAACAGCAATGTTAATATTTCACATGGATACTATCTGTCAGTTACAGAAAACGTAAAAAACACGAACACAGAAAACAGTGTAAAAAGATGTAAAAAGCCAACTCGATGTAGAATTATTTTATTTAATATTTAAAAAACTACAAGTCACACACCCACCGAACCATACATCATTGCAATTGTTGGAAAAGTATCTATTCGAAAACGTAAAAATATACAGAGTGTCCCATTTAAATTCAAAAATTTGACGGTATTTTCGGTGAAACCAGAAGTACAGTAGTAACAAAAAATGGTGATGTGGCCATCATGTTACTTTCTCCGACTTAATATTTACGTTTTCATGGGTTTATTTTCAATTTAAATAATATTTTAAATGTACATCGAGCGTTGCGTAAACTCGCCTAAAACTGACGTTTAAAACGTCAAAATCATGAAAGATGGAAAAATTATACTTCAAATTTAAAAACTCGGTTTACTAAAAAACTAACGAGATTTCGAAAAAAACTTATTCTTTAGAAGTTGTTTATTTTGGCATTCTCTACAATTATTATTCATATAAAATTGCTGTAACTATTATCGTTTCATAATTATAAACCAAAAATTTAAAAAAATTAATAAATTTTTTTCTCGAATATTAATGATTTTATGAAAAATATTTTCAAGCAAAAGCTATTCATTTCTTTGTTGTCTTCGATGTTTGTTTAAATGTTTTTGTGATATTTTTTATATTCAAGAAAATATTCCCAAAAAACAAAAAACAGTTAAGGTAAACACCCACTTCCGGTGTACGAAATTTTACCAAAAGCTTTTCAGTTCTTCGGATTATCAAATAAGACGTATGTTCAAAGTTTCATATCAATTGCTCTATTGGTTTTTGAGATACAGCGCACACAGACAGACACACACACACACACACACACGCACACACACGCACACACACGCACACACACGCACACACACGCACACACACGCACACACACGCACACACACGCACACACACGCACACACACGCACACACA